>JAWNNM010002897.1:0-436414 GCA_035044965.1 Lordiphosa andalusiaca | reverse complement strand
ATTAAAATCATAAAGAAAAATGGTTAACTTCAACAATTTTTAATTCAAAGATGGAAAATGTTGATATCACATTTTTTATTTTTCCTGGGTAATAGACTCTTACTCAATTACTGACCAAGGTGCGAACAACTTGCTAATTGCTTCGATATATGCACAGACCTCCCTTCCATTGCTGGTATTCATAAGCCATCAATTTCCATTCAACAGCTGCAGCTGCACAGCACTTCAACACCTCCCCAACTTCTCAGGCATGCAAAATGCAAAAGAAAACAAACAACAAAAGTGCAAGTATAAGAAACAATTACCCCCAACTTATCGGCAATTAAAGAAACGCGCATAACGGAAGCCCCATAAGTTCTAATCATACGATGAAAAGGGTGGCCCCCGGTCACTTGCAACTTGCCATAATTGTTGCACTCTTATGCAGTTTAACGCACTGCATAACTATTTCATTTTTTTATTTTTTCCTTTTTGCAATTGTAACGACAATTTGCCATTTTATTGCATAATTTATGCAGCTTTTATAGAGCTGGGAATGGAATAACAACAAAAAAGTTTGCCACTTGAATGATGAACTCGAGCGTGAATGAGTTGGGACGATAACGAGAGAGAGAGAGAGAGGTGGGGGGTGGAGAGAGTATGAAAGAGTGCGGACATGTATGCTGACAATTTGAATTAAGTGTAGTTAATGTGGACAAACGTTAGACCCGGCCTTTGAGTGGCAGCAGCAACAACAACAACACCACTGAGAACAATGCCCCCCTTAGTCTGGAGTAACCCGCTCATTCTTCCTCTTGTGGGGCGCCCACTATGTCTGAAGTGGCATTAGGCGAGAACATGATTGATGGTTATTTCGAGTGCATGAGAGATTCAGATAATCGACATTTCAATAATACATAATTTAGCTATACGAGAACAAAATAGTTCATAAGGCAAGCACTCGCGGGTTTAGGGGTGAAAAAAGTAATTTGCTTGAGTTAAGGCAAATAGATGGATACATAAAGTGTCATCACACAGATACTTGATTTAATTAAAAGTTGTTCAGATATGGTGATGGTTAGGTTGAATCTATAGAGACTAAGGGGCGATTTCCCATCTTCTAGATGGCTCAATTTGTCACATAAACTTACACATAACAGAGTAAATTGTTAGTTTATCTGAAACATCGCAGCCTGAAGTAATTTCAAGCAGGGTTCGCATTGAAATTAACTACACTCAGAAAAAAATGACAATCTAAAAGGTGACATACATTTTTTACTTGTATGCCCTTCCGTTCGTCTGACGAGGTGACGGAAAAATAGATTGTAGATCCAATTTGTGAAAATCTAAACAATCGGTTGTGTTCCAGAAATCTCCAGAGATTCTTTACTACGATTTGGTCGTTATCTCTCGCGATCGCTTAATAGTCCTGTGCGCTAAGATGCAGTCGTTCGCTTATTCATTCATCTCGAGATCCAAAATTGAATCCCAAGGAAAGGAAAAAAAAACCATAGTGGAAAGGTATCTTTGGCTTTGACTACGCTTGATGAAATACTTGATTGATGTATTTATCAGATTTTGAAATTTACTATATTTAAAATAGGAATCACAAAAGTTTTTCTCACTGAAACTAGTTTTTCGACCCATCGTTACTGTGACAGCCAAATGCCATGGTCATCTGATTTTAACAAAACATTGTAGAGGTGTATGAAAGTATATCAACTGAATAGAGGCAGAAATTGTAGACTCTATCACTGAAAACAAAAAAATTTTCCTACTAAGATTATTTTTCAGCCCTAACTTTTGTATGGCAGCTATACTTCGATTTGACATGGAAAAGTATAGAAAACTAATAACGGCGATGGGAGACGATTTCATGGAAAACAAAAAACTTTTCGTCAAGAAGGTCGATAAAACATTCACATAAAAGGTTAAAAATAAAAGGTTATAAATAAAAGGTTTCATTTATAACAACAAATCTCCCGTTTGAATGCAATTGGTAAGGTAAGGTTATTGGGGACTAGACTACGCTGCCTTCCGGCGTTTTGCGCGCATGCTGATTTGGGATTCCCAAACAGTTTTGCCATCGCAGGCATAGAGAGATTGTTTGTGGATTCAGAGTTGGTAGGTATTGATCGCTGCTAACAGAGGGTGGATCCTCTTAAGACAGTCGTACGATCTACCAGCCTCTTTTGTACTATAACTGCAGGTAAATAGTCGAAAACCAGTAACATTTTTAGTTATTTTCAAATAATTTCCAATAATATTGTGCTACCAGCATACCCCCCTTAGTAAAATATGTGCAAATGGGAGCAGCTTAAGGATAACGAGTCTGTTGTAAGTATTTTTACCTGTAACGAAACTTGTAAAAAGGAAATTTGAATAAAAATAAGTCGCTCATCCCCATAACTGTTCTTCTCATTCCCAATTCGCAACGCATTTTAAACACATTTTCAGTCACATTGTTGGCGCCCAATTCTAACCAACCCGAAAATGTGTGCCTAAAATTAAATTCTACCTTTTAATCACGTATCGCTTGGGAATTCATAAATTGAATTCAAACAAGTGCATGAAAAAACTCTCCAAAACATTATGTATGCCAATGTCATAGCTAACAATTAGCCTGCCTTTAATAAAATTAACAACTTTGATTTACAACAACAACGGCAGCAAACCATTAAGAGAAATAAGCAAGAATATATCTGTGGGGCTGGAGGCTTTAAAAAGCATTTATAAATTTCTGTCACGCTTTGATTTCCTGTTTTCAAAGTATTAGATGGGTAAAGCAGCAACAAACAACAACAAAGGCAATTTCTATTAACACATTTTATTTGGAAGGCTGCACCTGGTCGTCTGTACGATAAGATCTACTTCTGCGGGGTTGCTGCTTGAGCTCGAACGTGTCTATTGTTTGAGTCCTGCGGCCTGCTTCGAGACTTAGCCTTGCTTTTGTTTTATTGATTTTTCTCGTCCGCACTTGAGTTGAGACTTACCTGAGGAAGGAAGGAAGTATCGATTTTACATTTGTTTGTTGGTTTTTTTTAACCACGAGCCCGGCTTGGCTGTTACACCAGCTACTCGTATGGCAATGTAAGCGTTTCATTGTAAACCAAATGTTTCCCACGCAACATTTATCTTCCCAAATGTGCAATTGCAATGTATTTCACACTCAGTGGGACAATCTACACCATCGCACTGGATTTAAAGGCTACAATTTTATTGCTTTTATAAAAATCAATTTGTAGAAACTAATTTCGATAAGTGAGTCAAATCAAAAAAAAAAAAAAAAAAAACATTCTTAAATCGACGAACGAGCTTAAATAATATAGAATTCAGAAAGCACTTTCTTGAATTATGAACTTTTTGTACTTCCAGTAAGCCTCAAAATATAAATCATTTGCAAGCTAACAGTGTTTAGTGGATAACTATTATTAAAGTAGTCTGTTCTTAAAAAACGCAGCTTTTTGCTACGTAGAAAAATCTAGAAACCAAATTGACAAAAAAAAACTAAATTCCATCTCTTAAAGTCACGTTCTCAGCTCATGTCGTAAAACATCCATCAGCCAATTGAATACTAAAACGATTTCAATCATTCTTATTTAATTTTTAAACGTTCCAGTTAGATGGAGACAGCTCTTTACCCTTGTGCCTCTCTGGATGCGTTTGCCTTGCCTATTTTTGTACGCGACAAAAGTGCATTGACATTGCCCCATTCCGAAAAATTCATTGGCAGAGACCATGCCAATTTTAATTTTGTTGTTGTCTCTTCGTTTCGTTTTGTTTTGTATAGTTTTCAACCCGCATTCGCTTAGTTGTTCTCAAGTGAATGCCAAATGCCAGGCCGAACTGTGACCAGGGCAGAGACCGGAGCCAGCTTTCGTTCCACAAAACTGACTCAAATGCGGCGTAACGCATAGAGAAATGTTTCAATTTTGTCCCCCTCCTCGAACCATATATGCATATAACATATTTTGCATGTCTCCTGCGGGCTCTTGACGCCTCGTTGGACAACAATATCAAAAAAAAAATGCATTAATATTCATGTGACAATTTGCATGAGCTACAAATGGGGCCAGAATGGAAAAACGCTGCCTGAACATAATTTTCTTTCTAATTTATGTGACGATTTACATAGGAATTAAATAACAAAACCTTTAGTTCATGACTACAAACCAGACCGAAGATAGAATGACCGCTACTCAAATGGGCTGGAAAGTCTGTTTGTTGGCCTTCAAGTCGTACTGATAATAAAAATAATCAAGAGTTCAGACAACAAAACAAAATCATTGTAAGTGGAGAATGAATGCAGCAGTGCAGAGAACAGGAATCAGTGGAAGCAGATCACTAAAAGGCACGAGAAAGGTTCAGCAATTCTTAATCTAAGTTGAAAAACTATATATTACCAACTAGATTCCACATGATTTTTAATTTCAATTGGAAATATCAGTTAGTAAAAGATTTGGATATGAATTTGCTTAGTGAAAATTTGATGAAGCCCAGTTTATTCAAATTTAAACAACATTTCAGGTTTCAGTCATCTGAGCTGCTATAAAAAATCCATTAAGAACGAAGAGAGAAAACTTAAACAGAAGTTGTCTCACTTCCGTTTGGTTTCGATTGCATTTCGTATGGATTTTGTGCTCTCAGTTGAGGTTGTCCTCGTTCGTTTTTCCCCCTTCTTTTGTCAACATATGTTCAACATCATGACCAACAAGCCCTGGGTACGACTTTTTCATAAACATTTTCCAGAACCAAAGAGTGAGCGAGAAACTCAATTTTCAATTTGTGTTGCTGTTCCTGGGTTTTCAGTTATCAGCCACTTGAGCGGCGACTCTTGCTAAATATGCAAACACATTTTTGTAACAGTTTCACTCCAATCTGTACGTATGTGTGGCATTTCGTAGGTTTCTTCTAAGTGCCATATAAGTAAGTAATAGAGCGTTGAAAGACAGCATCTGGAGAAGCATTTCCATTTGTTGTTGTTCTTTATTTTTGTTCTTTTTTTTTTTTGATGAATT
This sequence comes from Lordiphosa andalusiaca, assembly GCA_035044965.1. Classification (NCBI taxonomy): domain Eukaryota; kingdom Metazoa; phylum Arthropoda; class Insecta; order Diptera; family Drosophilidae; genus Lordiphosa; species Lordiphosa andalusiaca. The sequence goes on along the minus strand of JAWNNM010002897.1, from coordinate 431,417 downwards.
GCCAGGCACTGTGAGCAGCTACCAGCTGTCGGTCAAAGATGAAAGCTATTGAACCATAACAGACAGATTCTCTTAATGGGTTAGGCTCTATAAATATACAAGCACCGAAACATATCCAATGCATTCGTTTGATATTTCCATATAAATAGCCCTTCTTCCACTTCACACTATGACATTTGGCACTGAAGTTGCTGCCTGCGACTTTGGTCGGTCAGTCTTGTCTCCGGGGAGACGATTTACGACTTCCGTGAATACATCGATTTCAACTCGGCATTCATGAAGTGTTTGGGATTTAAATACGAAACGTCTGGGCAAGTTGTTTGATATGCAGTTCGTGTCTCAGATGTCTGCATTGAGGGAAATTGCAAGAATTTGCAAAAGAAATAAAACTCATACTCTATGGGAGGTCTGTGCAGAAAAATAACTGATTGGCGTGAAAATGTTTTGTTGCGTTAAATATTAATTTCAGGACAAAATGAGCCTAAAAAAAAAAAATGTTCTGAGAAACTTAATGCTGAGATACGAAAAACTTTTTTAAAGTTGTTAAGCATGCAGCTAAAAGTTATATTTCCAGTCGTTCGAAATTCGGTCTAAAGTTATTATTTTCATTAATATAAGGAAATAAACTTAGAAAGGACAACTTGGAAATAGAATTTTTAGAAAATAGTTTTTTTTATTTAGATACTCGGAAGATTTTTTTCTTAAATTTAGAGATATTTACCAAGATATTTTTCTAAAAACTTTCTCATGTTTAGAGCGGACTTGCCCTTGAGTTAAGAAAATAAATAGATTACACGGTGTCCTAAAATGGGGCGGTTAAGTAAGAACGATTCTAAAATTGAGACAGATAATTTAGAAATTCGCTATTTTAGAAAACTGCACTAAAATTTAAAAAAAATCTCGAATTCCCTGCTTAAAATTCTTACTGTGTCTGTCGCAAATGTTTGAGATAGTCGAATGCTCCAAGTTGCCCTTTATGTTGAAGTATCTCCGAGGGTCCGAGTTCAAATCCCTGACAAGGTAAAGTTATATCTATAAATTTAACTAATTTCTATGTGCTTTTTAGAGAGAAAAGACTTTGGTAAAACCAACGGGGAAGAAAATATACAAAAATATTTAAGGCCCATTTCATTTAAGAGAAAAGGTTACGAAGCGTCGTATCTCTTGTCCCATCCACTCCTCTCTCTACTTTATTCAATTTATTTCCTCTCAATTTTTATCTGTGCTCTTTAACCTTTCTCATAAATCGATTGTAAAACTAAACGTAGCATTGAAAATCCAACTCTAAAAACATTTTTGATATTCTTTACTAAATTATGTATCGGTGGGTTATTTCGAAATTTTTAACTGGAAAAATTGAAACATATCTGTTCACACTTAAAGTAGACAAGGCTACAAAAGGGTAAACCTTCATCTGGTGATATTGCTAGCCTCTACCTTACAAAACAAATCCACTTAAAAATATATCAGCATTAATATTCCTAACTAAGTTCCTGAATTCAACTGATTTGTGATTCTCGTGAGGAAAATGTCTAATCACTCAAAACCGCTTACTAAATCATATAAAGAAAATGAAAAAGCAAACTCCTCATAAGTTAAAGCCAAAACATAAACATTAAGTTAATTTATTTTTGGATTATTTTTAGTAGACTCTTGAAAACATCAAAAACATGTCTCGGTCAATACTCGTAAGTTTTTTTTGTGTTTTGTTTTTTGCTTGAGCAATTAATACGTGAGCAAACTGGAAAATATGTCAGACAGGGCCTGAGACTGGCGTAGGGGGGGGGAGTCAAGTGCAAAACAATGTTAAAGTGATGTATTGTTTGAGGGTAGGAGTAACTGGTAAGACGATCCAAAAGAAATAAAAAGCAAGAAAAAAAAACCGAAAGAAACTTTTAGAGAGTGCAAAAAACTTGGTCCGGTAGCTGCTGAAGAGATGTTTGGAAGTAGCAGAGCGCAAAAAGAAAACCGTATTTTGCAATTGTGAAATCCAAACACGCCTCTCACATTGTCACATTCGACTTGAGTCTGTTCTATACTTAGCACAAAACGAGGGTCGTTGTCGTCGTAATTATCTTCGCCATCATCATTATGGTGATGAAGATTATGATTAGTCTAGCACACACACTCACATTTTGCACTGCATAATAAATAGTGGGCTGAGTTTGGAACATTGTCGAAAATCTGCTCATATTTCAGGCAACCAAGCGGAAATCCTTACTCCCCCCCTTCTCCTTAGAGCATAAATAATACTTGCAGCTCACATTTTTGCAGCTCGTTAAATAGGCGACAGAGTTTGAGGTTTTTGTTGTGGCCCCGAACTGAAATGTTAGCCATAGACAGATATCTTCTTTTTTTTTATTGTTGGACGAGTTTGGGTTGCAGTTTGTGTGAAAAAGTTTTAATTGGATGCTTATTATACAAATTTACTTCGGTTTTTGTATACTCGTTGTGGTGGATAGCAAAGTTAGATAGTTAGATAATGGCTCATTGGGGCTTAGGGGGTGTTTGAATATGAATAAATGGACTATAAAGTTGATAAAGATCAGAAATGGTATAAGCAAAGGGTTTATTGTTCTCTTGTTTAAGGCGTCGAAGAGATTTGCTTTTAGTGGCCCTTTAAGAGGCCCCAACGCTGATGTAGATCTATGATAGGGGCTAAAAATAAGCTACACCCAAAAAAAATTTATTCATACTCTGCTAAATCAATTCCAAACGTTAATGAAACTAGGGTAAATTTCAGCCAAGTCTAAGAATGTGGCTGGTCTCGCATAGGAGGTCCAAGTAAGTTTCTTTTCAACCAATTAAAAATGAAATCAATTTCAAACAAAAATAGTACTCTACACGCACTTCAATCCCTTTAAATTGTATTATGACTATTCATAAATTTAAGTTTTAATTCGCTCGCTCGAACACAAAATAAACCAATTAGCCAGAGCTTAAATGCACATGTTACTGCAACAACTACAACAAACAAAAACTTGTTCCAATTACATTTACAAAAAGCTAATTCTATTTTACAAAACATTTTGAATTGAATTTGTAATTGCCAATTGCATGCGAGCATAATCAGATTTGCGCAAATTAATGAATAATATTTCTAAATGTCTTTCCAAATGGCTGAGTTTTACATTTATGTTTCAAATCAGCACAATCTGTTTGATATTTAAATTTTTGTCAGTTAAATCAGGAAATTGATACTTAATTAAATCAATCAAATGGTGGCATGATGGTTGGGCAATTCCTAGAGTTTAAAGGACACTTTTACCATCTACCTGCATTTGCCATTTAATCCCATAAACAGGTATCAGTTTACAATGCTTTTAAAAAACATGAGACGGCCAGAAGACTTAATGGTCAAAAAGAAGAGTAGCTGCGACTGGAGGATACATATTTGAAAGAGTTCAGGCTGCCACAGAGTTTGTAGAAATTTTCTAAGCTTGAAATATATTGTACCTATAGATGAGAGGACGGGAGAAATGTAAGTGGCCGTGAACTGTGGTACTTGAAATCACCATCCGGCCCAACTGCTTAAAAAAACAAAGATTCTTTCAGTCAAAATCAACAAACTGTCCCTTACTCTACCACTACAACGTACAACAAAAATCAAACACCTGAATGCCCCAATTGTTTCCAGTGTCCACATGACACCAGGTCCCTTTACGAGTTCCTTCTGGACCCTAATGATTACACACCCCTGGACATATGGTCAAGCCCAGTAGAGATCGCTGCTTTAGGGACTAGCTTTCCACATCTAACCGATTTCCCCTATTTCTATACGTCTTCCTTCCACTTTTTCTATCTTTCTTTATATTCCTCTTCGTAAGAACTAGCAAAATAATGTTAAAACGTTCGGTGACTGGGGCTGAATCGGTAGTGTACCGACGTGTTCATATAGAAATCTTATAAGGATCTCTCCGGAGAAGCTAAAAAAATGGGCCCTCTCTCCCACTCTTACTCTCGCTACACCACAACAACAAATAATTGAAAATATACTTGTTTTTCATTCATTTGGCACTTCTTTTTTCAGTCTCCATTTTGATACCCACAAAATATAATAACAAAGAGCAAGAAATCGTGCCATTTTATTTATGGAAATGTAATAAAACCGCTCTATTGAGGATGCGTAAAAATAATTCTAAAAAATATTTACAGAAAACCTCAAATCACTTTCCTTCAAAGCACAGTCGCATATACTCTTCTACTTTGATAGGGTAGACAACTGCAAACAAAAAGCACACAAAATACCGTCCTGAAGTTATAAAACAAAAAACCAGTTTCGAGCCCAAGCACCAGAGGCCCCCAATAACCATAACATCAGCCAAGCAGAAGCTATCAAAAAAGTAAATCAAAAAAAACACAACATTTTTTTTTAATTTTTTGGCTAATTTGTTAGGGACCCCATATTATGCGTTTATCTTCAAACAAAAGATCGAAAAGGCTAAAAACATCCTTCAGGCCAATCGCGCTCTCTCTCTTTCTCTCTCTCTGTTTCTTTTTGACTGGGTTTTTGATCTTTTGCGCACGAATTAACTTCAAACAGGCGTGAATAATGCTCGCTGATCTTTGAAAAAAAAAATCCATTGTCTTTTTTTGTGGGTTAGAAAATCTGAGAGAGAAGCCACATTAAAGTGCCGCCTGCTGACACGCTTCTGCTCTCCATCACTGGGCTTATGACATATGCGGTTGGTAGTATGCCCTACCCTTCCCTTCCCGTCCTGTCTTCCCATCATTCTTCTCTCATTTACTGTGCACAGTTTTCTTGGCATGTGCGCGTTTTGTACATATTTCAGATTGCTGATAGTTTAATTGGTCTGGACTTTATGCCTCTCTGTGTGTGTGTGTGTGTGTTTGTGTATTTTGCGGTTTTTTTTTTTGTTTTGTTTTGTTTGTTATTTTTATGTTTATTTTTGTTGTATGCCACCGGTCTTATACGTCAGAGGCATAATGAAGATATCACATAGTGGGAATATTAATGCTAATTGAAATATGCCAATATGCCTGATAGAGATCATGGAATTCCTCTTAATTTGCTTGATTGGTTAAGTTAAAGTTATCAGCGGAAAACGATGGCACCACTTTTATTGCTGTAATCAGTCAGCTTTTTGGAGCATACACTGAAATCTATTTAGAGATTAAAGCTCGGTGGGATTTAAATTTGCTTTAATTAAAATTTAATAGAAAAGTCTTAGAGATAAAAAATTTATTTTTACCAAAGAAGACAAAAAATGGCCTACAAATTTTGAAAATATTACCTTAAAAAAGGCGCAGAGGACATGGGGTTCTCAATTTTAGGACATACAGTTCCTGGGTACTGCGCATGTGCAGTCGACATCTCAACGCAGACGACTATCGACGTCACGCGGGACAGTGCGGAGTCAAAGAGTCCAATATTTTTACTAGGGGGTAAAACAAATTTTCTGCCCGAGCCTAAACCGAACAAAATATGAGCAAAATAAATGGTTCGCAAAAAAGTATGGCAGGTTCGAACCCAGGAGTGAACCATGCCTTGCTTAAAAATCTTCCGATCCAGTGAACTCAGAAATGAAACAGCGCTTATAATCAAGGATGTAAGCCGATCCGAACCCTAGTTTCATATTGAAGGGGTTACGAATGTACTGAAGGATGGATATTGAGAATAGAAATTTAAGTTTTCAAGACTCTACAATTTAAATGCTTTTCAAATTTTATTTATTTTGATAATAATGAATAATGATTCAGAAGATTTCAAAAATTTTGTTGGCACGTTATATATTAGAGACTATGATTGACAGACATGAAATCACGCTATGAATGGATATGTAAAATTAAAGTAAGGTTTATAAATTTGAGAGGAAGATTGAGGGCTTGAACCGCGAGCTAGCTCTTGTCCAAATTGCAGGGGAGAGGTCATTTAAAATTTATTGCCTTCATCTTTTGCAGTGCTAAGGTAGAATACTTAAATTCTTATTTTTCGTAACTTTTTCAATATTAGTCTTTTCTTTTAAAAATTTAGTTGATGCATTTCCCATTCAATACTGATGAGTGCCTTCATTAAGGTAATTGAAACATTTAAGTGAGTTTTTCTTCACACCTAACCGAACAACTTTCATTCAAGGCAAACAAAATATTACAAATAAATCTTGTTGTTGTTTCACGAATTCCAAAATCTAATTTATGATGAATATAAAAAATTTCAAAATTTTGTATAATCTATAAATCTCACACTCCATTAAATTGATTAACAGAATCATAAAATAAATTTTTGGGTTGTACAATCAGCTCAACCGACAAATCTGTTGCAAATAAAATTCACAAAATGATGTACAACGGATGTCCTTGTTTTATGTATTTTTGGGGTTGTTTATGACTCAGTTGCGTGTTCTAGCAAGTGTTTGGCAGTTTTAATAGAGTAATAAATATGTCATAAATTGAGGAATCTCTCTTGTTATTTACATATATATTAGGAAGAGAAGTTGGTACATAACAAAAGCGATAAAACCAACTGGGGCACATTTTGCATCAAGTCATAAATAGTTTTACATTTCATTCGTTGTTTTTTTTTTGCCTATATTCAATATGTAATTTCGAAATAATAAACATTTTGTTCATGGTATGTACAAACACACAGACAGGGCACAGAGAAAGGGAAACTCAATTAGGCTGGCACACCCGCTGCCTTTGGATGAGTTTGCATAATATTTTTACGCAAGATAAAAGTATTTCATCGACGTCACAGATCTTCCTTTTTTAATACTCACAAATAAATTTCAAATCAACAACCTCAACTTAATTAATGACTTTTTATCAACACAAAATACATATTCAGTGTGTTTTTTTTTTCGTTTTGTGGTGTTGCATAAATTTATTTAAAAATTGTGCTGCCTAGTAAACCTATTGAATATTCAGAGTAAAAGCCGTCGACGATTTTGTTTATGCTTAAGTGTCTGATAAGCTTTACACATTTGGCTTATGGTTAAGAAAATATGATATGTAAAGAAGACAGGAAATTCTTCAGTAATATTATATTAAGTTAATTTGTTTAGTTTTCCATTGTGTTGTTTGATGTATTTTGGGTTTTCAAATATCTCTTACGTTAAGGGAAGACTTGTAAAGAGAAAAGTTAGGCAGTCATATATTTTTTTCTACAAAATAAATTCTACTATTATTCTAATAAATAAATTTCCAATCATTTGTAGCATCGATTCCAACAAAGCTGGTACTTGTTAGATAAACATCTAGCTTTGTTCTGAATTTAAGTTCTGCAAAAGTTTTGTGATGTTGAACAGTGCTAAAATTTAACTGTCTAATCTAACTTTACGACAGTTGCTGTTGAAATGACAAAATATAATTCATAAAATGTTAAAACTTCACTTGAATATAAGTGTTTGACTTTATTTAGGTTAATAGAAAATAACTTTGCATTCTTTATGGTTTTTGCTGCTACTGTCACATTTCAACAATAATATTAAATATAATTTATTAGATTATGTTGTGATATCACCGTAGAACAGCATTTCTAACAAGTTTCTATATATACAGCAATGTCATCCCCATTCAACAAACCAAAATGTCACCCTAATTTATTCTATTTCTTGCCTTTCTTTTCCATGGCCCATTAACATTATGATGTTCAAAAACAAATCTGACTACAACAGAATTAACAACGCCCTCGTAAACTATATTTTGCTGGTGTCACGCATAAGTTTCATTTTCATTTACGCTACACTTTTCAGCGTTTTTTTTTTCTTCCACTAATTAAGCTATTTTTGAAAATGAAAATTTTCTCAAGCACGCTCACCACCAGACAGCTGGGTGTGGCCCGTGCCTCGACGCAATGTCTGGCAAAGATCGCGTGTAAAGTGCGTGTGTGTGTGTGTCCAATTAATGTCACTTTGCTAACACATATCAATTTTTGGGTCTATAATGAAATCAACATCTGTCTGAAAACAAAATGTTAATATAAAGTGTCTAAATTTTTTCAAAAATTTATTCGACATTGAACTCAATTCTAAAATATTTACCGTTTAGTTCAAGGTTTTTCAAACGGCTCTTTAGATTCTAGAAACTGTTTTGATGCATTTAAGCATTTTAACAAAATTTATGAGAATATTTTAATGAATTTATGTTGCTTAAAATTAGAGATGACTTGTCTATTATATATCCTCTCAACAGCTTGATAGCTTATACATTTTTTGATTCTTGTCTCTATGTGCCCCTGGGGTAAAATTTTAATGTTTTGTGTTGGCCACATCGACATTTCTGAGGAAATGAGTTTTGAAGCCCATTAAATGCACTTAACACCTACAATATTAAATCACTCAGCAGAGGGGCAGATAGGTACGTTCTAGATTTAGTTTGAGTTAGTTTGAGTAATTAAAAAGATTCATTTGGAAAATGTGTTGGATTAATTCAAATTTTAATGGACTAATGATAAAAGAATCATAAATAAGCACCATGTTGTTGATGCTCATACCAAACTACTATGACAACACGTACAAATGATAATCTTTTTGAATCTCGAACGAAAGATCACCTGAACTAACGAGGCGCAATTTAGTATGGGATGGTGCCAACCCTCAAGAGGTTCACTAGGTACCAAAAGATTCATTTAAAATACACCACGAAATTTGAGAAAATTATCTCACACAGCTTGGTTTATTCCCCTTTAACATAGCCAGTGTTTAGCCTAAACATCATCCGATTTTGTGTTGGTCACCTATGTGCCAAGTCTCATCCAAAAAGCGGCAATTGGTTAGTTTAGTCTAAGGCGGTTGCTGGGCTATTTAAATTTGTCCCTTGAGTTCACTCACGATGCACTCTTTCAGGAAACACGCAAGTATCACGGTTGCTCACGCACGAAACTTTGTGTTTGCACACAATCACGTTGTGACTCCTTCAAATTCATGTCACGATTTCACCTTCATCTTATGAAAGCCTTGGCCGTGTTCATCAAAGGGATTGATCGCCGAGCAGGTATCAGAAAAAAATTATACATCGAATAGCTTCGGCTGAACGTAGTGCTACATTTTTGGGCAAAGGTTTTAAAGACAGTTTTTTTAATTAGGCGCAGACATTAGCGCCTCTCCGTGTCAATATGGAAATTCCATAAAAGAAGTAAAACTTAAGTTTTAATATATTTTTTTGCTTGTTCAAATAACTCATTTTTAAATTAAGTTTACAAAATGAACCACGATACGCATATCGGTATCGAACAAAACGTATCGACAAACGAATGCAGCTGGTGATAGCAGTATTACTTAAAAGTATTGTGTTGTACTTGTTCCTCTATCATGGGATTCTCCCATGTCTCCCACCTTATGTATGAACATTTATTATGATATCTAAAAATACCTTTCAGTATTGTACAAATAGTGAAGCTATGTTTGTTTATCGATGTAAATACCGATAATTCTATAGGGATTAAACTATAGTTAACTGAACATGAGGTTGTGGTTAAGTTTGTGGCTCACTTTTTGCTAAACGCAGCATGAGACGCTCGAGTTCGACTAAAATCAATTTAATTTGACTAATCGGACATTGAGAAATCTGGCATAAGTTGATAGACTTTGTCGGTTGGGGTTAATTTGCAGTTTGAATAAATTGTGGACAAACACAATTAAGAACATGCCTGGTTATCTACTCTACTTGATTCTTGAGCTTCTTTATGCTTTTAGTACTCTGTACCAAAGGACCTACTCTGTGTACTTTGTCTGTTAAGTATGTGCAAATGTATGTAACAGCCAGAAGAAAGCATCTCAAGTGCTGGTGGACATCAAATGAGAGTCAATAGTCCCTCCTGAAGATTGGCAACTCACGATCTAAATAGGTTAAAATCCTTCTCAAACCCGATTTTGTTCTAAGTCATTTTATTAATTTTGTAACATTTTAATCCGCTTCACATTCATTTAAAAGTTTCCTACTTCTCATAATTCATATTATAAACATTATAAAAATATCTTTCAATAAGTTCACACAAAAAAAAGCACATAGACAGACGCAAACAGATCGGAACCAAAACATGAAGTCTCTAGGTAGAATTTTCTTGCTGTGCATAAACAATTCAAATGATTAAACATTTAAAGGCGCCAACAAAAATTGTAAACAACAACCAAATTCATTTTGATTTAAAAAGGCTTTCAAAAAATAGACGGATAAAAAGCTAGAAAATAAGCCACCTTGTAATCCCCTAGAAACGATCAACAAACAATAAGGCAAAATACATTTTGTGAAAAAACGAGTTTTCAAGCATTCCACAAAATCCCCAAAAAAAATTTCAATAAAAATGCAAACGGCCAACAAAAGTATATAAATTATGAAATGGCTAATTTGCATTGGCGCCAGAAAAGAAATTTATGGTTTGGCATCACGACGCGATAAGAATGAAACACATTATTAATATAAATATAAAAAAAGGGAACAATTGCTTACCTGATCTTGACAGAAATAACCAAATCCAATTATTCCAGCGATGGCTAAAAACAGGCAAACGAATATGATTGTTCGTATTTTGGAGCGTGGTTCCATTTTCTTGATTTCATAAACTCCGCTTGGTAATAATAGAGCAAAATCACTATCAACTTGTACAGAGACGTTCTTAGGCATATCCACGGGCATGTTCCATGAGGAGAGCACAAGACTTTCAATTTACATCACAACCATGAATTTCACACTCCAAACACAATTGAAAGCATAGTCCAACGGCCGATAAGAAACCTATCCATTTAGCTGAACAAGAGAGAAACAAAAAATAAGATAATTTTAATATGATGAGTTTTAAATTCAAATGTAAACATATCAATATTTCATGGGACTTGACCGAGTTAGATAAGAAGTACAACCACAAAAAATAAATCACTCTGCTTGACCGGTTGAAGTGATAAGCAAGTTCCCGGCTGACCGATAAGATTTGATGAAATAAAATTTTATAAATTGCTTCTGGGTTTCAAAAGTTTGACAACGTTGCGAGAAAATAATTGTGCAAAGATTCCATTCATTTTCAAAATCATACAGATGGCAAATTTAGAGTAAGTTAGAAAGTCATTCAAGCCTGACTGAATGATACTTTATATCAACGAAAGCGTATGCTCAGAATTTGCTTCTTACTGCAGCAGTAGCATCTGAACGCAGAGCTTTCCGCAGCCAACTTTTTTATTGCTCATAAAAGTAGCTATAGAAGCGAATGTTTGTATGCATGTTTGCTCTATATAGGCGTATAAGCCGCTGAACCGATCTTTACAAAAAATTTACACTATGTTCATGTCCATCAGGAGAGAGTCCTAGGGAAATATATATTCTATTGGTTCGGGACCAATTTCAAGCTGGTTCAAACGAGGCATGAGCCATTTCAAAAAATAGTTCAATAAATTTTAAAATTGGACGTTGTTTGACAAATTTCAGAAAGCTCTAAAATATTCCAAAAATTTTCTTGAAAGTTGAAAGATCCCCGTAACATTAATTGGCCAATTGTTGGAAATGATCCTTTTCCGAGATTCGGTTCATCCGATATATATTCAGGCTCTCTGTATTTTGAATCGGTTGGTGGCCGCTTCGTTCAGCTGGCAAGTTTGTTTTTTATAAACAAATTGTTGAACAGTTGGGCAAGTTGTATACAAAACTGGGCGGGTTGAGTCGGTTTGACGCCCAGGCGGACGTTAACCGGCGTCTGGCAATGTAGGCGCCACAAAAGTAAAGTAGATTAAGTGTGAAATTGTTGTAAACATATTGCTGAAAGGGAGACTTCAAAATGCAAATAAATTGTATTTACTTTGGCAACTTTTTGTGTGTCAACATGTTGCTACGGTTGGCGTTGGGCAACAATAACACAGCGACAAAAAACAACTAGAATAAGAATTTGTTATAAAATTGGACTTCAGCCGCATGCTAAACACAGTAGGCAGAGAGATTTATTTGTTTTAACCAGGACTGCAAACCGGTTTTGAAACCGGTTTATTTTACTATGAACCGAACCTTGAACCGAACCTCTTTAGAAATTAAAGCTAAGCCCGAACCTGTTCCGAACCCAAAATTTAGGTTCGGTTCAACCAAACTGACACAAAAATTTGAACTCTGTCTACCGACTTCATCTGTTATTTGGTGCGACTGACTCCTAAAATGGGCAGGAGAGTGGAACAAAAATATCTGGCAAAACGATTAGATTTCCTTATCAAACCCCTACCCATAAAAGTCTCTGTTTTTAAAGCTCCTCGACTCTAAAGCTTCTAGAATAATTCTCAAAAGCAAGAGTCTAACATTATTTTGGTAATATTTTTCTTTGCAAACCACAAAATGGAATTTCACCAAACTGTAAACTATATATTGAATATTCCATGTTTTCTACTAACCAATTCCGACCCAAATACCACTCGGTTCCCATTCAATTTGAGGAGTTTTTAGGTCAAATGCTGTTTTTAAACCACATAGAAGACAAAAATTAGTAAGGTTGTATAAAGCATGGACTGAACCAAGGTTCGAACCAAAACCTTCTCCCAAAAACCTCGAACCTTACATTTCCGAACCTTAACCATTCGGTAATTTGGGTTCGAACCAGTGTACCGGAGTCCCGAATATTTTTTTTGGTTTGCAGCTCTGGTTTTACCAAATTAGCATAGTTTATGGCCAGGCCACAGTGCGGAGCAACGGGAGACGGGGGCCTCTCGCAACAAATGCACATAATAATAATCCAATTGAAATTAAACAATTTATAAACACTCCAACACATGCGCACACACACGCACACCAATAACAAATCCCAAACAAACGCAAAAGAGAGACGCAAAAACAGCTGTTCGGTCTGCTGGCAAATTGACGAAATTTCTCAATTTGTTGCTCAAATTTACTCACTTTGCATTAACTGGGCTAAGGTTTGGTAACACTATTGTTGAACAATTCACTTAAATGCACCAACAAAGCACGGTTATTTATTTACATATTGTTGCCCATTGGCAGCATTTGCACGCTCGTTTAGCGCGTTGTCTGCTTTGTGCGACACTTTTTATGCCTCTCGAACGAACTTGTTTGCGGGGGCAGGCCTCAAAAATCACTGTGGAGCACTTTGGCACACACACTTGCCGTTTTATATTTAATTATGTTAGCCATTTAGTTTAAATGTAAACATTTTGCGTATAAATTTGGTTAAAAGTCGTACATGGATTACGCGCATACGTCTTTTGGCTTGAACCGCGGCGAATAAACTGAATTGTTGTCTCTCGGACAGCTGTTCGATTACGTTCCCACGACATAAAGAACGCAAGGTGCAGCAGTGTGACCGTAGTACACATATCTGGGCACACTACGTTACGTAGCGTGGCGTAGTAACAGTTAGTTTTGGGCATTGATAAGGCGTTAGGACATTGCACTTAAAAAAGTTTGGCGCGATTTTTTAAATTTGATGAATTTGAGTTACCACAGGCAAACGACAGAAGCATATTCAAACCGGAAACACTAAGCGAAATGAACCAATGAATTCTAGTGACACTCCAACGATTTGATGTATTAAATATGGATCAGATTTATCTGAAATTTGACTTTTCGAAACTGCAAAATATAGAGACCTTTTAGAGACACATTCGAATTTTTAATTTAAAACATTTTCGTCTTTCATTGTATTTTATTAGTAGATCATTTAACCAAAACATAAATTAATCTCTAATATTAATCACAGAAAATCAACCTCTAGTCAAGCCCCTAAACAAGTGATCATTTTTATCCACACTCCAGAAACAGCTCAATTGCCTGCAGCGGGACCACCACCTCCACCTCCTGAGAACGCAGAACTAGCATTTCCCGCACTGGCCGCAAATAATTTTCTTAAATTTTGCAACATGCCCCAAAGCAAAGTGCCAGCTGAGCCCAATGTCTCCAGCACATCGAATCCTGTACTATCAATCGCCTCCTCGCGATCCTCTTCCGTCTCAATGGCCGCTGAGGAATTATGATGCGGTGCATGATGTACTCCATGATGACCCAGTAAGCGATGCGTATTGGTGCGTACATGCGAATCATTTACTCCTCCGCCGCCCACTGCGTTGATCAGATGTTTGACTGGCTCCAGCACAGGAATGGCCAGCTTAATGCGATGATAGGTATCGGGAGCTTCAGTCGAACCCTCATGCTGTTCACTGATCGCCGCTTCCACTTTCAGTTCATCATCCAAGCTATTTCGTTCACTAATTGGTTCATCATCTGTGTCCAATGAAATCTCAACGCTTCTATTGCCCGCGCCGGGTAATTGTAATAGACTACCGAAAAGTTGCTGCAGATGCACCGAATTGGTCTCCTCAGCCTCATTGCGTTCAAAATCGAACTCCTCACGGGGTCCAGAACGACGTGATTTTTGGTCTACATAGCTAGTGACGTGATTGGATTGGGTTGGCTTGGCGGATGTGGTCAGCAGAAGCAACCACACGAACTGCGGAGAAAGAGAATATGGAATTATTAATTGCCCATCCCAACAATGGAATGATTTTATAATTTTATAATGAGGCTTTCTATATGCTTAACGGATCTTGGGATATGCCTTGGTAGGAGTTGGCATAGACCTTGAAATTTGTTTCGGGTGAGAATTAAATGTTCTGAATGCAATAAACTAGGGCGAAGCGAAATGGATTTTTGAGATCGGAAATAACTTTTAAAACCCCTGAGACAAATCAACCGAAACAACTTATGATTCTTGAAATGCGCAACGCAAATTTCGTTTAAATACACCCGTAATATTGGCTTTAATTGATCTTACAATTAAGGGATGGGATGTATATCAGATTATGATAAAATCTAATTCACTTAAATTTTAAGAAACTCCCCATTAGGGAGCTTTAAAGATATTTAAAACTATTTTTCCATTTATTTGGTTCATAAAGCCTTCGAACCGAACAAAATTTAGTTCGGCACTGCCAAACCACGTTGGAAGGGAATTGGAAATACGTGTTTAATTTATCCGCCTTATGTTATTTTAAACCGAGTCTTAAGCCAATCAGATAAAAATAAACTAAAAATAAAATAAAAAAATAAATAATAATCGTATTATCTTATAATTATGATTAGTAATCCTTCTTTAACGGTTATTCAAGATTTCTAAACATTCTTTCTGTGGCTGAAATGTAAACGGTATAAAAATACCGTGCGGTTCCCGGTTTCAATCCCTCACAGCAAAAATTTCGGAATTCACCAGTTCTATGTTATAAACAGAATTAACCCGTTTTCTAATGCGCTTTTCGGTACGGATTAGTATGTTCAAAATTTCACTGGGTTGGTACGGCTTAGAATCGATTTGCGTCCCTAAAACATGTTCATTATTCTGGTGCAGAAACTAATATAAGTACTTTTACTTGATAATAAACTCTTACATGCAAAAACACCAGACAACAAATGGAACTGTATGTGGAACTTGACCAACGAAACATAATTGTGCAACTGGTATTCTTAACCAGAAAATGAAACCGAAAACCGTTGCCAACAAAAGCGCAATTCGAACTAAAGGTAAGCCAATGACGCCCGCTCAACGGCAACTGAGCCAACCGAAAACCACTGAAACCTCCGTTCAATAAACAATTAATTAATATGCGAAAAATGTACGGGCAATTTTTGTACCCAAATTTTATTGCATTTGAATAGCAAATTATCTCCCCAACAATCACGGTCACTAAACCATTTGTCCGACTGACTGATTCATAGAGTAGGCTTTGCTTTTTGAATGAAATGTAGTAGGCGGCTATATTTTAGTTATTAATTTGATTTTAATTTTCTTTAGTCTCTCTACACACAGCTTGAAGTTAACACATTAGAACAACCAAACAAAATATATCAAAATTTCTCCATAAGCCAAATTCTAAATTAAACGCCAATATTTTATCTAAACAATATCAATGATTAATATGCAATTGTTTGGCAAGATAACGCACATCTTACATGTAAGTAATGAACCCCAGACACATTTGACGGAATGTCCAGGTGCGGTTTTCTCAGTGCTCCGTTAGCTATCGACTACCATCAACGCTATAATCATATTAAGAGCTGGGAAGTTTGGGTTACCAACTTTGCTCTGCAATTGACTATACTGCGGGTATTTTTGCAAGTTCGATGCCCGCTGATACGTTCTTTAGCGCCATAGACCACAACCTCGTTGTCTATTAAGCAGAGTAAGTGCTGTTGGATTTGATTCGGACTTTGTTAGTTTTTTCCTCTTTAAAATCCCTGATTCGTGCGATTGAATTGGAAACCAGCTATGAGTTATATTCATCCGATCAGGCCGACTCCGACATAGCAGCATGCAGTCGCTTAGAGCTGACAAAAAAAATAGATAGATGTGCATGGCAGCGATATTTTCCCAACATTTTAGGGAAAACATCGATTAAAATCGTTTTATAAATTGGTCTGGAATAAAAACTTAGGGCATAGCTCGCATGTGTTGGATGGCACTTGTTCTTCTCGGTTTATTAATTGGCAAGTGTAATCCTTAACGGATGTTTGAAACGGCATGAAAGATAAAGATTTTGATTACTAGTCGAATACTAAAAGTGAACCACTGATCCGAACCGAAACCTCGACATGGTTGCATTCAAAAACCAAATTATATACCGAAATGGTGGTTTTAAAGCTGCGTAAGCCACTGAACCGAATCAGTCATTATTCCCGATTGGCTTGCATCCATGGACTATTTTTTCCAGTAATCCAGTTGGCAAACTGTTTTGCTTTTCTTTTATAAAGGCATCATCAGTGGGAGTGTAATTTTTTTTGTCAGTTCGTCTTCCATAAAAAGAATTTTCTTAGGAACCTCGTTTCTAAATCTGTGTGCTCTTTATACCTCTTACTCGTAGAGTAAAAAGGGTATACTAAAGTCATGCAAATGTATGTAACAGGCAAAAGGAAGCATCTCCGATATCATAAAGTATATATTATATATTCTTCATCAGCATCAACAGCCGAGTCGATATAGTCTGTCCGTCCGTCCGTCTGTATGAACACCTAGATCTCAGAGACTAGAAGAGCTAGAGCAACCAAATTTTAGATGTTCAAGGCTGTTTCAAATTTTGGCCACAAAATTGTTGAATATCTCCTACAATTTGTAAGCTATCGAGCTAATATTTTGCAGCATAGTGCATGTGGCCGATATGTACAATCTCACAAAGATCGGATAATAAATGGCAGAGTTAAGAAAACGTTGCATACTTATCTGAGCCGCATGAGGTTATTAAACACTTATTACCTTGAGTAACGGGTATTTCGAAGTCGGGCAGGGCCGACTTTAACTTACGCTCTCGATTTAATATTAAATGATTAGGTTTGATATACTTGCAAAATGTTATATAAATACAACCACAATATTTGCACCACCTTGCAAACACCAGCATAAGTTATTCCACAACAGAAGAGTGAACGAATTGTACAGTTTTTGTAAATTGGCACAATTCGTCCTTACCCTAAGCACGAGATTTGTCGGCGTCGCTCCTACAAGTCTGAAATGAATATTTCTATGGCAACACCATAGAAACCAAATCTGAAACAAACATCATCTGCGTACCGATTACACCTACCTTCATGCAACAATTTGTAACTCTATATCTTATAGTCTCTGAGATCGACGCGTTAACACAGACAGGCGGATGGACGGACAGACAGACATTGCTATATCGTCTCGGCTGTTCATGCTGATCAAGGATATATAAACTTTATGTGGTTGGAAAAGATTCCTTCTCCCTTCTTCTTTTTCCCATTTTTAATGGGAAAAGGCTATACAAATACGCGTAATCTCCCTAAAATTAAGAAATTCGCCTCGAAAGAGGGATCAAAGGCGATGTCATATTTTTTAGAAAAATCAATTTCTAAAATGAATAAACCTTTCCCCATGTCGGAAAAGTTTTTCGCGATATTAAAAAATCGAACCTAAATAACAAGACCAACAAGCGTAAAAGTGACCAACATTTGCCTTGAACGTAAAAATGATTCCATTTTACGGACATCCATGACCAATCTTTGGTCATGGCATAATGGTCAAGTGTCTTAGATGATAGATAAACCAATGAATCTAGTCCTCACAACGATGAGTAACGGCCGTTGAAGTGAAAATAAGTGAAATTTAAGCAGAAATTTGCGATGTGGACCTACGATTTTACCTGTGCGCTGAGCTGTCAAGAGTAAGCTCGCTCACCATTGCTACAAATGCGACACAAGTAAAGTCAACACTGAAATCAATCATTTACTATATATATTGTTTTCTTTTTTTTGCTTCTAGAGTAGGCTTTGCTCTCATTAAACAAAAAAATTTTTGTTTTTCTAATCTAGTAGGCTTGTTGCCGAACTTCAAGCCAACCTTAGCATGTCCCAATGCTTTCATGTTCATTCGGCATGTGTACCTTCACCAGTACACAAATACACACCTCATTTTTTTTTTTATTTTTTTAGGAATTTATTAGCCAAAAAAGTTAGTTTGTGCAAAAAATTTAACGTACTTATTTTTTGATTCTGCAAAGTTTTCCAAGTCCAAAAGAGAGCATACACAATGAGAGGAATCTTAGGATGGATTCACGCATCGTCGGGCTATACTAATCGCATGGCCCCGTATCTATCACAGATTTCCAGATGTCTGAGCTACCATGCACCGATATGTCGACCGCACAGCCTGCTGCAAAAACAAATCTGCTGCAGTGCAGCTACCACATGGCAGACGACTGTACCGATGTGGATGTCCATCACCCCGAGTCCACCGATGCCAAATATCATAAGAGTGCGGATGTATTCCCATAAGCCGACCAATGTGTTCATGTTCAATAGCAGCGTGGATATGCTGAGGAAGAGGATCAGCTTTTCGGGTGCGCCGGATACCAGCAAGTGTGAGTCCAGGGTCATACCCATAGGACTGATTACACCAGAGTCGGAGGATGGTAAGGAGCTGAAAATTGTTATAGTGCCACTGGACATAGCTGGCATGGATGGTGAAGCTTTGAAGAATACCATGGAATCGATTAGTCTGCTGAGGAAATACGCTGCTCAAATAGAAGCGTTCTCGACCAGCATGATTGAAGACGTGCAGGCAGTTGCGGAGGAAGAGCAGCAGAAACCTCAGCAGCAGCAGCCAAGTGTCATGGCAGAGGAGTCGCAGCCTAGTTCAGAGGATCTTAATTTCTGGGAGTCCTATACCACGGCTCCTTCCACCCCTGTCACCGATATAGATGCAGTGGGTTCGGCCTGTATTGAGCCACAGGAGTTGCCACTACAATCCGCAGCAACCACTGGTTGTCTCATGGCCGATCTGGCTCCCGCCCAAACGCCTTGCCCCGCCGGTACACCCGGCTCTCCCGCCACTCCCAGTCCCAGTGCGCCCAGTACCATGCCACCACTGACTTCTCCCTATGCAGATCCCTCTCTGATGCCGCTAGAGGATCCCATGGTTTCGCCTCCCATTGGTCTCACTCTGGTGCAGCCAGCCGAACCGCACGAGACGGAGCATACCACCAGCTACCAGGTGGAGGAAGTGCGCATGAATGTGCCAGATAATCTAAACGAACGCCTGAGTGAGATGGCCGTTTCTTCCATGGAACTGTCCTTCGAAATGAACATGACCAATGTACGTGAGGCTTTGCTAAATGGTGCCAACCAGGTGCGCGATGTGTCCCCGCAAGACTTCATGGATGATGCCATGGTCAGTATGCACACCAAAGTGGAGTTGGATACCTCGGAGGAGCCGGGTTTTACGGTCCCCGTACAATTCAATGCCCTGATAAAGGGCACCGTTGAGATTGATGCCAGCAAATTGAATCTTGATCAGCTAAGTATTGAGGATGTGCCCAACTACAATGACGCGGTCACCTCCCTAGCTGCTAATCTATGTAGCACTGCCTTGCAGAAGGGTTTTCCCGCGGAGGAATGTCTTCAAGAAGCTGAGGCATTGGATTGTGGATATACCAAACGCCCGGATGCTGGTCAGGCAGTGTCGGCCCAGGCACGCATGGCCCTGAAGCGGCATCAGGCAATGAAGCACATGAAATGTGAACATAGTCGACCACAGTTGGTGCAACCGAACTATGATGATGACTTTGAGGCTCCGTACTTGAAGGACGGTTGTAAGAATCCCATAGTTAAGCCCAAAAAAAAATGTCCTAAGAAATGTCCACTAGATGATCCCTGCAAGGAGGACCCCTGTAATCGACCGAAGAAGGATGGCAAGACTAAGAAGAAGAGCAAAAAAGCGTTCAAGGCCCAAGAAATAACTGCAGCTGGAGAGAAGAGCAAGGATTCTGGCAAGGCGGCCAAGGGTAAGGATGGTGGCAAGGATCCGTGTGCCAAATTCAAGAAAGGCGGCAAGGATGGTAAAGGCAAGGATGGTAAAGGCAAGGATGGAAAAGGCAAGGATGGTAAAGGAAAAGACGGTAAAAAAGAGGATCCTTGTGCTAAATTTAAGAAAGATGGCAAGGATGGAAAGGGCAAGGATGGCAAGGGCAAGGATGGGAAGGGTAAAGACGGTAAAAAGGAGGATCCTTGTGCCAAATTTAAGAAAGATGGCAAGGATGGAAAGGGCAAGGATGGTAAAGGAAAAGACGGTAAAAAAGAGGATCCTTGTGCCAAATTCAAGAAAGGTGGTAAAGATGGCAAGGACGGTAAAGGCAAGGATGGCAAGGGCAAGGATGGTAAGAAGGACCCTTGTGCCAAGTTCAAGCAGGCTGGTAAGGATAAGAAGGCCGGAAAGGATGGTAAAGGCGGGGCCGGTAAGGGCAAGGATGGAAAAGGCGGTAAGAAAGAGGATCCTTGTGCCAAATTCAAGAAAGGTGATAAAGATGGCAAGGATGGAAAGGGCAAGGATGGCAAGGGAAAAGACGGTAAAAAAGAAGATCCTTGTGCCAAATTCAAGAAAGGTGGTAAAGATGGCAAGGATGGAAAGGGCAAGGATGGCAAGGGAAAAGACGGTAAAAAAGAAGATCCTTGTGCCAAATTCAAGAAAGGTGGTAAAGATGGCAAGGATGGAAAGGGCAAGGATGGCAAGGGAAAAGACGGTAAAAAAGAAGATCCTTGTGCCAAATTCAAGAAAGGTGGTAAAGATGGCAAGGACGGCAAAGGCAAGGATGGCAAGGGAAAAGACGGTAAAAAAGCGGATCCTTGTGCCAAATTCAAGAAAGGTGGCAAAGATGGCAAGGACGGTAAAGGCAAGGATGGCAAGGGAAAAGACGGTAAAAAAGCGGATCCTTGTGCCAAATTCAAGAAAGGTGGCAAAGATGGCAAGGACGGTAAAGGCAAGGATGGCAAGGGAAAAGACGGTAAAAAAGCGGATCCTTGTGCCAAATTCAAGAAAGGTGGCAAAGATGGCAAAGACGGCAAAGGCAAGGACGGCAAGAAGGACCCTTGTGCCAAGTTCAAGCAGGCTGGTAAGGATAAGAAGGCCGGAAAGGACGGTAAAAAGGGTGGAAAAGACGGCAAGAAAGATCCTTGCGCCAAGTTCAAGAAAGATGGCAAGAAGGACGGTAAGGATGGCAAAAAAGACGGCAAGGATGGCAAGAAGAAGAAAGATCCCTGTGCCCAATACAAAAGTGGCAAGAAAAAGGATCCTTGTGCTGGCAAGAAAGATGGTAAGGATGGTAGCGGCGGAAAAGATGGCAAGAAACCCGCGCAGAAAAAAGACCCCTGTAAGCCATTCAAGGATGGCAAGAAACCGGATCCTTGTGCTGGCAAGAAAGATGGTAAGGATGGTAAGGGCAAGGACGGTAAGGGAAAAGATGGGAAGGGAAAGAATGCAAAAGGCGGTAAAAAAGAGGATCCTTGTGCTAAATTTAAGAAAGGCGGTAAAGATGGCAAGGATGGTAAAGAAAAGGCTGGAAAGGGAAAAGACGGCAAAAAGGAGGATCCTTGTGCCAAGTTTAAGAAAGATGGTAAGGACAAAAAGGGTGGAAAAGATGGCAAGAAAGAAGATCCTTGTGCCAAATTCAAGAAGGATGGCAAGAAAGACGGCAAGGATGGCAAGAAAGGTGGAAAAGATGGCAAGAAAGCAGATCCTTGTGCCAAATTCAAGAAGAATGGAAAGGACGGCAGCAAAAAGGATCCCTGCAAGAAGAAATTCTCCACCCTCAGCCTTTCGGGTCTAATCGATCCATTGACCAAACGGCATTTATCCACTGCTTTGCTGTCGGCTTGCTTTTTGGAAAAAATTTCGTCAGAGGCCAAGCCCAAAGGACCACGTTTCCAGGTCTATTCCACTCTGGTACGTCGCCGTTACACTGTGAATCTGACTCCAAAGGCCACTCCTCAAATCTGCAACGAAGTCCCCAAGGACGGTCCCCGTTTCCCGGTTTACTCCACCCGTGTCCGTCGCCGCTATAGCGCTCTGCCCGCTAAGGAGAAAAATACCACTGTAAGCTACAGCCAGCCACCTGCTCGCTATAGCATCTACTCCACACTGGTGCGACGTCGTTATAGTGGCCTGCCCAGCAGGACTCAATCCAGCGCATTGGACTTCGATAAGCCCTCCACATCGACAGAATCCCTGCGACTTTACTCTAAGAAGACGCCCAAGAAAAATATGGATAAGTGTAATCTGCTTACCCAAAAGTATCCCAAGAACCGTGCCAAGCCAGAGAAAGAACGCACTGGTCTGCGTGATTGCTTTGGACGTGAGGGTCCCGACGAGTGTCCAAAGAAACACTGCAGTGGTAAGTGTGATCAAGTGAAGTTTCCGCGCAAGAAATGTGATCGTTCCCCGCCAAAGGCCAAGAAATCGCAGAAAAAGAAGGTAAAATTGAGCGACTTTTGTAAAAAAGAACTGCAGAAAGTTAAAAAAGCCAAAAAGACCAAGGATTCAGGTACGTACAGAGTTTCAATACGATCTATAGTCCCCGCTATATCCCTGCCCCTCCACACTTAAGGTAGAAGGAAGTAGACGGCTAGCCTTGGGTTCAGGCGCCTTAAACCTTAACCAGATTAGATGCCAATCCACCCAAACAATGCCGACCACCAAAACAGAAGACAACAAAAAATCGGAGAGTACCATAGAAATAATACGCATACCCGACTCCTATCAAATCAACCGTGTACAACTGCCCCGACCAAGACCCAAGGATTTTGGTGACTCTTTGCTCTACACAAAATTTGAACTATTTTCATATCAAATATCTCCCCTTAGATGTACTCATACGCACTGCTTCGGTGGCCATCACGGGCTCGGACATCCATGTTTTTGAGAACGGCAATAAGGATGTTGAGGGCATGACGCTGGGACATGATGCCACCGGCTATGTGGAAGAAGTGGGGCGCTGTGTTCATCACTTGCATCCAGGCGACCGTGTCGTTCTCGAATCGGCATTATCCTGTGGCATTTGTGACTTCTGCAAACAGGGCCTGTACAATATGTGCGCTGGCTTGGTCTACAATGGCTTCCTGGGCACCCATCAGGTGCATCCCGCCGATCTATGTCATCGCCTGCCTGACGATATCACCACGGAAGATGGCACACTCACTCAAACTCTGGCCTTGGGCTGTCAGGCTTGCTTCAAGGGTAATATAACACCCACCAGTAATGTCCTTATCATAGGATCCTGCCACACCGCCGTTACCGCGGCCATGTGCGCCAGCGCCATCGGTGCCAATCAGGTGGCCATTGCTGGAAATGTGTGCTCAACTTTGGAAATGGTCAAAAGCGAGTTTGGCTTCAATACGATCCTCTTCGATTCGAACGCTCTGTTCGGTGAGGTGCTGGAGGCCATCTTTACAGAATTTAAGGAGTGGCCAAATTGCATCATCAATTGCGCAATCTCCGCGATGACCATGAATCTAGCCGTAATGGCATTACAACCGTGTGGGGTGTGTGTGCTGGCCGAATGCGAGTCTGAGTGTGCCAGTTTCAATGCCCTGGATATATTAATGAAAAACATCAGACTTATTCCCAGCTTTCGATCAACTAATATGTGAGTATAGGTTGCAATTATAGCAGGTAGCCTTGATTTTACAAAATCCTCTGCAACTCCCCAGGTATCCCACTGCACTGCAACTGATGAAATCCGGTCGTGCCCCCATGAATAAATTTATTGCCCGTACCTTTCCTTGGTGTTTGGTGGAGGAGGCATTTCGTTGTGCTCAGCATGAATCAAATGTTGGATTGCGAAAAATAATTGTTAACAGTACAGAAAAGGTAGAAGTCGAAGGACTCACAAATAATTTGCAGAAAACGGGTTAAAAATTGTAAATAACAAAAAAAATTGGATAGCTCCAGATAATCAATGCTGTGTATAGAATATATTAAAAAAAAAAACATTTAGTTTCTTTGGGGGGTTTACAATTGAAACCAAAACGGTGATAATGGGTCGGCACGAATCCCCTTAGGTATATTTTGAATATTTTATATTCCAAAAAAACTAAAATGCTGGTCAGCACGGCACAGCGTAACACTGAATAAAAACTACAGAGTATACGCATCCTGAGATCTAGGTGTTCGTACAGACGGACGGACGGACGGGCGGACGGACATGGTTATATCGACTCGGCTATTCTTGCTGATCAAGAATATACTTATATACTTTGTGGGGTCGAAAATGTTTTCTTCTCCCTGTTACATTAATTCGCACAGCTGCACTATCCCCCTTTTCCTATTTTCAATGGGAACAGGGTATAAAAGGGATATCCACCCACGGGGTGTTGTTTCTCTACTTCTGCTTTTTACTGATGGACCGTTTTGTAACTAGGATTGTTTTTGTGCAGATTCAAATCCTGTTGAAGGCAAATATCTTTTTGTTTAATTTAAGGAATTAATTTTTGAAAGGTCGTTGGCATCACTGGTAGAGAGGACGGTACTCCAAGCTTAAAATAGTCGGGCCATCCTGGACGTTTACCGCTGAAAATCCCAAAAGGGTTAAACCGGAATGTATAAAGAAGCCTTGGTAAAATGGTGGTTCCTTTTTGTTTTTAAATATTTTGGACCATTAATAGAACACGTTTACGTATCCCGAATTTTTAAGCTAGTTTCCCATTTTAATACATAAGCCTCGAGTATCTCAGGTCATAATCAATGTCTGGATTTTGTCATCAGCCTACAATACTGAATACCACCAAAGATTTATAGATATTATAGATGACGCATCTGGAGCAAATCGAAAATTGGTAGCCAATGTCAGCTGCCAGGAATAATCGATTTTTGTTTCACTTGCGTCATCTATAATATCTATAAATCTTTGATGCCACCTACCTTTGGTTTCCAGGCAAAAAATTTTGAGGCTGTCACATCTGTTGTCGAATGGCGGTCAGCTGACTATCGATAAGACATGAAGCTTTCAAACGATACCACAATGTTTAGCCCTAGGGTTCTCCCAGTTAGAATTAGTATCGGTAATAAGTTGATTCTTGCTTTTGTATAATCCACTGCATGAATCACATGTTGCATTGCTTAATAAAAATAAAAAACCAACAAAACAAACGCTTTAAATTCAAATATTGCAACAAAATTCGATTGGCATTTTACTAAAACATTGAAAAAGTGCAATTGGTTTTGGTTTCTTCAAAGAAATGATACCATAATAACACGTTCATCATCTCCCTCTCTCTCTTTTCTGACTTTTTATAGACTAATCAACGGCTTGGCTCATAAATATTCTCATATAAAAATTATTGTACTTCGCTGCTTACAACAAACTATTTTACAATTTTACAGAAATTAACTAAGGGAAGGAATTCACAATGAAATAATGTTAAGCACGCATATAAAATAATAATAAACGAATTAAGAGCTAACTAATCGATACATATAAGAGATATGCCATAGAGATTTGCTAAGAATGTGTGGACTGTGGTTTTACTTTTCTTCTTTTTTTTTGATTTGTTCCCTGGTTTGTAGTTGGAGTTTTTTTTTGGTTTGGCTTAGAATATAGTAGAATCGTCAGTGTCTTTAAAAAAAAAAAAAAAGAAAACCACTCCGGTAGGTAGTATGTCTTTTTTTGGTGTTTGGTTGTTGTTGTTGTTTAACTTTAAAATGAAAATTTCAAAATTCTCGGCTAATTGTCATGGATTTGCATTTCAAGTTCCACATCCGAGAGATTTATTTGGCGCATTGAGTTGATAAACATGTAGCGCGATGTATAAATGTAAAGCCAGCGGAACCATTTCATTTGCGACTGATGCTCCAGCATGGCGTTTCTCACCACGCTTGCCTCTTTCCAGCTGAGTATACACCTAAAAGAGTATAAATTAATTAGATAGAAAGTACAAGTGTGGATTTCAGATGTGTGAGTCGACAAAAATATTGGCACAGCTCATTTTTTAAACAGAAAAAAACACACTGGTTCCGGATATCACTGTCATAAAAATATATAATATTAATATGTTCGGGTTGTGGAAAATATTTTAAGCTGTTATTTCACATTTCTCATGGGCTGGTTGTAAGAATTGAGGTAGCTGTGTGTTGGCTTTCAACTTTAGGGCGAACTCTTATGAGACCTAACACAAATGAAATAACAGCGTTAAGCCTAAAGTGCCAAAAAAGTTTACTGTAGTTAACATTCAAATAATTTCTTTCAATATAGATCCACTTTTGGATAGTTTGGGAATTATATTGACAAGTCGCCCCAGTACATTTTTCACAATGATATCGAAAACTACTCGAACCAGGAATTCTTATTTTTCTGTTTTTGTTTACTGTGAATCTATCCCTGGGCTAACCTAGTGGAGGCATTTCACAATGATATCGAAAACTACTCGAACCAGGAATTCTTATTTTTCTTTTTTTGTTTACTGTGAATCTATCCCTGGGCTAACCTAGTGGAGGCATTTGCAAACTAATTGTAAAACCGAGAACGGGTTTAATTGTTATTAAAAAAGAAGTTGGTCTAAACTCGACCTATTTGTTGTTATTTCTTTACTCTTGTAAAAATATTTCATCCAATTTTTAGCAGAATCCCTCGAGTTTGTTCAAATGCTTTGCTAATATTTTGGCTGACTCTCGTTATTTGTATAAAGTCTTACCAATGCGTTGACATCAAACAAGTGCACAGCAAATCGAAAATGGATAAATATTTCCTCACCACATTGATCGTGTCTAGCGTATAGAATTTGCAATCTGTAAATCAATTTGAGTACAAATAAAAAATAGCATTATCTATATATAGCAACTAATACAATTAACAGGCCAAATTAACATGCTGCCATTGTGGCCAACCACGTGACTCACCTTTGGGTAATAGATTGGCCAAACAAAGCGAAGCGGCCGCATAATACACAGCACAATGATTCGGATGCGAGCTGACACCATCCCGATCAAATGTGAATATTGCTTGTATGTCCAGACTCTCAACTGTGTGCAGTATAAGGCTGGCCACTGCATCAGGTCGCCATTCCACATTGGGATCATCTGGCAAATTAGTGGCATTTACCAGCACAATATTGGCCTCGGGTATGCCCAATTTCATGCAGGCTCGCCACAACTCCTCACGTCTCAGTTGGGCCTGCTGTTCGAAGTTGCCTGGTCAACATTTAAGAATTAATACAAGCATGGAATTTTGATAATAATAGATGCGAACATACATCAGTTGGGAGAATCAAGGACAATAGGAGACCCAAATCTCATCTAATCTCATTTGATGTACTCTTTCTTCCCCACAAAAATTCCAAATCTCACTTGCCCCTCTCTCTGTTCGCATCTATTACAGCAAATACACAACGACATAGTTCCCAGCTGCTGCTGCTCACCATTGGACAGGCACAATACATAAACCTGACAGCCATTGCGCTGCGTCAGCGAGTATATCAATGGGCCAAAGAACATGCACTCGTCATCCGGATGGGCGGTAACAAAGAGAACCCGTCCCATCTGGCCTGATTTGGGTAGGTGAGCGCTACGCAAACGAAGGCCCGACTGTAGGAACTGCTTTAGACCGCCTTCAGGGACAGAAGGCCTCCGCCTCGTCGTCGTCGTCGTCGTCAGCCAGAAAGTGAGCTTGTAGAGTCCCAGGCATACTAACAAGTACACCGCGCAGGCAATCAATATGTGCTCCAGGGCTTCAGCGGATGTGGACTTAAGGCGGCAGTAGATGGCTTTCGGTGTCACTTGCTGCAGTCGCTCCACCAGCTGCTGTAGCCAGTTCCAGTTGTTGCCCGGGCCTCCGCGAATTGCACTAATTTGGTTATTGAAGTTGGCCAAGTATTCGTTAAATCTCATTGCTCATTGCGTGCGATTTGGTTTGTTTTTTTTTTCTTCTTTTTTTGGCAATAATTTAATTAATACTTTTAAGCACTTAAATTAATAAATCTCTGAAAAATCTCTGACAGTGTGACTTAATTGTAACAGTGTCAGTGTGACACTACGAAGAGAAAATCAGCTGGTAGTAATGTGTCTCCTCTTTAGAAGCAGTGCTGCCAGCTTAGCCGTTTTCCCACAAGATTTTGTTATAGGGCCTGATGGAATCTTCGTTGGAAGATGACAGAATTTGTTAATTCTGACAAGTTTACCGACTTCTTTGTCTGTTTTGGCTGAATCGAATTAGAAGTTCGCTGGAAATCCAATCAAATACGTCACTCGAAGATAAAGTTAAAATTTCAATGTTTATTTCTTATCTTCTACATAAATTCGCGTTCTATTTGACACATAGCAGCTATTAAAAAGATGAGATATCGACCCTTAGTTTTTCTACGTTTATAAACTCAAGCACCTCTTATTGTGGACCATTCCACAATAAATTAAGCCATTTTTAGCTATTTTTAGCATTCGATTTTGAATTATCTTGGCATTTAAAAGTTAGCAACACTGCTAAAAAACTGTTTAGAGCTGCCAGACTTAATGCACTTAACTTAGCCAAGCATATTGGATTTTAGTAAAATATTGGTTTATTTTGGTCAAATTTATAGGATCTTAGTTTAATTTTTAGTACAACTCGTAGAAGCTTGACTTTTTTTAGTAAGATTTACTGGGTGTAGCAAGGAAAAACAATATAGGAAGCGTAAACGGCTAAAACGTTATTTCTCTCCTGTCAAACAGCCAACACTGGCAGCACTGCCCGCAACTCAGCTGATTGGCCAGCGTTGCCAGCCTCAAACAAGTCTGCTGCGGCACTTTGATAGCAGGGTCGAAGAATTATTTTAAAACAAATTTAAAGTTATTAATTTCTATGAAATTAAATATATATTTAGTGCTTTAGTGTGTGTGTTTTTGTCTAGCCAACAATTTCATAGCACAGACTGTTCGTCTGCTTGGGCATAAGAAAAAACCAAAACACAAGTCAGAAAGCGTGCCTCTGCCACCGCGCTGCCTCTGCTTCTGCTCCTCTTTTTTTTGTGAAGGCGGCCAAAAAGCGTGCGAGTGGCTGTAATTAGGTTAACAGCAGCAGCGGCGGCGGCAGCGTAGCGTAAGAGTTGGGTTAAACAATGGCACACCAACAGCAAGGAATGGATTCGGAATTATTCGAGCGCCGACTAAGACCGGTGTATGGTGAGTGCGGGTGTTGGGGGAAGGAAAACTATTGAAAATTGTTTAAAATATCTTTTTGTTCTAGACAATCTGGAGGTGGGCAACAATCGCAAGGCCTTGCAAGAGTCTGAGAAACTGCTTAAGAAGCATCCCAATCTGCTCTGTGCACATGCCCTGAAAGGGTTGTCCCTGCTCCGCCTGGGACGCTATGAAGAGAGCCACACTTGCCTGCAGTCCGTGGCCAAAGAGAAACCCGTGGACGATTCAACGCTACAGGTGCTGTCGTTCTGCTACCGAGAAATGGAACAATGTATGTATGAAATACATATTTTCTTGGCACGCGTCGGCGACTGAGGTGGCCAATTAAATTGCCATTTTCACATTTTAGTTTTTTCGGTCTGTCGAGACAGTGCGTCCACCTTGCATTAGAGCTCTACACATTTATCTAATTTTGTCTTTCATTTTTTTGATTGCAGTGAGCAAAATTGTGGAACTCTATCAGCATGCGGTCAAACAGAATCCTGGTAATGAAGAGCTATTGGCCCATCTATTTATATCGTATGTGCGCGTGGAGGACTACAAGGCTCAGCAGGCGGTGGCTCTGCAATTGTACAAGGCTCAGCCCAAGAATGCGTACTACTTTTGGTCCGTGATTAGTGTTGTCTTTCAGGGTATACGTGGACCTGAATCGGCAGTGCCGGAAAAGCGCAAAATCTATTTGGCCTTGGCTCAACGCATGGTGGATAAGCACATTAAAGAGGGCAAACTGGAGACAGAACAGGAGGCATTTCTCTATTTACACATACTCAAGTTGCAGCAAAAGTTTAAGGAGGCCTGGGAATTTCTTACGGGCGAACTTTGTGCGAAGTTATATCCGGGTGCACCGGTTAGCATGAAGTTTGAGCTGCTCAAAGTGCTGGGCAATTGGCAGGAGTTGAATGAACTGTTGCAGCAGCTTTTGGACGCAGAGTGAGTGCCCAAACTGGCATTAAATAATTAAATCGTTGGATTGATATGTTCTTTCCAGCCGTGATCGTTGGGACTATTACAAGGAGTACATTCAATCCTGTTTTGAGCTGCTGAAGCTGAAGGAGCAACAGGCATTTTCATTGAACAGCTGCCAGGAGTTTTTACAACGCATCATAGACTCTTCGGAGCGTAAGAAACGGGGTCCTTACCTGGCCCGCTTGGAGCTACATCAGCGCATGCGTGTCGAGCAGTTGCCAGCTGCCGAACTCTTGGGGGATTTTGATGAACTGATCATAGAGTATTTCCGATTATTTGGCGATAAGTCCTGTTGCACTCATGACATTGCATTGTTCTTGCCTTCGATCAGCATGAAACAGCGTCAGGATTTGGCCAGCAAGCTGCTAGTGGAGAGCGGCATTAGCTCAACTTCGTTGCCGCAAAATGTAAGTGACACTCTACAGTTAATCCTTGCCGAGGGTATACTAAAAATGTCCAGATGGAAGCATCTTCAACCACATAAAGTATATATGTTCGACAAGCTGAGTAGATGTAGCCATGTCCGTCTGTTTTTTTGTTACTGTCCACCAAGTTTGGTCGAATTACACAGAAAAGTTGGGTCTAAAAATAGTCGTAGTAAAAGAAACCTTTTTCTTTTCAACGGTATTCATTGTTCTCTTTTGTAGAAGGAGCACATGCAAAAGCACATCTGTGCCCTGCAAATTTCACGCATGTGTGGCTCACACATTGATCTACCGGTGGATCATCTGCTTGCCTTCTATACGTCTTTGAAATTGCACTACGAGCACGGGCGTAGCTCATTTGGCCAACAACTGCTGGCCACCGAAATGGGACCATCGGATGCATACGCCCTGCTCGCGGCCAATGTCATGTACGACATCAGTTTGCGGGAGCACAAATCGGATCAGCTTTTCGAGGCCTTGTGTCTGTTGCAGTATGTCCTGAGGAATAGCACCAGCAACTTTCATGTGAAATTGTTGAGTCTGAAGATCTATCATCAGTTTGGTTGCCTTCTGGGTGCCCAGGAGATGTACGACTATTTGGATATTAAGCAAATTCAATTGGACTCCATGGGCTATGTGCACTGTCAACTGTTGCCTTTGTCGGGACGTTTTGCGGGCTCCCGGAACTGCTATGATGCCACCCTGAAGTTCTTCACCAACAGCTATAAGGAACGCTTAGAGTATATTGCTCTGACCTACAGATTTTGTACCTTCTCGAAAATGGAAGAGTTCATGAACTTCAAGGAACGTCTGACCAATAGCCTTCAGTATGTGGCTTGTTCGGTGGAAGCACAGATTTGTGATCTGGTCAGTTGTTATGGCAACGTGCAACAGAACTTATCCTCCTATATAGCCATGAGCATTGAGCCGGCCGATGATCGCATAGCCTGGCATGAATTGAGCGATAATCGTGATCTGGAGGCCATCATACGTTGGGATCCTTTGCATTTGGTGGACGCCCAAGCGGAACGAAAAGAATCCTTTGAACAGGAGATTGAGGTTTTACAGTTGCGTTCGCTGTTATTGCGTATATTTGCCTCATTCATTGACCTGTATCATGCCTCACCGAATCCCAAAGTGGAGGCTTCATCTGGCAGCGGTGGAGCGGTGGAAACGCTGGAATTACTGAGAGACTCCTGGACTGGGCTATATCAACGCCTCAGAATTATGCCATATAAACCATTGTCGCAACAGTTTCTAGTCAATTTGCTGCCCACTCGTTTACATCTACTCTTGGAAGTGCCGTACGAGCGTTTCTTTGATGATCTGGCGCAATTGGTACTAGATCTGCATCATGGAGCAGAGAAACTGTCACAACAATGTAAACAGGTGGGCGATAATGTGGTGGCTGTAATGGAGCTATGCGTGCAGACCATTACCGAGAGCAATGAGTGGAATGGCATGGATGGTCTATGGAAACGGCGAGAGCAGCAACAAAAGGTGGCTGCCTGCCTGGAGGTAAGTGGGTTGGGTTTAATTAAGCAGTAGTGGAGGTTATTTTACCATTGTTTATTCCACAGATATTGTCACTGTATGCCTTTCTGTTGTCCGTGCTGAATGAGAAGCTTAAAAACAGCTCAAAAACCAAGACCAAGAAGAAGCCCTCGTCAGACAATAAAAATCAGGAACCCATTAGCGAAAAGGAGCGCAGTCAAATGGTACAGGAGCTGATGCGTCAACTGAAACACAAACTGGAGGCATGCGATGCGGCCATAAGTGAGTAGAGCCTTAACTTACGAATCCTTTCGACTTTGAATCCATATACCCTTGACGGTAAACACTGCTCCTCAGTTCAAAACATGGATGATTGCATATATGCAAGTCATTTGCATAAAAGCAATCTATCGGTCGTAAGCAAAAATCTTCATCCAATTGCTTCTCTTCTATGTTGTCTCACCCGCAGGAACCTGGAAAGCTCCGGTACTGCCTCGTGATCTTAGCTCATTTATGGCGGACATGTCCTTGAAACCAGAAGTGGAGGCCACTTTAATTGGTGATGTGTCGGCCACATTTAAGGAATCCCACGAGCTAATGGTCACCGAGTTGCGGAATCTATTAAAAGACAAAATCCGTATGGTGGCCAAATAGGTACACAGACACGTGCAACTCCCGACAGAAACCTGCTCCTCCCATCTTCATCACTTCACATGGAAACACAAAAAAAAAATAGTTTGTTATTTAATTTTTTAGCAGAATACGGGCAGCGCCTTTCTCTAGTTTATTTTCTTTTTCGACCTCTCGAATTCACAACTAATTGTCACGGCATTTCTTTTCTTTACAATAAAAAGAACAAATTGTATAACTTTGACCAAATCAACCAAGGTCCACATCTGTCAATTGAGGTGGAGGAGG
This sequence comes from Lordiphosa andalusiaca, assembly GCA_035044965.1. NCBI lineage: Eukaryota > Metazoa > Arthropoda > Insecta > Diptera > Drosophilidae > Lordiphosa > Lordiphosa andalusiaca. The sequence continues at coordinate 398,234 of JAWNNM010002897.1, read as the reverse complement.
AGGGGGCGCGCCTGACCTAAGCGACAGCAGATACGCAGCAGTCTGGGGATCATTCTGATGCTGTTGGGTTTGCAAATGGGCTACCAGGTTATGATGACGAGCAAAGCTTTTTTGGCACAGGCGGCAGCTAGGCAAATACAAATGTTCAGAATAATTGTTTCAAAGGATTAGTATTAAGTTGGGACTTACATGTAAGGCTTTTCTCCCGTATGTGTTTTATAGTGAACTTTGAGGACACTGGCATAGGTGAACGTCTTGTCACAGGTCTGGCAGGCATAGGGTCGCTCATTTCGATGTGTTCTGTACAGAAAAAGAGCAGAGTGTCAGTTGCCTGGCTTAGTTGAGGATCGTCGAACCTTTCATGCTTCACTTGGGAAGTGCGATCCGAAAAGCTGCGTTGACAATATTGACAGCTATAGGGGCGTTCTCCTGTATGCTGACGCATGTGTCGCACCAATTGATAGTTGACATGGAAAGCCTTGTGGCAGATTCTAAAAGGATTTAAGTATAACTATGAACTAGCTTAAGTTATTTCCCACTTACTCGCATTCATAGGGTCGTTCGTTGCGATGACGTCGCATGTGAGTGTCGAGAGTGCTTTTCCTGGGATAACTATTGCCACACAGCTCACACACATGTAACTTTTCGACCGCAGGAGCAGCCGATGTCGACTCCACATTGACTACAATCAAAGTCTGCTGGGGTGATTCTTCTTCAATCACTTCCTCATTGGACCAGATACCATCTTCCAAAACTTCAACCTCTAAATGTTCATAGGATTCCAGAGGCTGTTCCTGAACCTCGAAGTCCTTGCACACATATTCCCTGAGGAATTCATTGGAACGTTGACAAATCAAACGAAATTTGTGTGACAAGATAAGGAAAGCGCGGCACTTAAGGCATATTCTACTGGGCAAATCGTCGGTGCGTGTTACCTGTTGTGATGAAAACCATTAACATTGACCAAGTCACTAAGAAAACGTAATAACAATACTTTGATGCCGCTGAAACTTTCAATTTTCTCTTTGAGATCTTCGCACTCGTATATGGACACCATGGCATCACCATCTTGAAGGCATGTACGGCACACTTTTCTCATATCCCAAACATGAGTGAGCGATACTTGAGATTTGGAGGCCATCGTACGTTGGTGGACGCCCAAGCGGATCGAAAGAATCCTGTGATCAGGAGATTGAAGTTCTACAGTTGCGTTCGCTGTTATGGCGTCTAATTGCCTCATTCATTGACCCGTTTCCAGCCTCACAGAGACTAAGAGACTCCTGGACTGTTCAGAACAATGCCATATAAATCATTGTCGCAACAAATTCCATTTAATTTACCGCCACCTCGAACATATCTCGAAACCAAAACAAATTCAACTTGCGGCCAAATAAGTGAGACCTTAACTGTCAAGTTGTAAAATACGCAAATTGGTTTCATTTGCTTAACCTTATAATCTGAGATCGTCAATTTCAGATGTCAGACCACCCAACTAAACGTAAATTAGACTTATTAATGTAAGACAATTGTTATAGACATGTTCAATACAACATTTGATTTTGTTTAAATGAAATTTTCAATTGAATTCCCCGCCGCCTTTTTTCCAACGTCTTTACATTAAAGCTACGTTTTTTGGTATCTGTGTGTCAGCCGTTTATGGTCACACTGACGCTTGGCACTTTCAGCTGTCCCTTAAAAGATTGCTTTGATTTATTGTTTTGGACTCGAAGATTTGCCATGAAAACGGACTCCAATGAAAAGTGGATTGTTTGCCGTGTGTGTCTAAACAATCCCAACGAGGGCGATGAGCTGCTACAGGATATATTTAGCCAAAATGCCAGCACTCGCTTGGATCAAATGCTCTACATCTGTGCTGGAATACCAGTAAATAGAATGCACTTACTCGCATTATGTTGGTTATCTCCCTCTCTAATTATTCGCTTTGCTGTTCTTAGGTCAGCATTGACGACAGCTTTCCGGACAAGATGTGCAGCAAGTGTGTTCTCTGTCTGCGTTTGGCCTACAAGTTTCGCATGACCTGCCAGAGATCGCATCAGCAGATTATTGATATGTTGGCCCGAGAGGCCGCAAGCAGCAACAGCCGGCAGGAGGCAGTTCAGATTGATGATTTGATGGAGGAGAATATTGTAAAAGAATGGGAGGAGCACACAAACCAATTGGATGCTCAGGTGAAGCTTGAGGATGAAGAAGGTAGACAACAACAACTGAAACATCTAATGTTTGTGGAAGATGACTCTGAAGCAGGTGTGGTAGAAGACGAAGGCGTGGACTCGATTGTATACGAGGCCAGTGTGGTGGAGGAGGATGAGGATGAGCAGCAGGTGGTGGTCTTCGACGAAGGCCAGACTGTGATAGAGGAAGCTCAGGAAATGGAAAGCTATGCGGAGGTGTCAGAGGAATATGAGGAAGTAGAAGTATTGGCACAAGAGCCAACTGCAACGCCAGCACGAGCATCACCAATACCACTACCCACGCTCACCCGCCGGGGTACACCTCGCGTAGTCTACACAGATGACTTGGCCGACAATGATATAACGCATGATATTCTCAGTTCTGATGAGGACACGGGCAGCTATCTAATGGAACAGACCAGAACCAAGGTAAAACGTTTGGTTAAGCAAGAGGAGCAGACAACTGCCAAGGCATTGGGACGCAAACCCAAGTCGAAGCAAACGAATTATATCTGTGATGTGTGTGGCAACATTTATCCCACCCAGGCGCGTCTCACCGAGCACATGAAATTTCATAGTGGCATCAAGCCCCATGAGTGCGAGTAAGTGGCATTTCTCTGAGGGATTGGCAAGAAATTACCATCAAGATTTGTGTTTTGTAGAATCTGTGGCCGGGGATTTGTGCAGAATCAGCAATTGGTGCGTCACATGAACACCCATACGGGAAATCGTCCCTATAAATGCAATTATTGTCCAGCTGCTTTCGCCGATCGCTCCACCAAAACCAAACATCATAGGTGGGTCTTTCCCAGTTTCTACTTTAAGCAACTCCATAACTATTGCGCTGTACTCTAGAATTCACACCAAGGAGCGTCCCTATGAGTGCGATGTTTGCTTTAGAACCTTTACCTACTCGGATAATTTGAAATTCCACAAGATGATACACACGGGCGAGAAGCCGCATGTGTAAGTGGTGCCATTTTACATCCCTTCAACCCGTTTCCACACAGAACTAAATTTTTTAATTTTTAGCTGTGATCTGTGTGGCAAGGGTTTTGTCAAAGCCTACAAAATGCGACTGCATCGTGTGACGCATGAGAAACGCCGCAACTGGAAACCCTCTGCAGATGTGGAACTAACTGCACCAGCAGCGTCATCATCATCACCAATGTCAACAGTGCAGTGCATCAAAGATGAAATGCCGGAGTTTATTAATGGTTAGAGGGCAAACAACAAGAAGATTTTCATTATTTAAGTTAACTTTCTTAGAAAAGAAAACAGTGGAAATTTGTTTTAAAATTTAGACGTAAGATCAATTTAAGATTATAGATAATACAGATTAGATGCTTTCAATCAGAAGACAACTTTCAGAACGGCCAGCCAGCTTTCCCCAGAGGGCCTGAAATACATCTTGAAAGCGCCTTGAACTGTCTGGGTGTACATTTCTACATTGTGGAGCTGCACCTTCGGTATATAAACACAACTTGGCCGTAGTCCTCTTACATCTGGTATTTAAGAAAAATTGTTTTCTAGATCCAGTGATTTAACCATATTTTGTACTACAAAGTTGACCAGCTTCAGCTCATTACTCCTCCATTAGATTATCCACAGTGAGATCCGTGACTTGTTGGATTAAATGACCTCTTTCATGGGTATTCTTGTGATGCAATTGGGAAAAACGTCGTCCACAATAGTCACAACTAAATGGGCGCTCGCCCGTATGAGTCTTGAGATGAACACCCAAGACATTTGAATAGGCAAAAGATTTATCACACAACTGACACTTGTATGGCCTTTCATTGGTGTGGATACTGGAAGAACAAGTACCAACTGTTAAATCCAAATGCAAAATCTTATTGATTTACTCACCGCTGATGCTTGATGCGTGTGGAGGGATCAGCAAAGCGAGACTCACAATAATCACATTTATAAGGACGCAGACCCGTATGAGAGTTCATGTGCCGTGCCAGCTGTGGGGTCTGTCGGAAACGTTTATGGCAGATTCTAGTGAGCAATTGAACCTGAATAAAAAGACCCTAAATTAAACATAAATAAAGCTTACTCGCATTCATGAGGCTTGTGTTTGCTGTGCACCTTCAAGTGGGCAGTCAGCTTAACCTTCTCTGTGTAGACATTGGGGCACAGTGAACAGGTAAAGGTTGAAGAGGTGGGCCCGATAACGATGCTGGAATCAGTGGCCGATAGTGTAATCTCATACGTTTCCAAAGGCAAGCAGCTTTTCTCCTTCGCCTCCGCTTCTACAAGTGGTTCCTCCAAGTGCTCCTCTTGTTGAAGATTTTGTTGTGCCAACAGCTGATCCTCTGCCTTTTGGCAAAGCGAACGTAACTTTAACGCTGCACGCAGCAATAAGGCACAACTGGTGCAGATTTTATTGGGCCAATCAGAGGATTGACGTGGCTGTAACATCGAAATCCTTGAACGTTTTAAATTGTTCTATGATTACCAATTCTCTTACCAAAATGCCTGTACAGGATTGAATTTGCTGGCAGAAATCTGCTTCGGTGGGCAGAAGGGTCTCATCCTGTGGTGGCAACAGGCAAATGCGACAAAACGGATCTGCGTTATTCATTAATAAGCAGTTCTTGAACTAAATCTTGAGCTTTGTATAAATTTTATTTATGTTTGATAGTTTTGGTCTTTGACCTGGATGCGAACTCTTTTTCAGTAAGACTGATGCCAAGGTGGAACAGGAACGTGGAGCTCCCGTTGACAGGCGTAAGCAATTTTAAAGCTTTCCCCAGACAATGAAATTGGTGCCTTCTTCAAGGCGGTTGCCATGAAAATCCGTAGTGCCCACCTTGAGCCGGTGGCTTTTACGGATCTACAAATTGATATACTGCGTGTGATCAACGAGGCATTGAGGAATCATTGAGGCGATTCGCAGTTGCAGTGAACACATATGTGCTCTCACCTTATTCCTTGATCGACTACGGCAGCTGATCCACTACGGCACAGCTGCTTGTAATAGTGTGACCGTTTGCGGAAAACAGAAAAATGACAAAATCACTGCGGGCGATAATACAAGACAAAGATAATAGAGAATATTAAAATATCTAATATAAAATTTAAAAATATGGGAGCTAACTTTTCTTTAAAATATTCAAGTTTTTAAATCTAATTTAAAAATTCGAAAAACTTTAAATACTTTGTATAGTGAACTTAAGTATCGCGTTACTTTGAGCCCATCACAGATATTCATTAATTTTTAGAAAAAAAAATGAGTAATTATTATATATTCAAATTATTGAGCCAACTTATGCCACTCCTTGTACCAGCTGCTGTTCATATCTGATTGAGCTTCTTTAGCACCTCTTTATGCCAATACTTTAGGATATCTGTGGCGCTTGTGCGTTTCCCGATTGAGGGTTTATTTATTGAACCCCAATCCAAATTATATATCATGGACGAAATTTCCAAATTTCCTTTGATAATCAGGCTACAATCTCAAAGATGCCTACCAATCGCAATGAGGAAAACAGCTCCATAAATTATCAAAAATTCAATGAAAGTGCTAGTTGTAAGCTTCGGGTTCTGCTGTGGATGTTGAATCTTTTGATATTTAAGTCATTTCATCTACCATTTTAGGATGAGAGATTTGAGTTTTGTGGATTTTTAATTATTGTAGTTCATTCAATGAATACAAAACTTTTTGTGAAAGAATCGAATTGTGGTGGTTGTTGTTGGTTGATTGGTTAGTAAAGTTAATGTTTTGAATGTTTATATGGGAAAACACAACAACTCTAAATACAATAGGCTATTCTCCACTAAGCTACACTAATCCTCGACAGCACACATGACTGAGTAGACGCATTCCTCCTTGTTGATCAAGTGACAGGTCTTGTTTACCAGCGACATCAATTGATTGACATCCGTGGCCCAATTGTTCAAGATATCCGAGGGACTCTTTTTTGTGGTGAAATAGATAATGCCAGCGGGCCGATCGATTTTGACGCGGATGGTGTCACTATTGGCCAACTTGGAGAGATATTCCTCGCAGCGATTGGTGGGCAGATTCAGCAGTTCACTCATACGGGTCAGGTGCAGACGCGAGTAATACATGGCGATGATGCGAATGTTCTGTAGGAATGAGAATGAAATAGGTCAGGCCCAATCCCAATCCGACATTCGTCCCACTTACATGCTCTATCAGACGATCCTTGAGCTCGGTAATGCACTTTTTCCCATGCTTGGTGCTATCCTTGAACATTTCATTTTCGGCCAGCACCATGCCAAAATCAGCATTGAATGTCTCGAAATTAATTAGCTCCTTGGACATAAACAGGCGCAGGATTTCCCTGTAAAAAACATTCGATTATTAGGGGCTTGGTACCAAATGAACCACTTGATTCGTGATCTTACTTGTAAACAGGCACATCTTCGATTTTCTTGTTCTTCGATAAATGCGCCATCATGTCGCTCTGCTCGTTGTCATAGGGGGCCAACACACAGTAGAGCACGGCACAAACAAGCTTATCCGTAAGCTCCTTTTTCTCGGCCTCGGTCAGTTCGACTTCTGGCTCGGGTGCGGCTGGCTCGGTCGCCTCCTCCTCCTTTTTGTCCTTTTTCTTGTCGTCAGTGCTGGTCGTGGACTCTGCGGGTGTGATGGCAGCCTTTTGGCGTGGCGGCTCGGCTATGGCTTGGTAGTGACGCGAGGTTTTCAAAAACGATGTATCCCGATTCAGTTGAATCATCAGATTGTAGAACTTCAGTTTGAGATCATGCTGTGCCTTGTCATCGAAAAACTTAATGCTGATCTTTTTAGCGATGATTTGTGTGGACACATAGTCCTCCTTCAGCAGGCAGAGACGCATTTGCTCCAGTATAAGCTCAACCTTTTCACGTTTATCCATGGAGCCATAAGTCTCCACCTGCAGCTCTTCCATGACCGAGGCGGCGCCAGCCACATCGCCATCGGCCTCTTTAATATCGGCCAAGATTTTGGTGAGACGAGCCCGTTCGATTTCCACATATATCTTGCCTTCGGTAACCGATCGCAGAGTATCGATTAGCTTGAGTTTTACTTCCTTGCTCGGCGTTTTATCGACATATGTGTAGCACTCCTGGATCATCTTCACCACCGCCTGCTTTAGCTGGGATCGACGACGCACCAGCAGAGTCACGTATTCGTTCAGGGCATTCCAGTTGTTGGCATCGAAGCAGATCTGACAGATGGCCACCAGAACGCGCGAACAGGAAAGCATGTCGGCGCCCAGGCGAGTCTGTTTCTCCAGCTGCAGCATCATCTCGATGGCCTCGTGAAAAGCGTCCGGATTCTTCTTTGCCAACTCCTTGGCCAGCGGGATTTTCTCATTGCAGGCTGGCTCGTAGTCCACCTCCATTTTGGTGATGCGACCGCCATCAAACAAGTAGGTATCCATGATTTAGCTGGGCGATGGAGAGAGACTCCTTTATTTTGGCCGCCATGACAAGGCATTTTTTGTACTTACGTTTATTTAGAGGTCGTCTGACGCGCTTGGCTTGTGGCTCGTAGCGTACTCGCTGTTGAGGAGACGGAAAATGTTTGAAGTTCTTAGATCTGTTGCTTATATGGTTAAGTATAGCCAATTATATGCGGCGTTTTGCTCTTTCAATTAAATTCTCCGGACGAATTTTGCTTACAAATGCTGTGTTAAGTTGGCTGCGCCTCCGCCAGTGTTGAACAGAACTCTGAAGTTCAACTCATGCACAGCACTGTTGTGTAGAGATGGACACGTGACTCTCAAATTTGAACAAATTTGTTCAGAAATTTTTTATTCAAGAGCCGAGTGTATATCATATCAAAATCTGTGGACTTAAAAAAGTTGCTCAAAGTAGGATAACATAAGATTGCCTTAAAGGTATGTTATGACTTAAAATACAAACAATATTGTTCAATATGGGTGAAACTAAGTGCAGATTGTGGTTAATTTGTGTGGATCTAGTTTGTATATCCTTTGAAAATTCAACCGGCTTACCAAGTTGATATTTTTCTCAATACCCTCACTGGCAATGGCCATGCAGCAGCTCAACGGTAAGTTTCACATCTCTAATGTGGCCAATTCTAAACACATTGTCCAACACACAGGCTTCGGTCTTTGTTAAGCCGCGAAAAAATTGCAATATAATATTAAATAAATTGTTTATATATGAGAAGAGGCCCTGCCGGTTTTCTTACGCCACACAACTTACCGGGAAAGTCAAATTTCAAGCGAAAAGTATTGCAAGCTCTTGCAGACTGCAACAACTACTACATTTTGCGCGCGCGAATTGTGGGAAGGAGACGAACGTGAAAGATACATAAAATGGCTCAAATTGAGGAGTACCAAAATCTGGTTCTGGATGCCGTGGAGGTGGTGGAGTTCAAGCTAAGTGAGTTCGTCCTGTGCGCTACCAGGTGCAGTTAATTGATTATGCCATTGCATTTACAGTTCGCGACAAGACAGATGTCGAGAAGCAGGACTTGATCTTCCGTCCTGCGATGGCTCATCAGATTTTCGGGGAGTCTGAGACCATATTTGGCTATCAGGATTTGCATGTGCGCATTTTGTACACCGCCGGACCCTTGCATATCTATTTGGGTGTAGAGTATGGCAGGCGGGTGAATGAAATCTCAGGCGGTATCATCAAAGCCGACGATGTAGTTGCCACCATTGCCCAGAGCCTACCAGATGGCTGTTATTTTATTAATCTAGATGAATTCCTCAAGACTCTGGACAAGGCCGACAAGTTTCTGCCCTTTGGTGAAAAGATCAGCGAGTACAAGCAACAGTCAAGTGAGGGAGGCGGCCAGGAGCGGCTCTTTGAGATCTACCAGTGCGACTACAAGCAGTCGGCCTTTTTGAAGTTCTTTGGGCGGCTGCAAACGTTTGTGCTGTGGTTTGTGGATGCCGCCTCCTACATAGACACGGATGACGCTCAATGGTCTTATTTCGTTTGGTAAGCTCACCCACATTTCGTTTTCTTTTGCTAATCGCTTGTAATTTTCAGTTATGAGAAGTACAAAAACCAAGATGGGCAATACCAGTATGCCACCGCTGGATACTCCACGGTCTACGAGAACTATGCCTATCCGCAAAACAAGCGGCCTAGAATAAGCCAAATGATGATATTACCGCCGTTCCAGAAACTGGGTATGGCCACCCAGGTGGTGGAGACCATTTACAAGTTCTATCAGTCGCAAAAGAATGTGGTGGACATCACCGTGGAGGATCCCTCCGAGGATTTCCAACGCCTGCGTAACTTCATAGACGCCCGTCACTGCAAAGATCTTAAATCGTTTGCTCGCTCTGAGCTCTTAAAGGGATTCAACAAGGAAATGGTGAGGGAGGCACGCGAAACTCTTAAACTAAATCCCCGGCAGGTGCGCAAAGTCTATGAGCTGCTGCGTCTGTACTATACCAACATAAACGATGATCAGGAATACACAGCGTACCGTCTGGTGGTGAAGAAGCGTCTTAATGCAGTCTACTACAAACAGCTCAAGGATCTGAAGAAAATGGAACGGTACAAAATGGACACGGAAATGTTTCGGGCACGTTTGCCCACCATGCAGCAGCGACTGGAACAGCTGCAGGAGGAGTATACCGTGGTCGAGCAGGATTACCAGAACACCATTGCCAAACTGAAAGCCTAGAAAACCAAGGCGGGGCGTTGAATAATTTATTTCGTTTTTTCCTTTTTCTAAATGTTGATTACAAAATACATGATTTGTTGCTATAAGCCTTGCTATAAGACGAATAGGATTCTGTCCAATAAATATGTATTAAAAAAACTACCATAAGATTAAGCCGGGATACTTGAGCCTATGTGGGTGCAGTTCATGGAGCTCTGAAAACATAAATGTATATGTTGAGTCTATAGTACATAAGAGAACAAAACTAGCATCTGGTTTTAGCGTATTGGAAGTAGGCTTAATTATCTAGTGCTGAGACAGCACACAACCCATACAACTAGCAGGAGCCGTACTCTTCCATCCACTTCTCGAAACGTGTCACATCGTCGGTTGAAACGGATTTTTTGGTGCGCTGCCGTGCATCCTGAAAGTCCTGCAGTGTGATGGGCAAGTCCACGTCCTCTCTTCGTATTTGCTTGATTTGGTCCGGAGTCCGACCAGAGATGAGACGTCGCATGGCCATCATGGAGGCATCACGACACACATTGCTTATATCGGAACCGGAATAGCCCAGCAGTTCATCTCCAATCATGCTCGTGTTAAGATTGGGTGACAGGCAAACATCCTTGAGGCAAAGCTTGAGCAGTGCAGATCGGGTGTCCTCTATGGAAACAAGGAATAACTCAATTTTCGTCAGTATCAAAATCGTCCGTCCACTCACCGTTCGGCAGCGGTATGTAGATTCGTTTCTCGAAACGTCGCCGAAACGCCTCATCTATATCCCAAGGATGATTCGTGGCGGCCAGCACCATAATTACTTTCTCCTCCAGCGTTCGTGCATTAAGCCCATCCATTTGGATGAGCAGCTCCGCCTTAAACCGACGACTGGCCTCGTGCTCGGAGTCGCTGCCACGCGAGGCACAGAGTGCATCAATTTCGTCAATGAAGATGGTGCTGGGTGCATAAAAGCGCGCCATCTCGAACAGCAACCTCACCAGTTTCTCGCTCTCACCACGATACTTGGATGTTAGCGTGGAGGAGGACACGTTAAAGAAGGTGGTGCCACATTCGGTGGCCACCGCCTTGGCCAGCATGGTTTTACCGGTTCCCGGCGGGCCAACCATTAGAACGCCACGCCAAGGTCGCCGTATACCTTTAAAGAACTCTGGCATAATGACGGGCAGAACTACCGCTTCCTGCAGGGAAGATATTAAATGTAAGTGGTTAATGTGAAGATTTCTTTAGTTTAACTATCTTACCTGCAATATGGTTTTGGCCTCATTCAAACCAGCCACATCGGTCCATTTAATGCACGGATGCCGCTGCAGTATATCCTTCTCCAATGTATCAACCAAATGACCCTCATAGCCCACCGGTGAAAAGTGCTTGATCTTCGTCTTTGGTGAGCATTTCGGTGTGTTGTGTGTGGTCGAGATGGAGTGTGCGTTCGAATTATCTTCCAGCGAGGTGGTGGCATCCTGATCATCCGAATTGGAGTTCTCATCCAGCGAGTTCTTCTTGAGCGGTTTGTGCTTGAGCGTCAACTGGGTGTTGGTGCTTAGTTTGCGTGCCCGCAAACGTTCCACGGAGCGACTCTTCCGCACTGCGGCCGTCATAGCTGAAGCTCGGCCTCGACCGAAACGGAAGCCACCCACACTTGGAGTTGCAGTCACACCTGCTCCACCCGCCACCCCGACATTCCCAGCACTGCCATGATGGCTTTGGCTAAGGCTACTGTTGCTGTTCGTATTGCTGTTAATCGAGGGCAGTGTGGGCTGAAGCTCGGGATCACGACGACGCAGCGATGAGACCCAACGATTGTCCTGCTGTGAGGGAAACGGCATGGCTGCCTGACTGGCTCGCGGCTGGGGTGCAACTTCTGTGGCGGAGACTGCGTTTTATTGGTGAGGTAAAGATATATCAACACTTGGTGCACAAACCTTGTGTGGGCAGACGCTGTGGCTTGCCACGCAAGGGAACAGCGCCACCAATACCCAGTCCATTGGGTGCATTGGCACCCAAATTGTTAATGGGTCGATGTCGTTCGGCAGCCACTGGGTGTCCACTCTCCGCCGTGGTCGTCTTCTTCACTGTATTGGAGTTACGTGAGGGTCGACTGGTGGTGGTGATTTTGGTGAAGGCAAATGGTGATAGCGAGTCCATAATTAATGAGTCCATCATACGGGCCATGTGCGACAAGCTGGTGGGGGGCGTTGAAGAGCTGGAATTAAGATTTTCCGAAGTTAATCTAAATTAGGAACCAGTATAAAAAGGGTTTCTGTGAAGGATTTAGTTTAGGCTCTCTTTTTCTTAAAAATCCTATTTCAAAATCATTTAAAAGCATAAGGCCACGATGGTCACGCCTGGCCCTCAGGGGCCAAACAAAGAGTGACTCGGGTCGAATGCATACTGAGAGCAAACAGCTTTTCAATCCCGCTGATGCACTCTTAGATTTTAGCCTCGCTCTTCGTGACAAACCCTACTCTATGGAATCTTTTGAGTTTTTAAACTTTCTCAAAGTTCAATCTCTCTTTGTATATCAAAGTAGTCAAGGGTGGTTCTGTTTTCTGTTAAACTTTTTATCGTTTATCAATGTTGAAATATAAACTTTTTATCTCTTTTCTGTATTAAGGGCTCTTTTGGAGTATCAGTAATAATTACATCCCAAGGGGTGAGAGTAGAGAGGGAAGATGAACTTTTTGTCTATTCTTTTCCATATCAAGAGCTGTTTGCAGTAACAATAACATTCCTGCGACTTCCTTGTTTAAAAGTATTCTCTTTTTTACATTCCATTTCGGGGTTACCTTTTTCAAGGGCTGCGGTCGTAGTGGGCATCTCCCCATGATGCCTTTATATCAAGGTTTTGTTTAGAGATTACGGCTTAAGCTATCTCTTGCTTTCAAGCAATTGTTATCGAGGAACCCGACCGCCCACAAAATCGTTACAAATTCTCCGAATAAAGAGTTGAGAATTGTAGAAAAGTTAAAATATCAAACGCATGACGGACTGACATGACTATATACACACGGATGTTGATGCTGACTAAAAATATATATACATAATAGGTTCGGAAATGATTTCTACGACCTGTTACATACTCTTGCACAAACTTAAAATACTCAGTATACTTCTGGTATAATGTATAGAGTCGTCTATTGAGGGCTGATTTTGATCTAAAAGCTGACGCTGTCCTAAATTTTCGGTAGAGTTTCATAATATGCGGTGAGGGGTGGCTTGGCATTTCCATTTTCCCGCACTATATGCCGGTTGGTTTTGTTGCTTTGCATATTGTTGCTGCCCGTCATAATTGTTATTTGCTGTATTTAATTTGCATTTTTGTTGCAATCATATTAGCATAAAACACCTCTTGACGACACATTTTTGAGGTGAAAAATATTGCTTTCACCTTTTTCCATCTTCTTTGGTAATTTTCCACGCCAGCCTTGTAACACTTTGCGTATCAATCATGGATAAATATAATTGATTTCGGCCTATTGATATACATATGTAGGCCAGTTGAGTTGGTATAGCAACAATGCCACTCAATCAAGGCTTTAATGACTCTTCAAGCGCAAAAGCTGACCTAGTTTGTTGCTAATCAGTTATATCCCCCATTTCCCCATTCTTCCAGCCAATTCGTGGGCGAGCACATACTAAAAAACATTAACCCAAATTCGGTAAAGAGTACAAGTACAGCAACCGGATGTGGCTACAGCAAGCAATAAATATGGCGGCTGCGACCAACTTAATTAGTCAGGCATAAAATATTATAGCCTGCTTTTCAGCGAGAGATTAAAACATTACAAAGTTGGCGCGGAAATGGTTAACAATGACGCATATGTACCATAGTCATTAGCATGTCAATAACCCGGGTCCTTACACCCAAGTTTATTGAACCCATCCATGGGGCCGGTCCACAGGGAGGCGGCACGAACTTTTTAGGAATTCCCAAGCATTTGTCTATGTATGCGAGTGGAAGAACACCGCGGAAAAGGGCTAGCTTATATTAGAGCAACTTTTGCTTTGGCTAGACATGAATATATGCATACACCCAGACACGCAAAGCACTTGACGGCATTTTTCATTTGTTAGTATTCTCTGTTATTGTCCCACAGCTGATAAGACAAGCAAATGACCTTTGGCGACATGGCCAAGTTGAATGGCAAGACATATTTAGAACTTCTCCAACATTATTTACATCAAAATAACTTGAGATTAGTTTCGTGCTTCAAGCCGATAAGCATTAATGATTTTTTCCTGTACAAAGTTTAAAAGTGGAGCTTCATCAAAAAAAAAAAAAATACCCTGTACATTACAATTCCGACCCTCTAAGAAAATATTTCAACAGCCAAGTCTATTTTGAGCGCGTCAAATTTAGAGACTTAGTATTAGTATATATTTCTTTAAATAATATTAGAGAGGTGTACTCCAGGATCGATGACCTTTTTTTTATTTATGATTTGGACTGTGTTTTGCTACAAAGGCACATCTCCCATATGCTTCATCTTAACCAAGCACATCTTATTCGGACAAAATAGCTGTATTGAACTGGCCTGAATCCCATTGAGAATTTCTGGAGTATCATCTCTGATAAAGTCCTTAACAAGGGGATAGAGTTTAAGACAGCTGGGCAACAATTAAAGAAGAATGTGCGAATATCAATATATCCACCCTTAAATTACTACATATTTACCTATAAAAGGCGTAATGCAAAATGCAGATATATGTGTATATATTTACTTTGATGGTCCAGTCATTAAAGGCAACAAAATAATGCATTTTTATGCATGAAATACTGACCAGTCGGACTCTCTTAAAATCTTAAGCTAAAATTTATTTATTTTTAATTTTTCTCCAATTTACTGGTTTCCGGTTAAGTCTGCTCACAATTGTCTCATAATGTAATTTTGAAAAGCATAAAATTTGCCACAACTTTCAAACAAATCATTTAGCTGTGCGACATAGCGTTACAACACTAAAGCTTCACAAGCGTGAATCGTGTTTTTATAATTTTCCAATTTTTTTTTTATCAGTTGTCGGTCTTGTAATAATAGATTTTAAAGAGAAAGCATGTTTATCACATTTTTCGGGTGAGATTCTCCTGAATTTCACTTTGTGTTTGCCTTAAAAATTAATTTATGGATTTTATTAAACAGCTGTCAATTGAAATCGACAGAAGGAGCAGGGTTTAATTTAAATGCCAGAAGTTGTAAACGGAAACCAGTAATTATACTAAGCAGCTTTTCTTTGTATATTTATGCCTAATAATACTGCTATTCTAAGAAACTGGAAGTTCTTGATTTGCATTTAATTACCACTGATGGAGATCCCAAAGAGAGTGATATGGCGTATGTCTATAAGTCGATACGAACGGTACGGCTAGTTCATATTCCACATGGACATTGGGCGGTGATTGTGGTCGCAGGGCCAGGGCAGTGCGTCCTAGAGCTGGATTTGAGCTGGTCAGCGATCGTTGACGCATGAAGGGAGCACCAGAATTGTTGTTGTTCAGCAACTGGGCAACTCCGCCGGCGGGTGCAGCAGCGGCTGTAGACTGGCCCATGCCAAACCAATTCTGTGCATTTGCGTTAAACATGTTGACAACAAAAATTTCACTTGGAATTTGAAAAACACACACTCGAACACATAAACACCCACAAAACTTTCAAATATTAACTTTTGCGCTGGCAGAATTTGCCTAGCCAAGTTGGGTGGGGGAGGGCACAAACGAAAGCGGCAGCAATAAGTATAAGTTCGTCCCGACTTCAAGGCGACGTTCACGTCCACCTGACAGCCTCAAGGGTTGTACACCAACTGACCACAAAACTGGACGCGTCCACAACAAAAAAGAACTCGCCGCTGGCTATTTGCTTGGCGGGTAGTTTTCATAGTGTAGTTGTGTGTGTCAGTGAATGCGAATTGAGGTTAAAGGAAATATAGCCTTAGCCTGGGTGGCTGCTTTGGGGTGGCGGCATTGTTATGTTCAAGAACCCGGGTAAGGGTATATTTAATAACTTCGACCAGACCAGGCGGTACAAAAAAAATTCCAGTTTGTTTAAAGTACGAAATATACCATTTAGAAGAAAGCTTTCTTTGAACATTGATCGCGTTGAGTAATTAACAAGGAATTAAGTAATTTTATTTTTTATAAAAAGGATGACAGTGGAATTTTAATTTGAACGACTTATCCCCAATTTAATCGAATCGGATTGTCGAAATATAAATATTAGATGCATTGTAAAATATGAACAATGTTGTAAACATTTGTCACAAATAAATAATCAATTGGCAACTATGGTTCCATCTATACTTCTCTTGCATTTGGGCTTAATTTCCTCAATGCTTAAGTTCTAAGAGCTTTTGGCTACATCCATTACTATGATTTGGTCGCCAACTCTCGTGAGCGCTTGCTAGTCGAGTGCGCTAAGATGCAGAGGTCCGTGTGTTCTGTCTTCGAGGTACTTCAAATAGCAGAAAAGAATACAAAAAGTAAGACTTTCATAGAGCCGAAGAATAGAACAGAAAAATAGTTGGCCATGGTAAAACTAAGACTTTATTAAATTATATCGGAAAAACCTTTTCCAGTTTTCTAACTTTACTTTGCCCGGTTCTTAAACTCGGCACTTCGGGGAAACTTCAACCCGAAAGCCATCTTAACGCATTCGACCACCTAGCCAGCGCTCGAGTCACAGTCAAATGCTAAGCGCTCAACTGAATCTTTAATATTCCGAAAGCAGGGAATTCAAACTTGAGAATTGCAAGCGGTGTCTTTTTGTATATTTTCAAGTTTAAGGCCGATTTTCTACAGTCCCATAGTTTAGGGCGAATTTGTCAGCAAGCCGAATATCAGCTACCCCTTTTATCTTCCGAGAGCAGGGAATTCGAACTTGAGAACTACAGGCGGTGTCTTTCAAAATTTTATCTACAAAAACTGTCTTAAAACAAGATATTTTCTTTAAAATAAAAAATAAAAGTATTTTAAGCAAAATTTCTAAAACCTAGAAAATAAATATAGTTATTTTATAAAAAAATTGGCTTTTTCAGTTCCATTGCCGGTACCGGTACTAGACATGAAACAGTTAGTTTAGACTATCGGCTCCGATAATATTCTCAAGCAAAGCATATGCACACTTCGTTGTGCTTTTAGCTTGTTTTATTTGGTGTTGGTCAGTGGTCAATGCACGCTAGCCTCCTGGTGGCTCAAGTAAAAGATGCCATCGATTTGTATATATGTAAGCCCAGAATTGTACATTATTACACACAATTTCTTTGCAATTTTTCGCCTTGTTTGCCAGTATTTTAATGACAGATTTGCATGCAGGGAATGCGAATGGGAATTTAATTAAAGCCGCAAAATCAAGCGATGCATATTCGAGAGCAGCAAAACAATTATGCCTAGAGTGTTGTGTCAATAAGCTCCAAGCTGTAATATTATATATGGGATACAAAAACCGAAGGTCACATTCGGATACATAAAAGTCATGGCAAAATCCACTGCAGTTGGGATAAAAATCGATGCCTTTCGCGCGTTCAAGTGGGCCGGCATGGCACGCCTTCCACCTTCCACCTTTACCATTCAAAACTCACCCATTAGCACTCATCATGGGTAAATATGTTGATGTGGAGTCAACAGTGCGTATGGTGGTATTACCACGCAACACAATCTTTTCGCGCGTTGTACGCCTGTAGGTGGTCTCCTCTCCGCGCATCCTTTACTTATAATTTGTTCCAATTTGTAGAATTTTATAAAACAACAACGGTTTATTTTTTTTTTTCCAAATTTTTGGTGTTTACTCTAAGCCAAAATGGTGTGCGTTGGAAAATTTTGCGTCTGCTCTTCTCAATGTCAAAATGAGCATTGAGGGAGAACGAACGAGAGAGAAAACGCTAAGGTGGATGCTGTGACCAAAAGCTTTCTCTTTGACAGCTTTCTCGAAAATTGCGCAACTTTTCGAGTGCAGCAAGGACGATTCTGTTGCGCTCCACTCGCTTCGATACACAAATGGTCACTAAGTCGGTGGATTTGTTGTGGTCAGCAAATTGGTCAACAAACACATGCAACTGTAGTATGCTAATATGGTGTTTACATTCATTTTATTTGTATACACAGGGTCCAAGTAGTTCAGTTTTTAAATATTGCAAAGTTGTTTTATTTACTCCAATTAGTAATAGTAGACGGAGCTCTGGCTTGGCTGGGCTGCAATCTGGTCCAGAACCTAACTCCGTGGGGTATTTTAGTTTCATCGAGGAGAATTTTTGTTTGATAGTTCGCACGCAGAATCATCAAAAAGCCACGTTCCAATCTCCCCGAATGAATAATAATAATGAACATTTTTTAACCCACTCAGAAGAACAAATAAATATGCATCTTTATTAATTGATTTTTAAAAAACTACTTAAAAATTCGAATAATTTAATTACGATTTAAAAAATTCATTCCACATAGTTTTTGTTGTCATTTTGCTTAGCACTGACGATCAGAACTTTAATGAACTTTGCTTAAACACTCAAATTGTATTTGATAGTAAATTGTACAAATAGTTTTTTGGGGGGCAGTTTCTCCACACAGCGCACAGAAACAGAATGTGTGCGCCAATTTAAATACATAAAAAAAGTTGAAAATAAAAAACCGGAAAATGAGGAACAAACGCATTTAAAATTAAAAACTAATAGTGATTAAAGTCAGCTCAACCATTTGTAAATATATATGTATGTATGTATATACATATATAAAACGTTTCTAACAAACACGAGGCACGTTTGAAATGTAAGTAAGCAAAATTTGAAAATCTGTTTTTATTTCCTGCTCGGGGAAATTTGGTGGCTTTAGTTGCTTTTTCTCTTGACCTGACTTGACTGTGTGTACATCTAAAGTACATATATATATATATATATATATATATGGTATATATGGGATAATGTATTCGGTTTGATTTTTTTTTTTTAACTTTTAAGTAACAATAACTTTAACATTGATCTGCATCGAAAATATGTATATGACTAAGGTTGCCTGTATCGTAGAATATGTTATAAGATACGTTTCGTATTTAGAGACACTTGATTTTTAACCATCGATGAATTTGTCAGACAATTGTCTTAACAATGTGACTTTTGCCTTAGACTTGTCAAAATCTTTTAAATTGAAATCCTAATTTTATTTATATCATCAAAATATTAATATCAAATGATTTTAGACTTGCTTTACTTGTGACACTTATCTCATTTGAGGAGAAATCTTTCAAATTGGGAGCATAACTGATTAGGTTTAACCAGTTCAAGCTTCAAATCAAGTAAAATCGAAGTCGGTAACCAGTTTAAAATGGTATAATTGACCCATGGTATAAACTTTTCTTTTGCAAAACCTGGGAGCTTATTCCCTTTTCCGTACCTCTTAAACAAGCAAAGGGGCAACCGATAATTTGTCCAGTGTTCAGTTTTAAACAAATTGTAACCCTCTAAGGCTGGATTTAGAATAAAGTCTAACAAAGTCTACAAATTCTCGAAAGTTTCTTACATATGAAAGTTATATTAAATATGTTTATGTAAAGCAGGCCAATCAATGACAATTAAATTAGCTATGCAATGCCTATAAATATTCATTAGTGACCATACTAATTGTTAAATGATGATTCCTTTTCCAAATCTAGATTTAACCATAAAAACTCTACAAGAAAGTTATTAAGTAACAACGAACCACAAAGTGTCTCTTAAAGTACGAAACGCAGTCAAATGTGCGTTAACCTAACAGCTGCTTTTATATTATTTGGGTGTGTTTTTTGTGTTTCGGTTTTCGTTCAAGTTGAAGAGTTCGTTTTACATTTCGCAAATTTTATTTACAACTAGCAGCTTTATTTAGCTTCTGGCTTTAATCGTTTCACTAGTTTGGCGAGTATTTCTTTTAGGACTTTGCTCCATGACTCTTTCTCTCTCTCTCTCTGCTTTCGGATTTATTGAAATTTACGCGTGGCTGATCGAGCCTTCCAGGCTTTGACAAGATTATAGGCAAAGTAGAGCGTAAATCCATGAATTTGAAAGCCCACGAAGCAGAAGGCATACCAGAACACACCATAGGGATATCCCTAAAATGGATATGATTAATGAAAGGAAACAATTGCAACTATAGTTCACTCACGCGCCACACAAAGATATCCGTTTCGTCCAGCTCCATGCTTTTATCCAGTGTCATAAACTCCCACACATCCGAAAAATAGTAGGCAAAGCAATAGAGCAGCGGCAGTATGGCCAAAACCAGTATGGCGATGATATACTTCTGCATTTCGCGCACCTTATTGCCGCGTGCCGCAGACAGCCCTAGAAACGAGGTGAGCAACGAGCCAGCCCAGACGTACTCCCACCAGAGTGGTGGCGGCACTTCGAGCTCCTCAATTTCCAGAACGAATATGTCCAAGCGATCCAATATGTCTGAGGTCAGCTTGGCGAGCATCACGAAGAAGAGCAGGGCATGAAAGAAGATGCAGTACTTGAGGCGTGATTTGTTCAATAAGCTGCAAAATGGAAATCAAGTTTGCCTTTTTAGTGAGTGTGTCTAGTTGGCACATTGCCACCCCCCACCCCCACTAGCAGAGCACTTGGGCCAGCAGCAGCCGTCTGGTCTCGGTCTGGGCCGCTGTCAATACTCCAGCCAACTGCAATTCTCCTGCCGCAGCGCTGGTGACGTGTTACTTGGCAGTAATTAGATAATTTAAAAAGTTAATATAAATATTAACCTAATTTGATATGTGCCTGCCACACGTTGCCGGAACTCGAAATCGTTGCCATCAGTGCCCGCGACCATTGGACCGCCGCGTGTTGCCATTTTCTTTAATTTTGTTAAGGTTTATTTGGATTAAATTGAATTTTGTTGAATCTTAGATGCACAACACACACATTAGGCTTCCAGCGTGGCCATACTCTCGAATTCGTGTTGAGCAATGAGCTTTTGTAAATATAATCAGCTGATGTGAGTTGTATGTGCGTCAAAATAGCGGCTAAAAGTAAGCGACGAATTTGGAGCGGTGGAATTTGAAACACGGAGGGATTTTTTATTTTTCTCTTGACTGCAATGATTAACCTAAGTACTTAAAATGCAGAAATGTTAAGAATTGAGAGCTCTATTGTTTTAATTGAGCTGGGGTTGGTTTCGGCCTTTTTTGGCATTAAAAATGTGGTTCAAAAAATGCCGAATGTCTACAAGTATTTGTACTGGTTCGGATACTGATCTGGCTGAAAAATTTTTAAACTACCGCATTTAGACCTCCCACTAACCACCAGTTTTCTCCCAATCGCTCCACATGATTTTGATCAGACTTAATCGAGTGCAATTGAATGGGCCGGCCAGGAGGTGGTGGCAAAAAATTTAAAATTTCTTAAATACGCTCCACATGATTTTGATCAACCATTTACTGAAAAACAGACAAAACCATGGCGAATACGCACATTTATCATGAATAGCCCTACGCAAGGTGGGAGTCGAGATATATTCAATATAGTGGCAATTTTTCAACATCACAGTTTTAATGCCATTAAAGGTTGAAACCAACCGCAGCCCAATTAAAACAATAGAGCTTTCAATTCTTAGCATTTCTGCATTTTAAATACTTAGATTAACCATTGCAGTCAAGAGAAAATTAAAAATAAAAAATCCCGCCGTGTTGCAGATTCCATCGTTCTAAATTCGTCGCTTACTTTTCGGCGCTATTTTGACGCACATTTTGTGTGTGGCCGTATCATAAAATGAGACACACTGTAGCTGTGAGCTCGAATCTGAATTTGTAACGGTGTTAGGGTGATTTGAAAATTTGAGCTGAAACAAAATAAGCAGAGTGAATAGAAAATTAAGTTGCTCTTTTATTTGTATCGCATATATATATATAGGAAATGTATCATTCAAGTCGGGTTAATACAGCTAAAAATTCGTTTTAATTTCTAAAAAGATAACTTAAAGACCAAGTTAAGGTGATTTTTTCTGATTATATTGTTTTCTTCCTTTTTTGAATCCACTTTATTTAAAAACTATTCCGACAGCGACATTCCGCGAAGTTCGATTGCATTTCTTAATTCTTGTTTAACGTATTTTGTACATATTTTTCTTTAGAGCGACCTTATATATCAATCAATTTACTTTCAATAATCAATTCCTTGAGATACAAAAAATGAAAAATTTGGAGCTGAAACAAAAATAAATTTGAAAGACCTAACTCTCTCCATTGTATTTGCCCAAAAATATGCATTTTAATTAAAATTATCATAATTTCTAAAAGTGCTCTCGTTTATTAGGCAAATGAGCCCAGCTTTGTGCTCTAATCAAGCTAAATTTAGATGGTACTCGTCCATTTGGGCAACTAGCGTTGCACTTAAGCCTGTTTGTGTTTGTGCCACCTGTTGCATTAAAATCCATAAATCAATCGGGCAGGGAGAAAGCAAAACAATGAAGGGGCCAACAAAGGCTAATATTTAAAAATACGAATTGTACATCAAAATGAATTTTTCTTTTTAAGTATTTTTACATTGCCCCCCCGCCTGGTCTGGCGACTCTTCGGCACGGAACGAACGTTTGCACTCTTTATGTTCGAGGCTACACAAGACGATTTGGACATTATGTGTCATCAGTTCTACGGCGGTATTCTGCTGTACAACAACCAGCGTTAGCGTTCGCATGCGATCACCAACGGGTATTAAATCGCTTAGCTGCTTCATTTTGATGTCAGTGGTTGTTTCTGTGAATGTGTATGCCGAATTAGGCAGCTGAATCGGAGCTTGAAGACAGCAACTTAAATTAAAAACGTTACTTTTGTGGGTGTTGTGAAACAACTCGGCTGTGACTTTACGGTAATTCTGAAAATTATGCCATCATTTTATTTTTGTGTTTTTGTAAAATTAATTTGTGCAGAGAGACTATTTTCATCTTCGGGCCAAGTTGTGATTGTTTACCTGTCATTGTGACCGCGACAAAGAAAAAGTGTGCCAAATTAGAATATTTCAAAGCATATTTTGAGTCCAATGCACATGCGTCGACTACGATTTCCGATTCCATTGCACAGTGGGTGACCAAAATAAGAGTTCTGGCATAAAAACTTTCAGCTCCATTTAAAAATATTGACAGTGAAGTGTACTTTAAATGCTGTTTAATTCCATTGAGTACCTAAATTTGTATCGGTTAATACTCGTCATTAAAAAATAGCAAATTTCAATCAGGATTTAGAAAATGGATTGATTGACCTTCGACAAGTTCGTTCTTTCAGAACGCTTATACATTTTTTGGAGCTTTGGATAAAGTGCTTAATACTTCTGAAGGAGATGCCCAACAAGTCGAAAAAAAAACAAAAATTTTCAGTACTTATCCACATTCCTAAATTGGGTAGCCCGAAATTCAATTCCAAAAACTTTTAAGAGGATTTTTGGCAACATAAATATCAGAGTGAACCACTGTTCTAGTTTTTTTTTGACAAACTTAAGATGCTATACGGTATGTGGACATGGTGATAGTTGTTCAAAATTTTAATACTAAACACTTTTCATAATCGAAATGCCTAAGTTATTTATTGCTTCTACTTTGCCCCCTTGTTTTCTTTTCAGTTGCTGCTGCTTTTCCCCTATTTATTTTCCATAAAGCCCCTTTCCCGGCCATGTCTGCATCTGCTCAGGCGGCTGAAAAGCGCGCCTCCTTTGCACGACGTGCCGAGAGTCTGGTGGAGCGGGTGAGAATTATGAATACCATTTACGAGGTATCGGTATCAAGTGACCAAAAATCGTGAGATATAAAATTTTGTTTCCAAAAGTTTTGGTGGTGGCTGCTCCTATGGCTTTCACATTTGTATTTATTTGCTCCCTAATTGTAATTTATTATGCCAAAGTCATGAACGTGTTGCTTGGCCCATAAATTAGTTGGCCCTAGAACATTATTTCGCACATTCACACGAAATAAAACAAAAGCTGTGTCAATGCCAAGGCAGCATCTTGTACATATTTGCCTACTTTTACCTACATAGATGTGTATACGTTTATAATATTGATAGTTGTTTGATTAGACATCATTCATTGCATGTGGGTGGAATGGGGATGCCTGAGGCTGCCCACTTTCGAACACTCAAACCCAAGAGACACGAGGCTCGAGAGTATTTGTTTGACTTGGCTAATTGCCCCGGCTGTTTTAATTAATCTAAAATATATTGTGCGATGTATGTATACGTGTATGAATTTTGGTTGGTCGATTTATTAGCACCGCCATAAAATCCAAAAAAAAAATATTAAGAAGTGGGGCCAAGAAAAATGTACAAAGATCAAGGTCTTGGTCGGTTTATTGATATCAAATCAGGGTTTGGTTACTACTAGTGGGGATGAGGAAGACGGTGATGATGAAGTGAGATATTTCTAGACATACATTGCATGCTCAGAAAAAAATAATGATACGATCTGGGGCTTCATATTATATTTTCTTATATTACCAAAAAACCGACATTATTCACTTGAAAATTACCTGTTCGAATTATTAAACTGACATTTTTGAGCCTATAAAATCAAGATTTTTAAACCAAATTCATATTGTGTCATGACATTTTGTTACAAAAAATAAAAAAATTCCCAATGCATTTTTGGCAAAGTATTTTAAATAAACTTAGAGAATCAAAAAACAACAAATAAATCATTTTTTATTAATTTTAATGTTTGACGAAATATCAAATTAACCAGGCCATGTCAAATTGAAATGGATCTTATTTTTTTTCTTTTCTATTCTAATATGGGCATTTCCACAGAAAGGTCCACCTAGACGAAAAAAGTAAAAGTTCTCAAAAACAGCATGTTTTATCAAATTTTTTAAAGAGAAACAATTTAATTGAAGTACTCTAAGCTAATCTTACAATTATTAATAGCCCATATCGAAGTTTTGGAATGGAAATTCGCACAAACTCAGTTTTTCTCATTTTTATCGTTCTTTTGCAAGTTTTTTTTTCTAAAAAGATGCCTATAGATTTCATTGAATTTTCATTTTATTTTCTAAAATCAATCTATGGGTACAAAAAGCAAATGAACATTGCTCAAGAAACCATATCAAACTATGTGATTGCAATTAACTGTAAGATTTTACTTTGCATTATATCATAAACCAAATAAATATCATGATGGAAAAATATGTCACGTATCGAATCCAATATTATTTTGTAAAAAAACAAATAAAGAACATTTTTCATTGAAACTAACTCTCATA
The DNA here is from genome assembly GCA_035044965.1 of Lordiphosa andalusiaca. Classification (NCBI taxonomy): domain Eukaryota; kingdom Metazoa; phylum Arthropoda; class Insecta; order Diptera; family Drosophilidae; genus Lordiphosa; species Lordiphosa andalusiaca. The sequence goes on along the minus strand of JAWNNM010002897.1, from coordinate 373,225 downwards.
CACAGTAAAATTGTCTACAAACATTTTAAAACTAGTCGCTGGTCGACTGGTTTCGCTGAGTTCTGCATTTATATTGATGCCCGTTTTTGGTCACGTGCGAAGCACTTTTTGAATGGCTTTATCTTGGAACCAGCACTAGGTCTGGTATCTACTTTACCACCAAAGACAGTGCTTAGAAAGAGCTATTAATTAAAGTAGCAGAAGAAAAAAAAAATATTTTATTTTTACTTCTATTCCGCTTTAAATGCGTACGACGTGGAAATACCCATATATGGATTGGGCGCAGAAAATTTAACTAAGATTTATTGTCTTCGGCTACAAACCAGCTTTGACAACTATTTTTACCATAAGGAACTGGAATTCTATGAAATCGAATTCATAAAAGAATTAAAAGAAATCGTAATACCTTAAAAATTTCTAGGTTTAAATCGACTTTTAAAATTATATGTTGATTTAAAGTATTTTTTTTTTATCTAATCCTAACACCCATTTCCCCGATTGTTTATCCAATTTGAGAGTAACATTTAAAATGAGTAGAACAATTTCCAACTGTTCATTGAACTTTTGTAATTGTGTATTGTGTGCTTTGGTTAACCTTCTTAATTAATGCTGCCACGTTGCGTGGAGGCAACAGACACAAAATTACACATCCATATGTGTGTGGTGTGTGTGTGTGTGTGTGTGTGTGTGTGTGTGTGTGTGTGTGTGTGTGTGTGTACTCTGATGCATTGGACTCTTGTTTCAATTAATTTCACTCACCCAGTGCGATAAATCATTGTGTTTACTTTCCCATTTTGATGGCATTCCATTGTATTGCAATTGTTGGAACGGGACACTGTGACCAAACAATTTGGATAGATATTTGCATGGCGACATTTATTCTTAGCGCAACAATGGCAAATGAGTAATCAAAATTTTCGAAATATTGACAAGACTTTAATGAACTATTTTGCATTTAATTACAGTTTCGAAAATGTATTTCAATCGCTAAAGCAATTCACTTAACGATTCTCAAGTAGAGTTTTAGGACATGGTCAACATTAGGGAGACCAATGAGTGTTACGGTTCTTTTGAAACCGTCTTGTCTTGCTTGTTTCTAAAAAATTTGTTATCTGATGCCTCAAAGCTAAAAGGAAACCTCCGCATCGTAAAGAATTCGCTTAGTCAATTTAAGAAAAACGTGCCCTTATTTATGTGGTTCGCCTCACAGTGGCCGCGACCTTGAAGAAATGCCAGAGAAAGTCTTTAAGTGTCGAGTTAAATTACATGCAATTTGTGGCACAAGCAGGAACCAGCTCAGTGGACAAGCTCTGGGGCGCTTAAGCCCCAACCAGCAATACAAACAAGACACCTGCTAGGCAAACAACTAAAAGGCAGAAGCAGAACCAGCACCAGCCACAGGACGACGGGGCGACATATTTCCAAGATTAACACTCTAACAAATGTGTTCGTCCCTCCATCCACACGCAACTGAAGTCTCCCAAGTGGCTGACAATCTACGAGACAAGTTTTGCCTCGAAAACATACACCACTCAGGCGAAATTCGTTTTCCAGATACATGTATATTTACGCATTTATTTATGCTGCTCTTTATTAGCTTTTTTATCGCTTATTTATTTTGCTCGTTATGTTCGCGTCGTAGTCAACAGCCAGGCCAGAGCGTTCAATTCAATTTATTTGCACTGCTATTTTTGGCCTGTCTGCAAATAAATATGTGAGTCCTGGTGGAAGCAACGATGATCCGTTTGTCTAAATCCAAATCTAAATCCATGCAAATGAGATTATGGTTCACAGTTCCCCATAAACCAAATTGATTGATAAGCTTTTGTCATTCAATTTCCAATCGCATAAGCGACCATGCAAATGAGTCTAATGCCTCTGTAAGCCAACTCAACACCAAGGTCCTTTTTCGTTGACACTCCAGCCACCCAACGTCTTTTCTATGGCCTAAAATTCAATTAACATTTTTAATTCTCGCACTTTGCACTACTTAATAGGCCGCCGGGGAAGCTCCTCCAAACGAAAACCTAAGTCGAAAAGAGCATTTACGCAGCTATTTTTAGCAGGAACAGACCACAACAACAAGTCAAGATGAGCAAGTATTTATGATTCGAAATGGGGATACCCTTTAGAAGCGGTGAGCGGCAAGCATTTTTGTTTTTTCTATATTTTTTTGAATGACTTGAAACATTCTGTGTAGTTTTAAAGGTTTCGTTTCGATGGACTTTTGGTGGAAATGCACATTTGCAAATATATTCAATATGCAAATTCAATAAGGATTTAAAATAATGTACGATTCATGAATCCACTTTGTATGCAATGAGAAATTTTGTAAGACCATCTATCAAAAATTTCCCCGGTGTGGTACAGCGGGTAGGGTGTATACCTATCGTCGGTTCTATCCCGCCATGGGAAAAATCTTTTTCCCAATCCCAAAAATCTTCAACTGCTTTTGGTGCTTTATCTGTTGAAAATATGATTATACTTAAAATCCAATGCCTGCTAACAGTACTTGATTTAAGAAGGAAAAACCCTCAAGAGTAATTTTTCAACAGTTTTAAAGGTGATATAAATTCACATAATACTTGGCATGAATTGTACGATTACAATGAACATCCTCGCATAGAAAAACAAAAACGACACCATCTCACGGCTCACCTGTGCTTTTCCCCCTGCCGCTTTCAGAAATCGGCTTACTGACTGTGAATTGTTCCCCCCATTCCGCACATTTTTAGCTGTTGTTGTGTTCCATACGACTTAAAGCATGCTAAGGCATCTCTTAACAAGTTTTTCTATTGTTTGTCAGCCCTCCTCTTTCACGAAGGAACTGCTTAGGTAATGCGTACCCGAGTGTTGTATGTGTTAGGTTCCCGCATCACTTTGGTTATTGTTGGTTTGGAGTACCAGCACCTGCCTGTATAAATGTTGCCTGACATTGTTATTTTTGTTGCTGTTTATGTGCTTCTGACTGTCATTATTCTTGTAGTTGCTTTCAGTTGTAATTCCTTTGTGTTTTGCTTTAATGCTCTTATTTTTCACCATTCTCTCTTGCTATTTGTTTAATTAAAACATAAATTAAAGATAATTTGAGCATTTATCTGTATATATTTTATATGTACCTCTTAAATATTTAAAATTGCTTCGTTATTCATGCGCATCACGGCAAATACGTAATGGGATTTGAACTGAGTCCGTGGTGTCAATGGCAGCAACAACAACTAACAAAGAAATGAAAATAAAACATTTCGTAGCTTTTATTAGCTGACTGCAATCTGAACAAATAAATTAAAATGAACACGATGTATGTGGACTTCCAGCTTGAAGTCATTTCAGATATTTATTTAATATAAAAATGTTCGACCTGCCCATTAATCTCTTTTCCATTCTTCATTTCTAGTCATCTGCAAATAGTTTTAAAAATATTTATTCTTGCGAATCCATATCAAATTTTTTACTGTTCCTATACCACGCCCACGTTGCCCTTTGCCGGCTTGACCTAGGATACGCATTTTCCTAATGCGCATTTCATTTCTTATGGGTGGGAGGTTGGGTTGCGCATTTCCCGCGCTCTGACAAATTAGCACATCAAAACAAAAAGCCGCGCAGAAGGGAAGCACACAACAACAACAACAACAACACAATAGAAATGAGAATGAACTCACAAAGCTAAATAAAACACAAAGCAATCTTCTATATAGAGCAAACAAAAAAGAACCCAAACACAGGAGAGCGCGCACTTACACATACACAAACACTGAGCAAAAACAAGCTTAATGCGTGGGCGCCAAAAGCTGCGCGCTTAAAAGTAGGCAATGGAATTTACACTGCAAACGATTACTGCGTGTTGTGTGAGAAAGCGTTGCCAGAACGATGGAATTGAAATACAGTCCTTAAAGTTGAATTTGTGGAAGAAACATGTTTCAAAATTTGATTATTTGTTTGGTTTTTAAAAGTAAAATAAATGTGCCTTTTTTGAAAATCTCACAGAACGGGATGGAATCAGTTCTTAATTTCAAAATTTTTCCATTTTTAATATAGTTTCCAGCATATTTACATAATTTAAATTTCGAAGCCATCAGTTCCCGGTGCAGTTAAAAGTTCCTATTAAATATGTTTCTCCGTTAAAGCAAGTAGCTTATTCTCATACCAGACGTATAACGACGTGAACGTTGAACGTTGAAAGATGTTGAAATAAAGTGATAAAATTCAAAATGACCTGTAGAAAATGTATGTGGAACTTTGAAAAAATATATCTGAATTTCAATAGTCAAGAAATCATTCCGTGCAAGTGCTTAACACTCCGCCAAGCTCAGTTACAAGTGAGCGCGGTTGTTCTGAGCGACTGAGCGTTAATATTGATTCGTTAGTGAGCAGAATTTGATTTCGTGAATAGTCCATGACACGTATAGCTTATAATACGTATATTTGAGCTATTATTTTAAATAGCCAGCTTTAAGCTCAGAAATTGGTACAGTCACAACATTGAAGGACAAGCACTTATTTTTCTAAGAAAGTGTAATTAACAAATCTTAAGCTCTGAGTAATCTTTGGGTTACAAAGATTGGCTAATCAAAGTACAACCCTGGTTGGTTCTACATTTATTAACATAATTATTTTCTAAATTTCGCTTTTAACTGATTTGTAATTATTTATTGACTCACCCTCGGATTATCAACTACCACCTGGCAACTCTACGTTTCCTGCGGAACATAATAAACACCTGCTAATGGCAACACTTCCATTTGCCCACGCCCCCACCCCAAGTACATGTGAAAGCTTTTCTATTTATTTTTTCTTTTTGCGTCTCAAACATCTTGCTGAGACTGAGATGGAGAGGCAGAGACCAGTTTCATTCATCAGCCAGTCGCTCGGTTGGCTTTGGCTTCGTTTCATTTCCATCGTCGTTGTCGTTGTCGTCGGTTCCCGATAGCCACCGGCAGCTGTTTGCAATCTTGATAAGACCAGGCACAGTCGTTGCCCAGCGCTCGGACTCGAAAGTTGCCAATTTGAAAGCATCTCTAAGCGGGAGGATAACAAAGCGCGCATTTTGATCACATCCGGTTTCGTGTGTTGCTGTGCGCCGCTGACAAAATACTCGTACCGAAGTCCCAGTGTGTGCTGAAATTATTATTATCCTTTATCTATTAGAGTTATTATCCTTAAAGGAGCATGTCAAAGCCCTGCACACCGAAACATGCCGCTGGCGCTGGGGCCGCAGCTGCGGTGCCGGAGAAGATAAGCGTAAGTTCAGTAAATGTTGTATACTTTTTGGGGCCAGTGCACTTAGTATGTGGCCGTGACAAGTGCTTTAAATGCGCTTTTCTTGAGCGAGCGAGTGAATGATTAATTATGCATTAGCTCAATGCATTGGCATGCAATTTCTCGCACACTTTTTACAGTAATTTTAGCTCACTCAACTGTACCTCAAATCTAAGCTGGGCTTTGGTGGGAATTCCAGAGCTGTGTGTGTGACCTCTGCTTGTCTTGCTTTACCAGTGGTCAGCTCTCAAAGGACCTGGCATACTTTTTGGCCAGCATCTCATAAAAATTGCATAATTGTCGTTCTGCATGTTTTTTGTGTATGCGGCAACAACGGCAACGGTGGCTTTTACAGTGCGGGCGACCATTATGGCAAATGTACTATTTTACGTGCCATTTGTGGGCGCATCTGGCGAAACAATAATTACAGAGGCCTGGCCCTAGAAATGGCCCACAAAATTGCTGTTCCTCAGTTTATTAAGCTGCTAATTGAATGGTGCGAGTTAAATTGGGATGTAGAAGCAAGGGATGGTCTTATTAATTGAGAAAAGTTCTTTCTTAAAATATAAAATGTCCCAGCTGAGTAAAATTAATTGCTTGGAGCGGGGCAGGGAGACCATACAATAGGTGTTTTTGTTACCGATTGCATAGACCAAAGTAACTAAGCTGGGTCAAAGAAACAATTCAGTGAAAGGGAGTCGCCGAATAAAATAGAACACTAAGAGGAACAAGCTCATTTCTGCAGCAACTCATTTTCGTTCACTCAATCATGAACGACCAAGCAATTTGGACTGAAGTCTAATCCGAAAGTGTTCGCATGTTCTTAAGGAAAGTGCCCAAATATTCCTAGTCCAAAATCTAAATGATTTAAAATAAAGTTAGCTGTGAAATCGTACATCTTGGTCCCTTCCAAAAGAGCATAGACATCGTCCTTAAGCAATTTATAAAATATAACGTTGCCTCATTTCAAAAGCCCTTACACTCGTCAGCTAGAGGAAAAATGTAGTTTTCACCTACTTTTCGAACTGTTTTACATTTTTATTTGCGCTAAATCTGAAGTCTTAATGATTTGGGGAAGCTTACTGGCTACCACCACGGAGCACTTCGAGTTTAAGTGCAAAATTCTGTAAACTCAAATTCAATTATTCGTTCTGTTTTTTTCTGGTTTCGGATACTGGATATTTCGTGTACGTTTTACCATACCTATAGGTATTTTTTTTTAACATTTAACATGTACCTTACCTAGATTTGAAAACGAAAACTTTTCCAATAACTTTATGATCAGCTGTAAAGCCGAATGGTTTTGGTTTAACTCTCGAAAAATCCTCCGAGCATTGCTTTACTTTCTAAGTATTAAACCACAGAACAAGGCACGAATAAATTTAAAGAAATTTTCTCTAGTTGCTTTATCCTTTGTCTATCATTTAGCTTATAAATATATAATCAGGAAGATAAAAAATCGCTACTATTGGAAGATGATTAAAATTCTGTTCTGTGGGAGACTGAAACCACGATAAAACGGTTCCATGCGGTAAATGAGACCTTAGACGCAACTGTTAATATTTACTCCTAACTCACTTGCCTCTCATTAGCAAAAATCAATAGCAAATATTTACCTTATTGTAGTTCTGATCAACATTGGTTACACAACCCAACTGCAACTGTAATCAATAAACAATGAAATAACTAGTTTAAACAATTTCTGGAAACAACAAATATAATTTGATAAATCTTTCGCTATTCACTTGTTCCATCGAGAACGCTTTCTCTGTGGAGTGTTGTATCGAACTTAAAACATAAATATGCAATAAGATACTTACGCTTCATTACTCACATTTGTAAAATTTTTCCACTTGCCTTTAAGAAATAGTAAATTCGTTAAAGTGGGCCATCTCTTATAGTCAATTTTAAATATAAAACGTAAGATATCTTTCCCTAGCATATACACATCTCTCTCTTAATCTCTCTCTCTGTCTATTGCAATTACCCACTTTTCAAGTTCAGTTTTTGCACGTATACGACGTGATGTCTACTCACCAAAACTCATTAGACAACTAAACGATATAACAAAAAACTGAAAACAAATTTTCTCCTTCGTATTAAAAAGTGTACAAAAATTGCGGTGCGAAAAAAAATGCAAAACTTTTGTGGGAAAAACAACAAGTAAAAGTGACGCAAAAGTTGCTGAACAAAATTTCCCCAAAAAAAAAGAACAAAATTCAGTGGCCCATATTAAGAGGATTTTTAATAGACAAAAACAAAATGTAACACTCTGGGCTGACGCTTAAAACCACCAATTAAATGTTATTTAAGTTTCTGTAGATAGCCCCAGGAGGGCAGGATGCTGTCGAGCTGACGTTGCCTCCAATGCGTAAGTCATTCAGGCACATAAGGTGTGTGGGGGCCAAGGCAAAACTAATATGGGAATGTGTCATAGTCACTATTTAATGAGTGAGTTGAGTGAGCCAAAGACCAACTTCTGATGATTTACCTTAACATTAGTCTTTTGTGACTATACAGTTTGCTATTAAATTTTCATTATCCGCTCATCGATTGTTTTTAATGAAAAAATTAAATTTGGTTAGCTCAACCAATAGCCGCAAAGTATGCAACGATTTCCTGGCTTAACCACCGAACCCAACACACACACGCAGACATATTGCCTGGCTTTTTTTCGTTTTACTCCTCGGAGGTTGCAATTTCAATTCGAATCTGCTGACTGCAGAGCTTTCCTTGGCAAAAGGAAGACAAACCGCAAGCAATATATTTTTTTTGCATGTTTCGCTTTGTTTTTTCCTCTACTTTCTGTGCTTTATTTCTGCGCTCAGTTATCCTATAACATAACTTGTACAAAAACAGATTTAATTAAGTAAGCAAAATGCAAGTTGGCATAAACTCGATTTGTGTGGCAAGTAAATGCAAGAAAAAGTTAAATTATCTGGGTGCTGCCAGAGGCGTTTTGTACAATAACCAAATTGTTTTCCATCTAACCAGAATGAGTTTTTTTAAGCAAGCCAATGTTTTGTATACTTGTTTGGCCCACACGAGTGTCTTTTCACCCAGTGTCTATGGCCAAGTTTACGGCCTGCGCATAGAACAAACTTTGATTACGGAAAGAAAGATAGCACGACTCTTTGAGATTGAGTTTTCGTTTTTTTTTTTTTGTTGTTTTGTTTTCCCTGGACAACTAAGTTGAGAAAGTTAAGAAATCTATTGGCTTTTGTTTGGTGTGGTCTCCTTACAAGCGAACTAGTTGACTTTGGGCTGGAAAATACAATTTAATTGCATGTTTTGCTGGTAATAAAATTCCTTAGTTTGTATAAGTCAAAACTGAATTCAATTCTTGCAAATAAGTGACTGAATAATGAATCTTATGGTCAATAAAATTAAGAAAAATTTATATAAAACTGTTTTAGTTTCAAAAAAGCAGAGTGGGCGTCTAGCAAGCGACGCTGTTTACGAGAAATAATGTAATTTGAAATTACAATACTTGCAAAAGAATATTAATTGTCATTTTAAATTAAAATGTGATTTTCAAATCGAATCGTTTAAGAGCTGATTAAGAGCTAATGTTAAAAAATTAACTTAAGTGATTGAAGGCAAAGTCGACGTATTCTTTTGTCTTAAGCACCGGTCACCGTTTTGTGGCGGTTTTATTCACATCTTTCTCACATTTCTGGTCACTGTTTAGGTCAACGCATTCTTCCGTTTTTGACACTTTCTTGGTCACTGATTTGGACACCTTTTTGTAACGGCTTTAGTCACTGATTGGTCACTGTTTTGGTCATTGTTTTGATCACTGTTTTAGTAACTACTTTAGTCAAAATCAAAAGCGTGGCCAAAGAATTCTGCGGAACGCTTTTAAAAAAGCTTCACTCTAATAATCCAATGAACTATCATTAAATTGAACCAAAATTTCCAGCAAGTAATTTTGAGAATTACATACTTTGAATTCTGCCTCCTTAGTCAATTGTGTGCGATATGCATACGTTTCCGTATATTAAATAACTTCCGCACAAGAGCACCGACTATCTCATTAGTAAATTGCCTGAGTGGTTCCCGAATTTCGGCAACTTGAAATTCGATACTAAAATCGTAATTTTATGTGCGTTTGGTTGCTAACCAATCAAATTGGCCTTAATCAGCCACACATGCACTCATAATGTCCTTTGATAATTGATAGGTTTGAAAACCAGCTTCATCTATGGTTTCACATTAGCCATCAGATATTTTAAAATATTAATTAACATTAATGTAAGGCCCAATGATTATTGCATGTAAATAAATGAATGGCAAAACACAACGCACAATATATCACAAATTTATTTTCGATCAATAAAACGTCATGAATATTTCAATAATTAAATTTACATTACGAATGCCAGGCAGGAATTTGTCCAGCTTTTTGGAATGTTTTAAGCCATCAATTTAATATACACATACACACACATAAATCCTATGGCAACATGACAGCACTTAACCAAATATTATATGTATGCCAGTTGAGAGAAGACTGCTGTTCATGGGGAATGGAATCTATGCTCCCCAAAGTGCTTTGGCTGCAAGTGCGGTTATGAACCGAAAATCCATTTACACTTGAACACATTTCTGGCCAAAATGAAGTGGACGGCTCAGCCGCAAATAAACTGAACAAGTAAACAAAGTTCGAAGGAGATACGACGAAGACGACCCTTTAAATTAAGAATGCAACAAATGTAGCAGACAGAAATCCAAATCTAAATCCCGGCGATTGAGTTAGGCAATGGAAATGCTGATTAGTGAAGAAGCAGAGCAGGGCAAAAGGCTGGAGAGGATTGAGTGGCGAGCACTTTGTTAGATAAACTTTGTGTATTTAAGTGGCCAGGGGGGGTTCTGTTTGAGACTTTACCCTCTAGTGTACTTGACAACTTGGGGTGGGGTTTTGTTTTATGCCGAGCTGCCTCAATGGCGATTGTGGTTGACAATTGTGGTTTTGTGTGGACAAAAATCGGCGGTGGTTTTGTGCTACTCTTAAACAAATATCAAAGAAGAGGTCAATCATGATGAAAAGAGCACTAAAAAAACATTTTCCACTGATTAATACAATCTATCTATAAAGACGGACTAATTGACTGACCGACTGGCAGCTGAATGAAAAATGTGTGCAAGCACTTTTTCTTGGTTTTCATCCGATCAGGACCAATCTCCTTTTTAAAGATCCATTTGAAATTCATGCACTGAGAAAAAATCTATCTATAGTCTATAGTCTTGAAACCGAGACGAAACGATAACAAAAAGTAGGAGAAATCTCAGCCCAAGAATCTTCTCAAACAACAGATTTTCAATCTAGTTTATAGATTCGTTTTTTTTCCAGTGTACCACTCATCCGGAAAATTCAACTTTTTGTGTGGAAAATTATTGTTTTTTTCCCCATGTGTACCCTTATTATTTGCGATTGGTTATTCTATTGAGCTAAAAATATAACCAAAACACGAAAGGCTTTAAGCAGAAAGACCTTAAAGTTTTATATTTTGCTACCCTCCATATACAAGTACGTATTTTTTTAATATGAATTATTTACATAAATGTAAATAAATGTGGCATCGATATAATAAAATCGTCTGTTAATCTGTCATAAAAGTTTATTTCTGCGTACATCTGAGAAACGGCTTTTACAGATTAAATAACCTTTATGATTTTTTATACCAGCTCAGAATGTTTGCATTCGAAATCCGGCCATGATATTTTATTTCTGATAATAAATCCATCCGCATGTCCAGCCATCTACCCATTCCAACTTTGGCAAAATGTAAAATCCATCAGACTGCCCGCTGACTCAACTGGAATGACAGGCAGGCCAAAGTACACAATGCACACCCACACACACACAAACAGAAATCATGAAATCCTGTCCCTGGTAGGAGGTACAAATAGCCTGGCCAACGTTTGTAATAAGCACTTCGGTCGGTGCCACGTGATTACGACATTAAAGCTGGTTACCAAGTTGAGTGAAGGGTAATGGGAACCTGGTACAGCATCAAAAGTGAAAGCAGGTCACATTCTCACATAAATACTTACACAGTATAGCGGAAAAACTTGGGGGGGGAACTGGCAACGTCAACGAAATCACAAAAATATAAGTCACTAGACACCGAACAGGAGTTGGGGCAGCAACAACGAGGTCAATGAGTTGACACGTACATAGCAGCTGCAGCATTTTGCCAGCGCTTGAGGGCAATGCCACTACATTCCCCCTCCTCCCACCCAAGTTGGTATCCGTATCGCATGAACTAGTGATACAGTTTTATGCATATTTGCCAGGCATTCAAGCCTCGTTCCCATCAAACAAAAAAAGCAACATTTTAGCATGGAAAGAAATGTGTTTTGCATCTGCTTGCATCAGCACAAAAATAGAGAAATGTAAACCAAACTTTGCGGACATGAAAATGCAATTCGTGTAACGTGCTTTTTGTTGCTCTATTATTCTGGCTGGAAAACTTAATTTATTGTTTTTGTTTACAATAGAACCGGATTGATATGGACTTTTGATTTTTCCTAGCATATTTTTTTGGGCTTGACATGAATCGCTCACGAGTTGAGAGAGATTCGTATGAAAAAATTTTTGCTGTTGTTCTTGGAGCTGCGAATGAAGCTAGCTCTATTGTCTATAACTTTGAGGTTTTATCATACGTTTTAGAGAGACAGGGGTGTGCAACAGCACCCAATGCTAGCGCAGTTACTTACACAAATATTTGAATTTTGAAACACGAATTGTCGGTTAGCCTAACCGCTTAGCCAGAACCTAGGACTCTACAAACGCTAAGGAAAGACCAAGAAAGTAAGGATCGCCGCTTTAATGAAACAAAGCGGCTTGGAGTCTCTCTGTCTAGACTCTCACCCAAACCAAGAATTCGAATTGAGTTAATCTTACTGATCATCTCTGGAAAAAAATAAGTATTTAAGAATTTTACATCAGCCTCCTCAAAAAAATGACTCGTTAAATCTATCAACGATACCCTGTGTCAAAAGTTGTGCCAAACATTTCCAATTAAATTATTAAGCAACTGTCAACTGCACGTGTTTGTTGTCATAGAATCACAGTCGCAGCAGAGTTCTCCCAAATCAACAATAAAAATCAATCATTGACCCAATGAAAAGTCAATTAAAAAGCGCGTTTGCTGTTCAATAATGTATTTCCAAAAGAGACACTTTAACGGACATTTGAAAATGTGCACGTGCACTTAGCTCAAACATCGAATCGACAAAATGAAAGCAGAGCAAGACGATTGATTTTTAATTGACTGGCGTTGGCTCTTGGGCGATGACATAAACGAGACATCGCGAAAAACAAACTGCCTCAAAGGCAAAAAAGGCAGTTGACGCACATCACAAACAAAATAAACAATTGCAATTTACAATTCACAACGACGCTGACAGCAGCAGAAATGAAAACCAAATACTTTGAAAGTTTCGGCTTATTACGTATACGACATGTCGTCAGAGTTGCGTGTAATTTTCATTGGTTATGTCAACCGCAAAACACATCCATCTCTGATATGTCAACCTGTACGCCAACGTTTTTCATTCTCGGTGCTGCCACATTAAATGAACCGAGTCGCAGGTCGTAAAGTGCAGTCAGGCAGGGGTACACTAGGAAAAAAATTGTATATTTAATTTCGGCATTTTGTATAAAAACCTTGAAATGTCCAAAATGAACATAAGTGTGGCCGAAGTTGTTTGGAAAAATATAGTGCTAGATACTAGTACGACTTTTTTCCGAGTGCAGGGAAGCACCCGAAACTCGTATACAGTAAACGCCGGCTGGCATTCACTCGTTCATCATCGTTAGGTGGCTGTGTTGTGAGGTGTGCTGCTGGTACGTATTGCATATACGTTCAATTTATTGGCAATTTCATTATTTATAAACGATTTATGTATATGGTAACATTTCCATCTGCTTTCACTTGATCCTTCACTTGCGTCGGCTGGCAGGTGAAAGAAATTGTCCATGGGAATCGACACTTGGTAAATGCCTGACAGCAGCTGCTGAGTGTGAAAACTTGTATCCTTTATGCTCTCAGATAACTTTCCTACTCCTGATACTCAACTTTATGAAAACTTTTATCACTTATTGGCTTGAGTTATGACTCTGCCTTGTTGAGAAATGTTTGTTAGTTATTCAAAAGGCAAACTGATACGTTGCTCTTTGAATGCATCTGTACGCCCACACATTTTCCCATCCTGCCTTCGAGCTCTTCTCACACTCGATTAATGGCAATTGATTTTTGACGACAATTGTGCACCATTTGGTTGTTGTTGACTCGACAATTATTCACTGCTGCCATTTCCAAGTATAACAAGAAAGAAAGTCGGTCAAGCCCGACTATAACATACTCTGTACCAAGAAAATTTGTCTTTTGATCATAACTCGAAAACCGTTCATCCGATCTTCTTCATTCCTTTGGCGGATCAATAAGTTATCCTAATAACTAAATATGTCCAGAAGGAACAAGCCATCTATCTTCAAAACTGTGGGAGATATGACGTTTTTTCTAAATTGCGGGGGCGGGAGGGGGCGTGGCCAAAATTGAAAATAAACTTGATCTGCCTGCAGACATTAGAAGCATATGTCCCATACATGTCAAACCTCTATCTCTTACCATCTCTGAGATCTGTGCGTTCATACGGACAGACAGACGGACAGACGGACAGACAGACAGACGGACAGACGGACAGACGGACATGGCTATATCGACTCGGCTGTTGATGCTGATCAAGAATATATATACTTTATGGGGTCGGAGATGCTTCCTTCTGGATGTTACATACTTTTGCACAAACTTATAATACTCTATGTACCTACGGTACAGAGTATAAAAAGTATTGAAAATTGAAAAGTAATCGATTACGGAAGGCAAGTAAAATGTTATTTTTAAAATAGAGAAAAAAAGCGTCTGCGAGTTAAAGAAGCAAATAAACCCCAAAAAAAAAAAAATATACAATTGATCAAACTTGTGTGAGTTTTAAAATCTAAGATTAAAGTAGTTGAATTTAAATTATTTTTTTTAATTGGTAGAGTCAAAAATAAAAATAGGTAATTTAGTCAAAGATTTTAGTCAAGTATCGACACATTTATAGACATTTCCTGCGTTGGGTGGACTTTAAGTTCTCCTTGACTTTGTTACTGATTTGATCTACCCAAGAGCAACTCTCAGCTTTATAACCTGTTCGATTTGGGTGTAAAGACTTCAATGACAATGACTTCCTTTGGCTTCTTCTTTATTTGCCTCTTTTTAGCTACAATAAGTTCTTTCTTCTTCTCAGTGGCAACATTTATAAAGATAAAGAAAAGAAAATAACTTTTTTTTGGCCAAGCCGATTACTCTTCGACCGGCCCTAGTATCGTTGTTGTCAATAACAGAGAGCTGAACTTAAACATGCTGCATCCTATATCCCTGGACTGGTGTTTGTTTTATTGGATGAATGGGCCTCAGAAACAAACAAAAGAGAGCATTTCAGACATTGAAATTTAATGATTAATTTATGTTTGAAATTTGAATGCATCACATTTTATTATGAAACACGCATACACTCGAACCATTCTTGAAATAAACAATGGCCTGACAAAGGCACTCATACAAATGCCATTAAATGTTGGGCCTGCATTTGCATAATAAAATTCATTCCCATTTGCAGTCCGTTTGTTTATATATTTACTTACTAACACAAATCCGCCACCCCCTCCACCGCCACCCATCGAACCCCTGGCCGACCTTTCACCAGACTAAACGAAATAGACATTAAAGAGCTTAGGCAAATTCTTTTGCCCAAAGATATTGGTGGCAAGAACCCGAGAAACGTTCCCTGGGTCTCTCTCTTTCTCTCTCTCTCTGGTGCTGGTCTTTTGACACTTTTATAGTTTCACTCAATTTCAATAAAAACAAGGCGAAAGGATGTGCGGGGCTGACAGGCTGTTGTTAAAGCTTCTGTGGGTATACTTTGTTTTACGCTTTAATAAACTTTGAATTAAGTTAAGTGTTAAAGGTTAGTACAATAAAGGCATGGAATCTTTCTAATACAAAGCTGCACGTATAATTGGAAAAATCTTTAAAAGTGAAGATATGTCCGATAAAATGAGACCGTTTAAGGCAAAAAAGCCAAAACAGGAAGTAAAACTTAAAATTTTTTAAAACCGATATATGATTACAGATGTTTTGAACACTGATAGGATGTAAACTGAACCAATCAGTTTAAGGTCTGAGTTTTTTTGAGATCACGGTATCTTAAAATGGGGCAACTACGACCTAGCACGTTTCTTAAATTTTGAAAAATCATTTAGAAATTGACTCAAAAATATCGAAAAATTACTCTATAGGATCACCCTAGTATTTAATAAATACTATTATAAACAATAGTGCAATACAATTAGCTACAACCCAGCTTGAATCGCATAAAAGTGGCTTAAAGCTAAGTTCCACAATTTTGTAAAGCCTTAAACTTTATATCTAATATGGTTGGTTAAAGGAAGTTGGAAATTTTCAAGCCAGCTCAAATTTGATGAAAAATTCTCTGTCGAAAATATAGTATAATATAAGATCCAATGTTATGCAGCAAACTAATTTTCAGGGCCCGAGCTTGGCCGGGTAAGACCAATAATGAAATTGTAATTTGGAAAGCCATTCATCATGTTGGTTCTATTCACGTCGAATAAAAATATTTCGTACATCATCATCGTCATCATTAGTAGGCAGCATGCTGCCGGGGCTAAGGATTTGCCCTAAAAAGCTCTTGGCCCACCAAGTTAAAAAAACAGAAGTCCTCGTACACTCAACGCTTTGTATGTGCTCGCATTTTTTGGTCATTTCATGCCCAGTCATTTTTCACGCTTGAGTTTGCGCCTATGGCAACGTGAAAATGATTCGCGCTTTTCTTTCTTTGGTTGCTTTGTAACTTTTCAACAAGTTGCTAACAAGTTCTCTTTAGTAAATTACAATGCTGCACATAATTCAATTAGTTTAATTTAATGCTCTCTGCCTTTTGCAGAAATATAACATAAGCACGGAGAAATGCGGAGATCTGACGGTTATTGTTCAGGTAAGTAAAACATCAATGAAGCAGTCGATGGACAACAATTTTCTACTCTCTCAATCTCTGCACTTTAGGGCGACCTGTCGCAGCAGGAGAAGCGCGCTGTTTTCATTACCGTTCACGACTTGGGTTGCAATCGTAAGTAGAGCGTCGGCGACTGCCTATGTTTTTCCATTTCAGGTGTCACCTTATGTCGTCCTGGCAGATAACTCCTTTCAGGAATTCGTAAGCAGCCCCTGCATGACGGAGATTAAGGAGCGTTCCTGTTTCATACATGTCGATGTGCCCGGACATGCCGACAATTCGGAGGCACTAGCCGATGGCTTCCCATTTCCATCGCTGCAGTCGCTGGGCGAGGATTTGGTGACAGTGCTGGACTATCTGCATGTGAAGTATGTGATTGGTTTGGGCGAGGGGGCTGGGGCTAATGTTTTGGCACGCTTTGGTTTGGCGCATCCGAGTCGGGCCCTGGGGCTGATACTGATTAATGCAACGGGCAGTGCGGCCAGTGTTTTGCAGTCATTCAAAAGCAAGGTGAGTGGTATTCTGGGTGCCTAATCATTGGGCCAATTAATTTGTGCATCTTCCTTTGCCAACTGAAAACAGTTCATTAGCTGGAAAAGTGACGAGGTGGCTCAATCCGCTGAAAGCTTTTTGATGTATCACAAATTCGGACATGTAAGTACCTAGTTGGACCCTAAGAGTTGTTAAGTGTACCCCCCAAAACTCTATGTTGTGATGTCACTTTTTCACTTTACTTTCTATTCTATTTTATGTTTGAACAAAACACGAACGAATACTGACCCCGTCAGGTCATGGAGGTAAAGTCTGTTAGATAGGTCTCTGTCGCTCAAAAACCTCATACTGATGCTTCCATGTCGGCTAGTCTCTACATTTCTTTGACAATAGTTAACTAGGTTCATTTTTCCAAGCATGTTTCTTATGATTTTCTTTCTCTTTCATTTCTTACTTTCTTTTTTTTAGCAATCGGTACGTAGTTCTCTACGAAATCTGCAAGAAAGAAATTGGCCCTAAACTTGATCAAAATTCAAAAGAATCCTTTAAAGCATTATTGACTTGCATGTTTAAACCTATTGCATGATTGCTGTAAATTGCATCCAAAGTAGCCTTTTCGATGCTATTATTTTCGTGTATAAAACTAATGCTATTTTTTCGCTTACTCACACACTGCACTTTTTTTTAATGCGATCATAGCAAATTATGGGTGAAAATCCGGATAAGGAGAAAATTGTGGCCGAGTATCAGAAGCGATTGCATCGATCACTGAACAGTAAGAATGTGGGTCTCTATGTGAAGGCATTTATGAAGTAAGTTTCTTGGTATACATGAGGGTTTGTCAACAGGTTTTAAACCAAAAGAAAGTACCTAAAACAATAGGGGAAAGTTAAAGCTGCGGTGGGCAGCCAAACTTAAAGCAAGGGCTCTGCTGCTACGGAAACTTTCGCATTAAATAAAAATCGAAGCTACAAAAATTATGAATTTTAAAATTAAATCCAACAAAAACTTGAAACAAAATTCTTCGAAATAAGTGAAAACTAAAAAACTACAAAAAAATTAGGAGTCAGTTTGTCCCGTTTCTTATAGGATGCCGAGCCGAATTTGAATTGAAGCACAAAAAAGCTTTCACTTTAAAAAAACTGATCCAGTTGATTGTGATTTTGTCCAACCCAGCAAAGCATCTTCTGTAAATGCTCGGCTCGCTCGCAAGTTTAACTTGCAAAGATAACTGATACCTTTGCAGAGGATATTTTAACGATGTTCAGATGTTTGTAACGCATACAAACCGACCACATAAGGAATATATATTCTTAGTCAACATGAAGAGCTGAGTTGATGATATCTCCCTGTCAGTTTTAATGCCATCCCGACCAAACTGCAATGGAAGCACAAATACGCTGCACTGTTGTCGGATGCGACCAAATCGAATGAATATAGTATAGCGGTCGAAAAACTAGTTTTTGTAAGGAAACGGGAAATTACATAAGCCATTTGGCTTAGCACAATTCGGTTGACCTTTTGACATAACCTCAAGCCAAATACTTTTCAATTTTATCCAAATTTAACAATAATTATCAATTTTAGTCGCAAAGATCTGACGCTCAAGGGCTGCAAAGTAGATGTTATATTGATTACAGGCATGCTTAGTCCCTATGCCTCTATGGTAGAGAAACTGCATCGGGATGTTGAGAAAGAGCGGGTGACCATTTTAAAAATTGAGCGTGCTGGTGATGTGCTGGCTGATGCTGTAAGTTTTTGTACCTTGCAGAAATTGATAATATGGAATCTATTTATATCTATTCTTTCCTTAAGCCTGGCAAAGTAGCCCAGTCTATCTTGCTCTTCTGCAAGGGACAGGGCCTTCTTACCTCAGTGGTGATGCCTGGTGTGGATCGTGGACGTGCCTTTTCCACTGCCAGTTCAGGGTCTTTTGAGGGTGCCAACGGTTCGCGTCGCTTGTCACGTGGAATTTCAATGGAGGACTATGACAAGCCCAATATAAGACGCCTGAGCATTATGAACAATGAATTACCGAACAAAAAGGAGTAAACAACATTAGACAATGGCTTCAGCTTCAGCAGCAAAACAACATTAATTACAAAAAAACCAAATGAACAATTTTAAGCCAAATTTTTGAAGTAGCAAATCGCTTTAAATATTTAAACGAGAATCGCATAAAACTTTGACAAACAATGAACAATGTATATCTAGGCTTAGTATTATTGTTATTATGCAATCCCCCCAAGGATCCCACCTGTGAATTCGAAAGCGAAGCATTCATCATATCTCAACTTCCAATCAAACGATCTTTTACACGCATATGGCCAAGCAATCATCTATGTAATACCTCCGATTAGTACGACAGTACCTAAAATACGTAGCAACTAAACTGAAACTCTACTCTATATACTCCCTTTATAATATTGTTTTCAAACAAATCGAAAAATTATAAGAAAAGAAACCTAATTTTACCTAGCATAAGTTGAAAGCACCACAGCATTAAGCTGCTTATTTGAATTATACAATATTTATTAAACAAAACCAAACACAAACTCTGTAAGCAATTCAATACTAAAAGAAAATTTATTGTAGTTGAGCTTCCAGTTGTCTTTTAACCAAAAATATATTCATAATTGGCTTTTAGCAAAATACACAAGTATGTATGTAGTGGACAAGGAAACTGGAATATATCAAGCACTCAAAAATATAGATGCAGTCACATTGTTAAACCATAATAAAAATAGAAAACTAAACCAACCCACATGCGTTTTACTTGAAAAACGAAGCTCTATCTTAACTCGCGTTCACATCGCGACATCTATATCGATATTTTTTTTTTATATATTAGTAAATAGTTCTAAATCACTGGAACTGTCGCAAATCCAATATGGAATGGACGAAGTTAAATTAAGTATCTTATGAACCGCCACTGGTTATTATCTACTTGATTTCCAGCGGCGCACTGTGGTCCTGAAGAGTGTTTAAATTTGTTGTATACGATACAATACCATACCTAACAATTGACTCTATTGGTATTTTTGTTTTGGCTGGGGCATTGTTATTAAAATGAGTCTGAAATACCATTAAGCAAAAATTCCCGGTAAGAAAACAACATCGGAACCACAATGCACTGTGCGATAACAGCGATAACTTCTATCGAAGCTGGATCCAGATCCGATATTTGAGCTGTCGCTGTAAGTTTGTGTTCTAGTTATAAAATTAAATAGAAACTAAATCCAGTAGCGATGCGGATTGAATTGGCGGAATCCTTTTGCGTAAACAGGGTTGCCTACAGCCAAGCAGAGCGACAATATTATGAGGGACTATCTAGCACTGTCACTAGCAAGGAAAAAGTGAGTGTGAATTTCATCAGCGCTATTTCCACGCCCACTTGACTGCTGCAAGCTGTGATAACAGGGTGAGGCAAGCTGAGAAAGCGCTTTTATTTTGGGTACAACGCAGCTCACAATTTAAGCTAAAGGTGATGTCCCCGCGCTCTCAGCAATATTACTACCTTGCCTTACCTCATTGCATTAGTGATCGATCGTCCTCGCCACGTGCTTCGAAGCGATTTTATAAGCTATTTACACTAGGAGTGCGTTATGCGTTAATAGCCAAGGGTAACCTTTTTTTGTATGGGAAAAAGGCTGATTGTTAGCTATTAACGCATAACGCACTCTTAGTGTAACAGGCCTTTCAAACGACAAGCACGACAAACTTTAGTTTGACAATCCTAAAATTTATTTACTGTTTATTTGACTCTCATACAGCTTGCCGCCGCCGTCCCCACAAAAAAGAGTAACAAGAAGAGAAGGGCAATGGCGGAGAAAGGGGATCAAGGCCAAACTCAAAACAATCTGCTATATGTAAGTTAAAAACACAAGCTAAAGTCAAACGCAACAGTTGATTAATTCCGCTCCCCGCAGCTGAATCCCCTTACAATGGAGGCCACCTTCTTTTTGGATACCCTGGATGAGGTTGGTCGCCAGACCAATGGCCTTCAATTGGATCCACATTTGACCAAGCTCCTGGAACGCATTGTGGTGGGCATTGACAAGTATCTGGACCGTAATCCCACATACATAGTACCCAATGAAGATGCAAGAACACCCGCTGGCGTTAAGTTTGTCCAGCCCCAGGATCTAGCGAAAATTAAGCGTACATTCAGTTGCTCGTCCTGCACTAATCGCATTGTGGGCACCACGATAGCCAAGGCAGTGGCCCATTTGGCTGAGCAACATCCCAACCCCAACCCCAACGGACAACCACAGCCTGCTAATCCGCAGCAGGCTACGCAGGAGAAGAAACGGGCTCAGGTGGAGGCGCGTGCCAAAATGGTCATAGAATTACCAAAGAGTAAGTGTCTCTTATACGGGCTGTCCAGAAGTTAGGTATGATTTTCAATTGTCCTCCAACAGAGGCCAAGGCGATGATTGTAGGCGAAATCACAAATGTTTTCAAGGACAAATATCCGATTGCTGACAAGCTGAAGGTCATACCCGAATACGATGACATCGAGCAGGACCTGTGCAAGCTGCTGATGACTGAGTTTCCCAAAGAGCCAGTACGGGTGTATAAGTTTGGCTCTCGCATCACGGGCATTGGCACACGCTCATCGGATCTGGATGTGTTTGTGGACATCGGTAAGCTGAAATTGTTTGTTGATTGTAAAGAAGTTAACTCTCTTAATTGCAACAGGCAACACCTTTCACACTTTTGAAAATCGAGCCTCGAAGTCCACCATTACCAAGTTGCGTGCGCTGCGTAGCATTTTCTGTGCCAGCAACGATTGGCGCATTATCAATATAATCGAACAGGCACGAGTGCCGATCATTAAGACGTGCCACCTGTCCACTGGCATTGAGATTGACATATGCCTGAATAGCTTGGGATTTTGCAATACAAATCTGCTTAAATACATTTTCGAGACACAGCCGCTGGGTGAGCTTTCCCCCTTCAATCTACTTCCAAAACACTGAAACTTGAACTCCTTCCAGCTCAGTATATGTGCATCTATGTGAAAAACTGGCTGGAACGCTGCAAGCTGACCGAACAAGTAAACACGTATAGTATTACTTTGATGGTGATCTATTTTCTTCAACTACAGCAACTGCTGCCAGCCATAGCTCTACTGCAAGCGGATAGCAAACAGCTGGTGGGACGTAAGTAGGGATTACATTTTTACCACTTTCTTTTTAACATTGTATATTTCTTTTATTCCAGCTTGGATTGCCAATTTTACCCAAAAGTCGCTTAGTGAATTGGGTTTACAGCATGTGGAAGTGACGGTACCTGTGGTCAAGGGTTATCTCAAGGCCTTCTTTATATATTATGCCAACCACAACTACGAAAGATTCATGATTTGTCCTTATTTTGGCAAGGGAGAAGTCGATCTTATTAAAATTGAAAAGGCTTTGCCCGAGCGGTAAGCTTATAAGTCCACGCGCGGAGTTTCCGCTCTAATCACATTTTTTCCAGCTACTTAAACTATGCCAACGAAAATCCCGAGTGTGCGCTTCAATTGCGAAAACCCATGGTGGTTCAAGATCCCATCCAACTAAATCATAACGTAACCAAGGCTGTAACGCGGTATGGACTTCAAACATTTGTTGATTATTGCCAGCAAACGGCCAATTTACTTGGGGAGCCCACTTCTAATTGGCGTCAGCGTTCTGCCTAGACCCCTGCTGATGTGTTTTTTACATAGTGCATCGAATAGTTTGCTGTGATCTGGTCGAGAGCAAGCGTTTCAACAAGAAAAACAAGTCCACGGAAGGAATATATATGATTATGTATGACATGTGTATATCATCTTCTATGTATAATAATAAATTAAAACTCTAGCCCAAAATCTTATATTAGCAAGTATATTTTGACTAAAAGCCTGCAATACTCTTTGTTTATTGTGTAGTTTGCTCTCCAGCATTAATTTGGTTTCAATTGCATTAATATCATTGTTAAATGGCGCTTCCTTTCACAGGCGAGCAGAGTGCCAGGAGGATAAGAAGACGGGGGGCTTTTAGAGGCTCCATGTATTGGGCCAACCGTTTAGCATGAATTTGCTTATGAAAAAAATGGTCAAGCCCAGCATAAGCACCACAACCAGCAAGCGTAGACGATTATACCAATGCTGTTTAGACTCTTGCATCATATTATAAATGCGCTTGGCCGCTGCCTCCGTTTCCTCCACGCTGCCATTATTGTCCACTACAAAATTTGATTTTTCACATTTCTTCTCCAGCGGCATTTGAGATTCCACACGATTCTTTGCCTCCGACTCGGAGAGCTCATTGCGTGCAATCAATCGCTGCAACTGTTTGTCCGAATCACTGAAAGTTACAATAACCAGAGTCGTACACCCACAGTTGCAAGAATTAATCCCAATGCTTACCAGGAAACAGTCACTATTTTGTGTATAAAATCGATAAGCAAGCCAGTCTCGAAGAGCAGGGGCAAATCTAACACAATCCAGGCGTGTCCACTGATCAAGAGTTTGCACACACGCCAAAAGATTGTCCTATTACCGGTGTGGGTGGAATGGTGGTAATTAAAAGAAAATTCAAATAAATTGAAATAAATCTCACTGCTCACCGATGTATGACCGGATGGGTGATCTTGTTTAGCTTCCCACGCAGCTCCTTGTCCTTGAATATCATTTTTCCCAGGGCAGCTCGATTCAGTTCTTTGCTAGGCAGCAGCACTTCGTCGCCAAAGGTGGCACGTATCTTTTGCCAGCATGGTCGACCTGGTTCCACAACTGATAATTAGACGTTAATTGTTTTCAATGAGTTACATCCGCCTCTCTTCTCCACCGTACTTACTCTCCCTCGCAATTTTGTCGGCATCAATGACTGGAATACCTTGACGCTCGAATACCTTGCTAACGGTACTTTTGCCAGTGGCAATACCACCAGTTACAGCCACAATAAACATATTTTTATGTGTTAACTTTGGAATGTGTTTTTTTCAGTTGGCAGTGTCTACTTTGCAAGTCGATAGTTTTTTTTTTTGTTATGTGCGTCAAAGTAGCGTCGGCATTTTAGCGTCGAACTGGAACGGTGGAGTGTGAATCAGAAATATTTTTTTCTTATTTTGTATATTTTCACCAACTACTTAACGTTTTGATAATAAATTTGATACTAAAAAGCGGCTAGCCACACTTTTTGGTATATCTCCTCCCCCAGACAACGGCACGGTAAGCACGGTGTACGCAAAACATCGCTCCAATTTTGAAGAATATGCTCACAAAATTTCAGCTGAATGATGTGTACGGTTTTTAACCAAGTTGTTAAGCGTTTAACCTCATGAAATTGGCATTCTTAAATGTGCACCTAGCAAGTTTGACCTTAATCGCTTATACGGTTTTTGAGAAAAGCGCTAAAAAGTGTGGGTGCCTCGGCTTCATATATATATTTTTACTGGCAAAGGTGCCGCCAGCTCCACTGGCGCCCGGAGCACTCGACAGCTTTTGTCACACTGCCGAAATCGTCGCTAAATTAAAGGTTTATTAATACACTTATTCAGAAAATTAAAAAATACAAAAAAATATTGTGTTCACCACTCCGCCGTTCCAATTCGACGCTAAATAGTGACGCTACTTTGACGCACTTCTTATTGAAACTAAACTTATTAAAAATAAACACATTAAAACTAAAAAATTATGCCCAAAGAAAATTGCAAGTACTGGGAAAAATGCTATCAGCAAAATGACGCTCACCGCAAAAAGTACAATCATCCAAGAACGGAGGAACAGGGCAAAGCCGAAGCAACAAAAAAACTGGCGCCAAAAAGAAAGGCTTCGTACGAGGAAGATGGAGATCCGGTCGTAGACAAGGCAAGCGCCGAAATGGAAACAGATGAAGCTCAGACCAGTGGCCGGGGCGGCAGCGGTACCTTTGCGGCAGAGACGGCGGAACTGCAAAAGGAGGCCCTAAACAACATTGCGGGCAAGAATTATATGGAGATCTTGGAGAAGCGCATACGTCTGTCCGTGCAGCAGGAATATGATAATCTGTGCGAAACCAATGAGTTCATACGTCACAAATTTCTGGTGGAGATGCCGCCAGATTTCTATGAGTTCTGGAAATTGATCAATCTGTTGAATAAGGAGAAGCCGTTAAAGCACTTAGAATCGGTGTTCCAGCTGCAGTTGGTGGGTCCATTTGAGTTTCTTGCCGGCCATTTCCATAAAGCAAAGATGGGCGAGCCCGGGGACTATCTGCGACATTGGCGTTTCTATTACGATCCACCGGAGTTTCAAACGATTTTCGTCCGGCGCGGCACAGGTGTGCACTATGGCTACTGGAGGGATGTGCCACAGGATAAGGAGAACTTAATGTTAGCCCGCAATGATTTGGCCAAAGGCTGTGAATTTGAATTTGTGGCTGGAAATGTATTCGATGCTTTCCTGTACTATTTGGAGCATGATTTCGTGGGCTCGCCATTTACGGCGGGTCAGGTGGCGTCCACCAAAAAGGCGCTGCAAAAGTATTTGGCAGACAACTCCTTGAAGCTGAACCAACTGAATGTCTTACAAAAAGAGCGGCAAAAGCGAGTGGTGGCCAAGACCTTCCATAGGGCGGGCATCGTGGTCCCCTTTGAGCGCAAGTCCCAGCTGGGTTATCGCCCCTTAATAGTCAGCGATGCTGAACTTAAGACCATACTGGCCCTATTTGAGCGCAAAGATCTGGCCGGAGACGATGGCCTTGCTAAGCAAGCGGTGCTGGAGAAGCTGCAGCCGGTGGCCAATGCTGCTAACATTGCTGTGGATGAATGTGACTTCGGCAGCGCCCTGGAATTGGGCCTGGACCTGTTCAGTTGCGGGCACAAGGAGCTGCATATGTTGGCGTCCTCGTTGCTGGTGCCGGCCTATTCGATGCTGCAGCGTCCCCAGTTCATAGCCATAGCCAAGGCTCACATGGAGAAGCGTAGCAGAGATTTTAACTTAAGCATCTTTGATGTATTGGAATAGTTTATAACCTTAACCCCAAGGTAAATAAAATAGAAGCCATTTATATTGTTCACATATACAAATAGGAGTTATCCTTGCGTGGCGGCACATAGCTCGAACTGCAGTCTACGTCCAACTGTTGCAGCAGCTTCAGCACTGGCTTTGCAGCTAAGCCATCCAGGGGCAGTTTATCTGTGTAGATGACATACGATTTGGATGTCAGCTCAGCCTCAGCCCTCCAAGTGGCAACTAGAAACAAAATCAATGAGTAAAAATAGGTTCCTTCAAGCTAAGCCTACTGCTTACTGCCCGCTGCAACTCCAGCTATAAAATTGGGTGCCTCTAGCTCCTGTACGCCCTTTTCATTCACTCCCACGCCCCTTACTATGGCAATGACATCGGTGTATTTGCTGATCTCCTCGCTTTTGTACTCCACCTTGTTCTTTAGGGTCAGGGTGAGCACTTTTTGGGCCAACTGGGCGTATGGTATAAGCAGCTCAGTCACCTCGCCACTGCTGGTCAAGTCCTCATCTAACAGGGCCACTACTTGCTTCTTTGCGGGCAGCCAGTGCAGGCTCGACTTCTTGGAAGGAATGTCGCAAATGCGCTGTGCCTGTGAATCCTTCAAGATCGCTGAGTTTCCAAAATCAGATATGTTCGGCCCCTCGATAAGCACCATTAGGTCGCAAGCCAACGGAGCCGGCACGCCTTCGTCTCCTGCCTCATCAAATTTGAGCATCAATTTCTCTGCCGGCTTCACACTTTCAAACTCATCCTCATCGCAATCATCCCAAAATGCACGCGAAGAGGGGATGTTAAGGTCTCCAAAGCCGGGGCAGCTCATTGTAGATGTTGTTTTGTAAATGACCGACTAACGAATGGAAATGATTGAGAAACTTTGAATGTTTGTTATTGTGTCAAGTCATTTTCAAAAGTATCGACTACTTTTCCAAACTTGATCAATCACCTGCTGCCTCTGCACCAGTTCTTTTTGAGTTCTCAATTTGATTTCACTGATACCCTTCACTTTTATAAAAACACCTTTCATGCCTTTCAACTTCAGCTTAAGCCATTTTAGTTGATTTTTGTCACATATTTTTCAAGCTTAGTGGAGTCATTGTTGTACTGTAGTTTTTAGCAAGTGCTTTTATTGTTTTCGTATGTGCATTAGCCGCCCGCACATAAAAATTTGAAGTTGAAATCAGATCAATAAACTAAAAGCACGAACCAGTTTCTCAGAAACAGTGAACTAGTGCAACTGACTAAGAACCAGTTGACCAAACACTGTAACATACACACAGTGTGACCGTAGCGTCAAAGGCAGCACCAGTCTCTCACAAGGCACGACAACATTTATTCATTGATTTTTCGATTTAAACGAAAGTAAAACAAAAGCTACGATAACGACCTCTGATCGGATTGTATTACAGCAACACATAGAAATATGACAACGTCGCAGGTGGATCAGGTAACTGAGCTGTCAATTTGTAATTTTCCATAAACGCAAAAATGCCAACACCCTTCTCCCTTCTTCACCCTTCGTTGCATCCTTGTAATCCTAATTCGTATTCTTCCTACAGAAACGCGCTCTCAACAAACTTAAGCACGATCTGGAACCGTTTCGCACTGCTATTGTCGGTGCATATGGCGTCCTTACCTGGGAGAAGCAGATCTATGCAGGAGTGGTGTTTGCGGGGATCAGCCTTATTTATTTGGTTCTCTGGTACATGGACTTGTCCTTTATAACTTTGGTCTCGTTGATGGCTCTGCTGACTGTGGTCTTGGACTTTGTATTTCCCACCATTTCACGCCTGTTCCTCAGCAGTGTGAATTGGAATGGCGATCAAGAGGCTAAGTTTGAGGAAGTCTGCGGTCAGGTGTGCAGCATCAAGTCTAATGTGGGTGTGTGGTATGAGTACCTCTTCAAGGAACGCAAATCCACTGTGGTAGGTACCTCCCATAGCATCTTTGGTTATCATTTATTGACTCTTGATTCGTACAGTTTGTGATCATCATTAGCTTGGGTCTGTTGGCTGTGGCCTGGATTGGAGCGATTATTAACAATCTGCTGTTGATGTATTTCACTACACTGCTCATTGCCATGTGGCCAGGTCTCCAGGATAAGGATGTTTTCAAGGCTATTACCCAGAAAGTTTCAAAGATCATCGGCGATAAGATCCAATGCGGCAAGAAGAAGCTACAGTAAAGACTGGAAGCGAAATAAACACACACACACATCTCAACGTTCATACATTTGACCAAAAACTATCTACCACATATGCATAACATATATATACCACAACTAAGTCATCAAACTTGCCATCTTGCACAACGCATTATAAAACCAGGAGGATTGACAACTCTTAACTCCATTCCCATATAAAGTCTCGAAAAACCCACTTTTCATGATGTATTTATTTTCGATCATTTAGTTGATATATGGCGGAGGATTCGGAATCCCCGCCCTTAAAGATTCTCAAGGATGAAGCGCAGAGAAAAGACATTTTTGTGATTGTTTTGTGAGTTTATTGAAATTTAATGATAATCCCCCGAAGATCTACTAAATTATATTTAAATAAAGTGAATATCAAACTACTGGAACTTGAATATTTCAATATTAACGGGAGGTTATGTTCAACAAATAATCATGCTCCACCTTCGACTTACGAAAGTGGGAGCTGGGCTTACTTCTGCCAGTTACAAACATTTCTGTCATTCGATGATTTTATAATTGTTAGAATTTGGCCAGTCTTTTTCATAGCTCTCCTTAAAGTTCCACTGCGGAAAGACATAGGATTTTTATAAGTTAAGATTCCGGGTGAATTAGGACTATTAAAAAAAATAGTCAAGACCTACAAATTGTAGCTTTCTATCTGAAACTGGACAGCAAAATACCTCCCCACATCTGCGAGAACCTTCAAACCTGCTGAATAAACATGAAACATACATATTTTGGATGGTAGATTTAAACATTTTTATTCGTGTACTGTTTAATGAGAGCAAATGCAGCAAATTATGTGTGGGTGAGGGTGTACAGGGCCGTTTCCTGTGATGCTACTTGACCTTGGCCGCTCCCAGGCGAAATGTTAGACATTTGAGTGTGTGTGGGTTTATATGTGTTGGTTTTGTTTGTGTTAAATTAAGTATTAAAAATTATTAAGCATTATTAATACACATTCCGTTGTTCAAGTGGATAAAGGCCTATTCGTGACCCTGGGCCATGGCAGCAGGATTTGTGGGTTCATTGCCGCCACGCTTCTTTGAGCCGGAGACAATATCATCAATGCGCAGCAACAGTATAGCCGTCTCTACGGCGGTCTTGTAGGTCTGCAGTTTGACAGCCAAGGGCTCCCAGATGTTCTTCACATTCATGTCGACTATCTCACCAGATTCGCCATCAATACCCCAGGCGCACACACTGTCTCCGGTATGGGAAGCGTGCTTGGCCCTTAGGGCGGTCAACGCGCGAATGGTATTAGCTCCACAGTTCTGCGCCAGTGTCCGCGGAATGATTTCGAGGGCATGGGCCACTGCGGTGTAAGGGCCCTTGACCTGTTTGCGGGTCAACAGCTGGGAGGCAGCCATCTCGACGGCACCGCCGCCGGCCACCAAACGCGGCTCTAGCACCAGATTACGTGCCACATGCAGGGCGTCTTGCAGATTCCGTTCTGTTTCGTTCAGTATATCCTTGCTAGCACCGCGCAACAATATGGTGCAGGCCTTTGGATCCTTGCACTGTGTAACGAAGGTGAAATATTCGTCGCCTATTTTCTTGATTTCGAACAGGCCAGCGCCGGTGCCCACATCCTTTTCGGTTAGCTCCTCGGTACGATTAACAATGGTGGCGCCACAAGCTCGTGCAATGCGCAGATTATCTGTCTTACGCAGACGACGGATGGCCGTAATGCCGGCCTTCAGCAGATAATGCTGGGCCAGATCGGAGACACCCTTCTCGGTGAAGACCAAATCTGGTTTGACAGCGATAATGTCGGCACAGATGCGCTGTACGTACTCCTCTTCAATCTGCAGCATGCGGGTGAAGTCCTGTTCGCCAATGATCTCCACATTGGTCTGACTCTCGCCCTTCTTGTACTCCAGTGAGCAGTCGAGCAAGACAATGCGGGGATTCTCAATGTAGCGACGCATCTTGGGATGTGTCACATCCTTGTTGATCATGACGCCCTTAAGAACGCATGACTCCTCAATAGCGCCGCCGGGTATCTTCTCTACCTTAGCATACCTAGCAAAGATAAAGGGTTAGGTTGAACTTTTCCAATTTCACAATGGCGGCCACCTACCGCTTGATGTCCACCTCCAGACGGCCATTCTCGTTCAGTGTAACCGTCTCGACGGCATCAAGGGCTATCTTTACAGCCAGATCCGACCACTTGCCAATAAACTTGGTGCCCACACACGCCTTGACCACATCAGCCATCTTAGCCTTATCCTTCACATCCAGCTCCACGCTCAAGCTAGACTGCAGATGGCCCACGATGTCCTCAAGAGCCTCACGATAGGCCCGTATAATCACTGTCGGATGAATTTGCTGTTGCAGAAAAGGCTCGGCGGCGGCCAGCATTTCACCAGCCAGCACAATCACCGAAGTAGTGCCATCACCCACCTCCTCATCCTGGGTGCGGGCAATCTCAATCATGCTCTTGGCCGCAGGATGCTGAACCGTAATCTCTCGCAATATGGCATTGCCATCGTTGGTCATCACAATTCCGCCCATGGGGTCCATTAACATTTTGAGCATTGCCTGTGGGCCCAGACATGTGCGAATGACATCGGCAATGGCCTAAAAATTACCAAAATATCAACAGATGGCCCAAAAATATGCAGTCGAGACCCAGAGGCAGTGAGACATGTGAGTCACACACACACACACTCTTACCTTTCCGGCTTGAATATTCTCCAACTGCACTTTGCGGCCCGATTCTCTTTTTGTGTTTTGACCTAAGGACACCTAGCTGGTAAATGAGTTCAAATAAGTTGGGAATTGATTACTTACTCAACACGAGTATGGGTTGCTGTCCACCAAACATTTTCCGGTATTAATTAATTTCTGCGTAAAATAACAAAACTCGTGCTGCTGCCGCTGCTACAAAAGAGAATGAGCGAGACGAGGAAATTGAGGTTAGAAATGATCGATGACACACGATTCTAGAAAATTCGATAAAAAAAAGTCACTATCTTTAATAACTGATAAGCTTTGGATGCTGAATAAATTGGTTAAAATGAATTAAACGACCGTAAGTTTTAATTTAATTCAGTATTATTTACCCAATTGAATATGCTTTCCCACACAATTTAAATCAAACTAATGTTGCAGCCCTTGTCTCATTTAGAGATGACACCAAATGGAAATGCTTTGGTCACACTGCTACTCAATTACTAGAAGCCAGTGCTGTAGAATTTATTCCGGCCGATATGTTGGACCCATCGTATGAACTATTTTAGGCGCAGCCGAACCATTATATTTTATCGGCTCAATATAAGTTTCATACATTTTTCAGTATTTTATGAATTTTTTGAATCAAATCCGAAAGCAAAGAAAATTCAATGTCGATATTTTACCGTTATTAGCTGGTATTATTATTTATTAAAAGGAATGTTGCTGCGAAATAGTTCGAGGCACAGTTTCAGTCTGGTGCCACATCTAAGAAGTAAAAACCCGCCTCCTTAGAACCTTCATTGAAAGAGAGCCCCGACAGCCAAATGTTATGATGCACCAATGGATTTGTACATAAAGTTTAAATTTAATTGAAAAATCTAGCTTGATTTGGCCCCTGGATCTTCCTCCTCGGTGTGGACAACTTTAAAGGCACTATGCTTAATAGAGACCTGACTGGTTTTCTG
This sequence comes from Lordiphosa andalusiaca, assembly GCA_035044965.1. Taxonomy (NCBI): domain Eukaryota; kingdom Metazoa; phylum Arthropoda; class Insecta; order Diptera; family Drosophilidae; genus Lordiphosa; species Lordiphosa andalusiaca. Next base: position 341,571 of record JAWNNM010002897.1, on the reverse strand, counting down.
CAAGACCTCCTGATAGGCCGCAGTTAGTGGCTTTTGTACCGCCTCCTCATATTTATAGTCCTCATCCTTCAACAAAATGGTTACAAAATGTATTAAACAACGAATTCTACTTACCAAATCATAGGTACGATCTGCATCCAATTCTCCCTTATAGGCCACAAATGGCAATTTCACTACCGGTGGTTCCTTTGTTCTGTCAATCTTCTTCAGCCACTCATCCGGTTGATTGTACCACTCGGTAATCAGATTACAAGGCACATGACCCTCAGGCAGCACAAACTGACGTGCCACCACAAAGGCTTCGATACTCGAATTGCGGCAAGCGGATGGCTTAAACAGGCACACATCCTTGAAGAAACGCTGGAGTTGTAAATACAGGCTACTGACATCGCCTGCTCGATAAATTTTGGCCAAAAAGGAGCCACCAGCTTCAAGCACATATGTGGATATGCTCAGGGCGGACAGCACCAACTGGCCCTGCATATAGGCATCCAAATCGTGCATGCCCGTCACATCGGGTGCTCCATCACTAATGACCAATTGCGCTTTCTGGCCACCAAAATATTCAATTATAGCATCAGCAGTGGATTCCTTGGTTATGTCCGCTCGCAGCTGTTTGACACCATCAATGGGAGCCATTCCCTGTAGATCCACTGCTATGATTTTAACTTGCTCTCTTTCCTCGAGTGAGCGTGGCTCGTACAGATGTTTTGATAACACCTGTGACCAGCTGCCTGGGGCTGCACACAAATCCACGGCGCGAGTGACACCTATTAACATAAGGAGGACACGATATAAATATAAGGATAAGGATAAATATAAATATACTATACCGGCAAAAATGTGGAATGTTTCTTCTGCCTGAAGCAATTTGAAAGCACTTCTGGCTCTCCAGCCCTGCTGCTTGGCCAAGCGATAAAATATATCGCGTTTATCTTTGGATGTTCTGCCCATTGACCCTCTGTTGAATCTGTCTTCGCTTCTACTCGAACTTCTATATCAATCCCTTTGAAAAGGATTAGCTTTTGGATTGCATCAGCTGATGTGTGATGAATTTACATTTGTTTATTTACGCTCTGTACTAAAGGTGCGCGCGTGACACGTTCAACATTTTCCCACACACGCACAGTCACATCAGTTTTGGAACGTCCAGCTGCTCAGCTTAGTGAAATGATTGGCACTTACATAGAGAGCATGAATTATTTTGTTTAAGATGACACAATTCAAAATTTTTTCCTTTCAGGAAAAATAAATTAAAATATCTAGTATTTCCGAAATATATTCACCGTGACACGTTCATGCTCAACTAGAATCAAATGTTCGACGCTTATGACTGGTTCCAGATCTAGTAACAAATCCAAATTGCTCAGAAAATAGTGGGAATCTGCTTGAAGCGCTGATATACTCCATGGTGGCTCCTCCCACCACAGCTTCATTCGCAGTGGTGACCTGTGCCAGTGAGCCAGTACTAAGGCCTGGAATTAAGGCCTATCGATAACACTTGCCTTTGCAGTGCTCATTATTGCAAGATAGGTGTTGAAACCAGTTGTTCCTACAGCCCAACTGGAGAAGATTGCACTTACCTGCTGCTATGAACACACAGCAGCGACATCATCCCAGTAACACCAAAACTTACACATCCGATTCCTTTCCCAGTTTGAGCAAAAACCACGCAATTGAATACGTAGACTAAGTGTCCCCAAACCATCAGCATGGCTCAATTGAAGAAACTCTATATGAGAACCAATGTCGAAGACTTGGAGAAGTTGACCAACATTCCAGATGTGCGAGGCAAAAACATGAAAATGTAAGCTGACCCCTTAGTATTTCTGCTGATTCAAATGAATATCTCATTTGTTTTGGTTTTTTTTCAGCTTACTCAACACCGCCCGCAAACTGTTCATGACGGCCGAGCAGCATCGGCTCGACGGCGACGAGGAGTTGGCTTACATCAGCTACATGAAATACTTTAACATGTTCACTGCCATACGAAAACAATCCGACTATGCTCGTCACAAGGTGTCGGTGCGTGATGCTCTGGGCGACACCGAAACGAATCGTCGCATAATGGACACCCTGGAGGCGATTACCATTTCGCTGGAAATGCGTTACGAGCAGCTCAATCAAACCAAAACCGCCCTAATGAGCCCCCCAGAACCAATTGGCGATATGGCCAAAAGCAATGGCAAGCCAGCCTCGCCCACCCAGCAGTTTGTCCAACTGGGCATCATTAGTTGTGAGGACTTGTTTAAGCGTATGAAAGATAAAACTGTTTTGGTCATGGACTGCCGAAATAGCGAGGACTATGCGAAATCCCATCTCACCTATTATTGTGCTTTTAATGTGCCCGAGGAGTTGATAGCGCCAGGGTAAGAGTTTGTAATAGATGGAACGCAAATGGAAATTTATTTTAACTTGTTAAATGTGCAGGATGTCTGCAGGCAAATTACAGGCTCGTCTCAGCAGCAGCGCCAAGGCCTCTTGGGCCTCGCGATCCGTCAAAGAATCGGTGGTCCTAATGGACTGGAACACAAAGGATGCTCAACCAGGTGCCACTACAGCGATTGCCATACTTTTGGACATTTTAAAGAATGTAAGTCTTTAGAAATTCCGACCACTACCGACTATTTTAAAACATATTACACTTACCCCAGCATAAAACCCAGAATCGTTCAATAAAAATCATCAATTTTAAATTTTTTGAATGTGAAACTAAACTATCCGCTGGACCAGACATTATAGTTCAGACTCAAATTCTTCACGAAGGAAACATAGCCGTTAAATTTATAGGCATTCTTAACGATTTCCCATCTATTTGTCTCTTTTAAAGAACGGAAAGATTGTTAGGTCTGCACTTCTGGGACTCGCTCACCCTCAGTTATATTGGCAAAATACTTGACAGAAAACTCGATTCGAATCCAAACCACAATTAGTGAGTGAAAAAATGCACTGCAAATTAAAGTCTTAGTATATAGACAGCTTAGACAGCTCTGAACAAGGCAGCTCATCAGCGGAGTACCTCCAAAGTCCAGAGCATTCCCGATGCTATCGACGCGAATTTCAAAAAGAAACAGACGAGAAAGCTGTTTTCTTTCTTATCTTATTTGCTTTTCGCTTGAGAGGCACAAAACAATGGGACACTTCCGGTCTTTGATTACAATAAAATCTTGCAGGGTTATACCCCTATCCTCGCCGACACCGGCTAATGCATATCTCTCTCCACACACTTCCACACAAGAGTGAAAGACAGCCAGGATGCGCTTTAGTCACTTGGCTCGATATCAGTAAAAGATTGAACAACATCTGAAATAGCCTTAAAATATTAAATCTAAAAAAAATATTTAAATTTCGAATATCCTTTCCACGGGGATCTTTTTGAACACTCCATTAAAACCACGCTCCCTTACTCTTTTCAGTGGGATCCAGATGTAACCTACCGTGCGCCCATTCAAATTCTAGACGGAGGCTACGAGTACTTCATCATGATGTATCCAACGCACTGCACCAATCCCAGTGTGCAGGCACCTCAACAGAATAACAACGATATCGAGACTCTTGACGATATTGAATATCCCTCAATACATGACATCACAATGAAAGAGGATATCAGTTCCAGAGACTTTGGAAGCTTACGTCCCAGCATTAATAGAGCCAGTAAACAGGCGGCCATGCGCACCTATGAGTTCCAACAACAACAACATCCGCCGGCCAAACCCATTTATGAGATTGCGCGTGAGCAGGCCGAGTTCCTGCAACGAGCCGAATATAACGATCAGCTGCTCCAGGACGCTAATAAGAAATGGCAAACCATATTTGATTTAAAACGCCTCGGAGCAGCTGGTGAACCTCTTAGTAGCTCGGATCAGGAGCTGCTCTACCATTTACTCCAGCTGGAGGGGACGGCAGAAGATTATGTAAGCGATTGATTGATGCCAATGCATTAGTATCCAAAATTGATGTCGTTTTTTATTCTTTCTTTAGAAAATGGAAAATAATCGCCTGCGTGATGAAATAAATCGCTACAAGGAGCAAGAACAGACAGTGGCCCCCATTGAGGCCGAGGCTACCAAACGTATAGAGTCCAAAATTCAGGAACGTCAAATGCTCGATGATCAGCACGAACGTGAGCGTTTGGAGCGTGAACGCCAGCTGGCCATTGCCCGCGAGGCTAAACGTCATTACAAGCCACCCAGTCCACCAACGCCAAGTGCTGAAGTTCCTCCTCCAACCCCTAAGCCCACACAAGATGTACAAAGACTTTCCGATAGCCTAGAAAATTTACTCAAGAAAACCAATGATGAAATGCCCGAAAAACCCATTTTTGATCGGACCATGAAACCACAGCCCAAGGCTGTGGAACCGGCACGAGTGCGCGATTTCTCACCGGTCATAGGTCACAATGTGGTGAGTGTTCTTGACTCATTAGGTGACACGAGCACAAGAGCCATTCTCCGTCTGCCTATTAATAGTTCAGCAGTCGAAATCAATAGACCCACCCGAATGGTCACGTTTTGTAGACACCCGCCAGACATTGGCATCCCCTTTTTGGGGTCAGACGGTCGCTGTCCGCTGTACTCAAAGCATGTTCAAGCTAAAGCAACGTACAATTGCCAATAACAAAAGCAACCAGCAATCAAATGATTTCCGTAGCTCGTGTCAAGATACAACTGCCCTTGGCACTACCAGCTACTTACAGCATTTACAGCTCCATCTTTCCGCTCCGACGCGTAATGAAAGCGCTTCTTTAGTTGAGCTAACTCCAAGACTTTAATTATTCTCAACTCTTCTATTCACAGGGACGTGGCTTGACGGGCTTAAAGAATCTGGGCAACACTTGCTATATGAACAGCATTTTGCAGTGTCTGAGCAATACTCCCCCATTGACAGAGTATTGCATATCGAACAAATATAAAGAATATATCAGTCGATCAAACAAAACCAACGGACAGGTAATTGAAGAGGTGGCTGCACTTATCAAAGAGCTGTGGAATGGAAATTACAAATGTGTGGCCAGTCGGGATTTGAGAGTAAGTAGATTTCCATAAAAATCCATTCATCATTTTGATTTCAATATTTTATGGCAAACAATTTCAAATAATATTTCAAACTGTTTCACACATTTATTAACTCGTAAATTTCTACATTCACAGTATGTCGTGGGTCAGTATCAGAAAATCTTCCGTGGTGTTGATCAACAGGATTCACACGAGTTCCTCACCATACTCATGGACTGGTTACATTCCGACTTGCAAACCTTGAAGGTGACGCCTACAAAGGAGAAGCTTAGTCCTCCCGAAAAGGCTTGGCTGGACTTTACGAAATCTAAGGAGAGTCTCATATTGCATTTATTCTATGGGCAAATGAAGAGCACTGTAAAATGTGTCCATTGTCAATGTGAATCGGCCACGTACGAATGCTTCTCGAATCTCAGCCTGGAGCTGCCAGCCAATTCGAAAGTTTGCCAACTGAGTCAGTGCATGGAAATGTACTTCAGTGGCGAGCGTATCCGTGGTTGGAATTGTCCGAATTGTAAGACGAAACGGGATGCCATTAAAAAGTTAGATATATCGAAATTGCCACCTATTTTGGTGGTGCATTTAAAGCGGTTAGTAAATGAGCATTAGTTTTGCAACGGAATTGTGTAATCATAGTCATTTCATTCACAGTTTCTATGCCGATCCCAGTGATACTGGAGCCTACATAAAAAAGCAAAACTATTTGCGTTTTCCATTGGAAAATCTGGAGATGACCCCCTATATAGCGCGAGCCGAGTCGCGCACCGGTACACCGAAAACCTATCAGTTATATGCCGTGTCAAATCACTATGGCACAATGGAGGGTGGCCATTATACAGCCTTCTGTAAAAGCGCCAACTATGGACGCTGGTTCAAGTTCGATGATCAAATTGTTTCGGCGCTGGATACGTCGAGTGTGGTGTCAAGTGCGGCTTATATTTTATTCTACACCTGGCTGCCAGCCCTACGATTAAGTCAGTGACTAATTTTATATGGTATTGCCGGCAATCTCCAGCCCTTCTCCCATTATTTGTTTATGGCCGCTTCTAAGTTCTAGTCGCTTCAATCCAATCGAGGGCAAAAAACTGTTGCTTCTTTTTTATAGTTAGTTCGTTGTTGTTTCATTTAAATTTGTGTGTATTTTAAACAATTTAAATTACCATCTACTCTTTATTTGTAGATATTTTACGGACTTGTGGGCAATCTTTAAGTGCATTACGTGTATAAAAAAAAGAGTAAAGTAAATATAGTTTAATATTATTATACATATATATATATATTTTACACACACATATTTTTAAACCAAATAAACGAAATGCAATTTCTATACATTAAGCAAGGTATTACAAGATATGTTTTTCTATATTTTTCGCTCTCATTCGTAAGAGTAAGTCAGTTAAAATGCACTAGAAATTACACTGATTTTAATAAACTATGACTTAATGGACGGCTTCTTAATGCCATGACAACATGGACAGTTTTAAGGCGGTACACGAGTTTCTATAGTTATTAAAATTACAAAACCCTAGCAAAGAACGTAAAATATTAATTTTTCACATTGAAATTATTCCTTTAATATTGTTTATAATTGCAATTAAAAGTCCGATTAGTCGCCTTAAATATGCGGCCCTGTTCCCATTTTCGAGTCTGTTTTCGTGTAAGCGGGGTTTAAAGTTTACAATATTAAATAAAAACTAAGAGAATGACTGCTGAAGCAATTCCGATTTTCCTCAAACCTAATCTAGTAGCCGTTGTTTATGTTGATCTAAGTGCAAGCGCTTACACTAAAACCGACTCGGAATTCGTAACAGGGCCGATAATATGTAATTAACTTATTTGACTAGATTTTTGAATTCGGTGGTCAGCTCCCATAGTGTGAACTAGTTCTGAGCCAGTTTTTAGGGCCACATTTCAAATTATATGGTGTCGATGGTCACACTGGCCCGGTCGTATACCACGTATTTAGAATCAATCAACAACAAAATCTCGACAGCGGCACCTGTAACCTGTCCACGTACCGCAAGCAATAATGCCAATTGTTGTTGCCTAATAATCATTTCATAGACGTAAGCCTAAAGTTTAAAATTCTCGGATCATGAACCTCCCAGAACGCAGCCGCTTTGTGGTCTACGCAGTGGGTATTTTCGTTTGTTACTTTCTCTATGGAATTGTGCAGGAGAAGTTGACGCGGGGGCGTTATGGCGACCAAGTGCAGACCGATGGTAGCATCGGCGAGCGTTTCACTTATGCCTTGGCCTTGGTCTGGGTGCAGTGTGCTTGCAACTATTTGTTTGCCAAGGGTGAGAGCATTTAACATTGCTTCCGGCTCTATTTCTGATGAGGATTTGGGTTTATTTTTAGTGCTGCTAGCTGTGCGCCCCCAGAAGGAGGACAACACTCATACGGGCTATTATGCTGTAAGTTCTTTGACCTATCTGCTGGCAATGGTTTCAACTAATATGGCCATGCGTTGGGTGCCTTATCCAACGGCTGTGGTGGGCAAAGCGGCGAAGCCTATTCCCGTGATGATATTGGGCGTGCTTATAGGACGTAAATCGTATAGCTGGACACGTTATGCTTGTGTGCTAACCATAGTAGTGGGCGTTATACTTTTTATGTACAAGGAGAGCAAAGTTTCCAATCTGCCTGCAGAGACTACAACGCTGGGTGAAGTGCTGCTTTTTCTAAGCTTATCAATGGATGGACTTACGGGTGCTGTGCAGGAACGCATACGTGCGGGCAGTGCGCCATCGGGCCAGCAGATGATGTTGGCCATGAATTTTTGGAGCTCACTAATGCTGGGACTGGCCATGCTCTTAACGGGTGAGTTCTCCTACATAGTCAGCTAACAGACAGATTTGATTTTACTCTTTCACCAGGTGAAGGCCAAGACTTTATTTTTTTCGCTATTCGCCATTCTGAGGCATGGACCCATTTATCCCTGATTTCGCTAAGCGGTGCCTTGGGTCAATTCTTCATTTTCCTTATGGTGGCTAACTTTGGTCCTTTGGCGTGTTCCGTAGTTACCACCACACGCAAATTCTTCACAGTCCTGTGTTCCGTCTTGCTGTTTGGTAATGTCCTCATTGGCCGACAATGGTTGGGTGCCGTATTGGTCTTCGCAGCTCTCTTTGTGGACATGTTGTTTGGCAAGAAGCAACCGACGGCGGCGGCGGCGAAGAAATTGCCCACAGGCGAGGGCAAACGCAGCGAAGAGCAAAAGAAATTGATTTCCTAAAACTAGAGAATTTATTAGTCATCCCACTTAGCTTTAGCTGCAGCCACTGCGCTCCTCTGGAACTGCAAACCGTACAAAATGTCAATTTATTTGTATTACTTAGTTACTGAGTATGAACACTCCATTCGGTTTATTTTATTTGAGCAACATATTTAAAGTTTCATTTAAATTTTAAGTATGATTTAGGTTACAGAATAAACATTGTGAGAGAGTCGAACAAAATGTTTGAGTTAATTTACTGTAACGTCTCTCCATTCTTATTATAAATATTGTTAGGTTTTGATTGACAATTGAACAGATTACAAACATTTTGCTAGATTTTAGAAGCTGAGTTTTTGAGCTCGATCGAAGCAAATTCCTAACAACTTAACTACGAATTGGTATGATTCAGTTACTGACGGGTTTTAGGACTTGCAGCGCTCGAGTCTATACTTATAAATTAATTTTCCGGCCTATTCACTAGACTCGGAACACTATGCAAAACAAGTTATTGATTGTTTGATGGCATACGCAAAATTAAAAGTAAGTCCACTAGCATATACACAATTTTACTCACAAATAGAATGTTGTGCTTCAAGGACGCTGTCATGTGCAAGTTCACGAATTATGTCTGCGAGAATTATAATAAATCGTGGATTGTCATTAACAAATGTTGCCTGAAGGCAGTAAAACGTGATAGATTTCTCCTAAATATGAATATAACCATATTACACGCGGCCAATGATATTTCGGTGCATGTGCAAGTCTTTAAAAAGGCTTTTTAATGTTACAATTGATGCGTGTCGATTTGTACGCAGACCGTATCATCCGGTGTCAATTCTTGTGTTTGGATTGTTTAAGCAATATTCAAATATCAATCACACATGCGTGGTAATATATTTGCAAAAGTTTTTTTGTTAATCGGATGAAAAAGTTCCTTTTTTGGGTGCGAATCACTTGAAAAAGTGAAAAAATTGTCCCTTTTTTGGCACCGATTGCAGGCAAGGTACCGTTTTAGTCATTTTTGATTACAATTTATTTCGTATTTTTAGGGTACACAAATTGTCAAGGATTTTTATATGAAACCTGACGGATGCGTCTTCCCTTGCCCACTGGAGATTATTTATTGTTTTTAAATGGGTACTTTGATAAGAAACTACAATTCGCTACGAAGAAATATTTTGAATTTGTGGAGGATTTGTAGGTGGTACAATATTTGAATAAGCCGCGACTCGCAAGACTATCGATAATTTTACACTCTTAATCTGAAGAGGTGTGACCAGAGACTTGCTATCGAACTGGCTGAACTAGCTCAGAACTGAGCTCGCAGTCCTGCCGAGTGCTGCTCGGCGATTTAAATTTAGTTTATTTTTTTATTACACGTCGTTGCAATGTTTCAATTTTAGTTAATAAACGTAAAAATCGAAAAAAACAAACCACTGCGGCTACGTGTCGGGTAAAATATGCCATACAAGTTGAAAAAGTGTTATATGTAAATTAAAGCTATTTATAAGCTAAATGTGGTGAATAAAGTGATTAAAGTGTTTTGCAAATTATTAAATTAGAAGCAGAAGGCAAAATAAGAAGTTGCTCTGTTTCTGCTGCTGCTCATTTACATAAAACAAATACCAAATATTTTCTTAGTGGGTGAGTTCTTTTGTTGTTTTTGTTGCTGCAGACAGCTGTTTGCCAGTGTGTGTACTGTATTGGCAACAGTCCCCCTGATGACGATTATTTGTGTGTGAGTCTGTGTTTTGGTTTAATTTTAGCCCCCTCGATCGAAAGTGTGAGTGCTGGGGGAGGGTGACATTAAGATATAGTATACGATTTTTAAATTATTTGTTTGATAAAATTTGATTTGTTTGACACACACACACACACACTCAGAGAGAGAAAGAGAGAGCGGGAGCGTTTTTGGCAGCAGCCACCCCCGTCTGGCAAAATAAAATGGTGGTGGTTTGTACCGTTAACATTTTGCCGGTTGTTGTTGTCGTGTGACGTAAACTAGGAAAATTAAATAGAATCCGAAGCCGGCCAAATGCCTGCCAAAATTATGTAAAATATAAATAAATTTTTTTGTTTTTTCAGGAATTTTATTCTCCCCTTATCTAAGCTGGCCAGTGATTTATGGTTTTCACACAAAATATTAGCAACCTTTCAAAGATAGAGACGCTTATCGTCACTTGCACAATAAAATAAAGCAACAGCAAAAGCATGCATAAATAAAACAGACAGGTCCGACAGACATACAGACTAACACACAAATGTAGTTCATTGAAACAGTTTTTCCCACTGATAATATTAATAACAATAATAATCCAGAGAAAGAGAGAACAAACACGAACTTAAAAGCAAGGCGAGTCATTCGCTGGCGCCTCGGCCTGTTTTCAGCTTATAAATACCTTATCTGCCATAACAAATTAAAAATCATGAACTCTAAAATGCCATGGAGATGAAAGAATCGTAAATATTTTCACATCGATATTTCTCAGTTTCCTGTGTCGATTTCAGTCTTCCCAACCAGAAACTACTTTCACAAACATTCTACCTAAGCTGTAATCTGCTCCAATTATGTGCAGGGCTTTATATGACAGCTTTTCGATATATTCATCCGATTTTTATAAAACTACCGACCGATAGTTTCTAAGGCAGCTATTTGCTAAAGTCATCCGATAGAAGATTTCGTGCAAGGTTTCGTGACGGAGAAGATAGAATAGATATACCGTATTTCCAATGCAGTCTTTCCTTCACAGCAAACGGCAGGACAATTTTATTATATCCTTTGTAAAGGGATGAAGACAATCATAGTAAATATTTGCCTATATCATATTCATATTTCAACATAATTCATGTTAGTGTGGTGGTACTCTATATTATTTCTATTTTGGGCTGCAAACCGGCTATTAACCGATCCTTTTCATCATTATTTCAGTCGTTTAACTATTTAGGTTTAGCTTAAACGGAAAGTATGTATTCTTTTTGGAAACTGAACCAAACCAAAGTCTCATATGTTTTACATGCGGAAGTGTAGAAAGAATTTAATCCTAACGATCGAATTGGAATATTTTTATCAACAAGCTGTTTCATTCTCAAATCCTTTATTTCTTTTATGTGAAAACTGTATTTTAAATAAAGGTCAAGTATGATCGAAAGCGCAGCCTAAAGTTGACGCTTTTATTTTTAGCTGATAAAAATTATTTGGAGACCATTGTGAAATAAAAAATATTTAAAATTGCGTATACGCCTTGTAATACGTATGCAAAATGTAAGTAAAAGTTTTACCGTCAGCTGTTCCTCGCATTAAAATTCTATAAACTTTTGAAAGGCTTTGTCAACGAACTGAAAACAAACACCACGAGTAGACACGTGAGCGCATTTCCGCAAGAAAGTAGGGTGGGTGATGGGGGCGAAACGATTGCTGGGTGGCGTGTGTGTTTAGTGCTAATTGAAAATGGTTGGAAGATTCGATGGACGATAATGATGATGAAAAGTGATGGACAGCTAGGAATATGAAAAAAAAAATAGGAAAAATTAAATGAGCTGATGAGTCATCTCTGTGAATATGTATGTAGTTTTTTTGAGTGATGAAGTACACCCTAGAGTGATTCTATGTATACAATTTGTCATTCGCATTTTCAATCTCTTTGAAGAGGAAGCATTGTATAAACAATTTGATGGAGCCCCGATCTGATCTTTCTCATTACGTGGTACCCCATTCATTTATCATCATTTTCCAAGCAAATTTCACGTTTTGCTTGAACGAAATTCTACGCAATTTGCGCAAAACAAAAGTGAACTTGTGAAAAACGTAGCCCACCACAAAGAAAAATTTCGGGCGCACGTCCAAACATGTGACTGATGACATCATTGGTGTGTGGGTGGGGAATTGTTGACGGGATGCAGATGACTAGATGGGCAGACGGTTGGGCCACACAATCCGAAAATGATACATGAATGTAAAGAGTAAAAAAAAGAGATTTTTGTTTTATCTTATTGTAAATGTCAAAATCGTTTGTTGGCCTCACATGAAGAAAGTTTAAGCAAAATAAAAAAGGATGTAGTTAAATGTCAAGAAGGATCAGTTCATGGTAAATTTGTATATATGTGTTGCACAGACATAGCATAAAGCTGCCATAGAAATGATCGGAAGAGAAACTAGTTTTAGTGAGAAAAACTTTTTCGTTTTCAAAGCAAACGCCTCCATACTTTGTATTTCTTCAATGGAGGTTAGGCATAACTTATCCAATCATATAGATTATCTCGTACAGCAGACTTTCCTCCTAGCTCAGCCACATGACAAAAGTGGCCGAATTACAAATAATGGCGGCTTAAATATAGCTTAAGCAGTGTGCCCCTTGTCAGTAAGGGTAGAATCCATAACTCAGCAAAATATACTAACATAGCGCTTAATTATACCCTAGCAGAGGGTAAATTGAAATTTTCCAGATGTTTGTAGCGCATAGAAGGAAGCATTTCCAACCACATAAAGTATATAAATTCTTGATCAGCATGACGAGCTGAGTCGATATAGCCATGTTCTTCTGAAAGCTATCGCGACCAAACTTTGCACGAAGTCTCTGGTACCAACACGCTGCACATTTGTCGGAGCTGGTCGGATCGGATGACTGTAACATATAGCTGCCATAGGAACGATCGGTCGAAAAATTAGTTCAAGTTAGAAAACCTCTTTTGTTTTCAATGGAATCGTCTCCAAACTCTTTATTTACTAGTTTCCAATGCTTCTCCATGATTCTGCCAAATTTGGTCGAAATCGGTCATTTATATAGTATAGCTGCCATAGAAAAGTAAGGTTAAAAAAATAGTCATAATAAGAAAAACTTTTTTGTTTTCAATGTAAGCCTCTTTAAAATCGGCACATATTTATTTTATAAGCTTTCACACAATTCGTTAAAGTTTTGTCAAAATCGGATGTCTTTAGGTTAAAGCTGCCAAATGAATGAACGGTAGAGAAACTAGTTTTAGTAAAAAAATCTTCTTTTTTTTCAAAGTAAACGCCTCCATTCTTTGTATTTCTTAGTTTGCTATGCTTTTCCATGATTACACTAAGTTTAGTCGAGATCGGGCTTCTATATAGTATAGATGTCATACAAAAGTAGAGTCAGAAAAGTAGGTTTATTGAGAAAAACTAGCGAAATCCGACATCTGTATAGTAAAGATGTCGTACAAAAGTAGAGTCAGAAAGTAGTCTTAGGGCCGATTTCAAATCATCTGCATAGAGCTATCTGTCTACAAATAACAGAGCAAAATTTATGTTTATCTGACACATAGGAGCTAAGTAGAAGATGTGAAATCAGCCCTTATTGAGAAAAACTAGTTTGTTTTCAGTGGAAACGTCGTTCAAATGTGTCAAATCTTCTGTGTGCAACCAACTTCTGTGCAAAATTCAAATACCCTGCAAAGGGTATTGCACATGGAAAAGTTACGCTCTGCATGCTGCTTGTGCAGTTGCAAGTTTTTTATGCTTTTTTTTAAATATATTGTGCTCTCTTTCTCAGCACAATTTCACTCTCTGAGCGCAATGCACATGTGCATTGCCCGCCCTCCCTGCCCGCACATCAACCGTATTTTCATTGTTCGCTGCTCCGTTTGCTGCATTTTTGTTTTCGTTTTCGAAAAGTAAATGAACCCCAAGTGAGACAAAGCCCGCTCTCTTTGCCAATTAGCCGTTGCATTTTGGCATCGGTTTATTTTGGTGCTGCATTCTTTTTGGCCGCGTTTTCGTTTCGGTTTGTTGTTGTTTCTAGTGTTTTCATTTTTGTTTTTGTGTTTATATTTCTTGGCCACGCCAATTTCATTTTTGGCAGTTGCATAAAATAGCGAAATTCGTTTCAATTCGCTCTCAACCATTTTGTGTGTGTGCTCTCTGTGTTTGGCGTGTTCCAAATACAATTTGTTGTTTTTTGTTTTGTGCAATATTTATTTTTAGTGTTTCGGTGTTAATCTGTCAGCCAACAACAGCACAATCAGTGAAACAATAAAAAAAAAAAAATCAATAAATAATCATTAAAACAATCTTAGGCGGTTTACATACAAACACATAATACAAATGCACATAGAGATGTCATTTGTTTGACCACCAATAATTAATGTGCTTGACTTGGGCTTTAGTTGTGCGGTTTGTGTATGTCGATAATGAAGCCTCAAAATTCGCCTCGATACACGCTAAAAACAAAAAGAACGGTCGGGAGCATCATAAATAAAGCAGAGGGATGATGATTGGGCCTGGTTCAGTGGCTCATGCAGGTGTTAAGCCAGAGGCTCAGTTCGAATTAGCGATATCGTTAAGGGTTTCCGGTATGCGAGTGGTATGCGGTCATTGTTGAATTTTTTTTGTAGAAGCCTGTGCCGGTTTTTAAATCTTTGAATATAATAAATAAAAAACGATAAAATGGAGGAGAGTTAACTTTGGCCCTTGCAGCATGTTTTTCTAACTAAGACTATATAGAGGTCCGATTTCGGCTAAACTTAATGGAATCATGCAAAAGCCTAACAAACTTACATGTAAAATGTGCGGAGTCGATTTCATTTAAAACAGAAAAGTTTTTCTCATTAGAACTTCTTTTTCGAACTATCGTTTGTACTGCAGCTATATGCTATAGTTATCCGATTTTCACCAAACTTTGTAGAACTGTGTGAAAGCATATCAAATAAACAAATGCCAGTTGCCAGTATGGACTTATCCATTGAAAAGAAAAAAGTTTTGCTCACCAAGACTACTTTTCAGACTTTACCTTTCTATGACAGCTACACTATATAGATTAGGTTCGATTTGGACCAAACTTAGTGGATTCTTGGGAAGCATTGCAAGCTAAGAAACACAAAGTTTAGAGGCGTTTCCATTGAAAACAAACAAGTTTTTCGACCGATCGTTTCAATGACAGTTCTATGCTATAGTCATCCGATCTGACCGGTTCCGACAAATGTGCAGCGTATTTGTACTAAAAGACTTCGTGCAAAGTTTGGTCGCGATAGTTTTCAAACTGGCGAAGCAGATGGCATAGAAACAGACGGACGGACGGACAGCCGGACGTGGTCGGAGATGCTTCCTTCTATGCGTTACAGACATCCGGTCAATTTTATAATAATAAAGTGTATTCGCTTGCAGTAGGACTCAAACTCACAGCTTTAACGTTCTTAGGCAACGCTCTATCATCTGAGCCACACCAGAATTTAAATAGTTTATAAACAGTATAGGAAACATTTCAAAAATAACGAAATTCCAATAAATGTTAGAAATAAACAAACTTACGTCTAAATTCAAAGTAGATTTCAAAGGTCAAATCAACCCAAAGCCTAAAGTTTTGGTCGAATTTAGTTCCCTGCGAGAGATCTCCGCACTCCAAATGTCTTTTTGAACTAGCTTTAGAAATCATTTAGAAACGACACTGCTATATGCAACAAAAAAAAAAAAAAATAGAAGAGTTGATTAATTCATACAAAGCTCAATAAACATTCCAATTGAAAAAGCAAAACCCAAAAAAAATAACGCATACGCCGCGTGGCGAGAAGACAGCATTCACGTTGCCTCCCTCTCCCGCTCTTTCTGCCTTGACGATAAATAACTGTAAGAACTTTGTATTGATTTTAACTTCTCGCTCTTCTTTCTCTTTAATTGCAGTTCCTGGTTTATTTAAATTAACAGCAACATGCACAGCAGTGCGGGTGGTGGTGCAGGTGCTGCGGGTGGTGGCTATGAAGATGTGGCCGCTGCTCGTCGCGGACGCTTTCGAGTCACATCATCCAGCCCACAGGGACCGCCAGAGACAACATTGGGACGATTTCGTTTAATGCCCACATGTGAGTTGAATTGATTGGATCACCAACAACAACAACAAGTTGGCTAATTGTGACCACTCTTGCAGCTAATTATGGCGCCATATCACCCATACTGCAGCGTGGGCGCTTTGCTGTCATACCCGAGGAGCCACAGGGATCTTCGGCTGTGGGCACTCCACCACCCACGGGTCGTACGGACTTACGTTCACCCTCACCTGAATGGGATTTTGATATAGAACAGGTGAGTGGTGTGAGAAGTGGAAGCCAACTCTTTGGGCTGCGTCATTGTTTGGTTTTGGCCTTTATGCAATGCGCCATTTTTATTGATTTTCCTTAAGGGCGAGCGGGAATAGAGAAGTTTCGTGGAGTTTTAGTTGAGAGCGAGTGGCTAGTATTTTCTTGAGGTGGTGTTACTTACAGCTGTGTTCACAACAAATAGCAGCGCAGTAGCGGCTTACTAAAATTACAGTTTTTTTCATAATGTTTCATACGCTGGAGTAAAGATCGGGGAAGCTTTTTGGGATGAAAAAGTTTTCTCTGACAAAATGCTTCATATTTCAAAAATAAATCAATTCAATCCCATAAATAGCACCCTGATTTATATTTTTTCCAACTTTCACATCACCTTCAAAAGTTCGATAAAATAATTTTCGAACAGGTTTAAGGAAATTTTTGAGTGTTATACATAACAAGAGGCCTAAACGGTTAAGATCCGGCGGAACTAACGGCGATTCAAGAACAGAAATGAGTTTTCGAAACGTTTTCGAACTGCTTTACCTTTAAAAGTTTGGGAAAATAATTAACCGCGCAGATTTTAGTGCATAGAAGGGCTCTAAGTGTTTAGATAGGGCAAAATTAAGGGCGATCCATTAACAGAATTGAGTTATCGAAACGTTTTCGAACTGCCTTACCTTCAAAAGTTAAAAAAAAAACTCTTCTGTTCTGAATTAAGTGCATATGGGGATTGTACACTTAGGACGTGTTTTAGGACTTGATATTTGATTTATAGGTGCATATATTACTGGTTCAGAACCGGTATCGAACTGGTTTAAAAATGGTTAAAGCTTTACTCAGAAAAATATTTCAGTTATCAACTGAAAATTTGGTGAGAGGATTGAAAATATGTAGTTTGATACTTTTCCAATTGAAAACTGGTTCCGCACAAGTTTGGACGAGCTCAAAAGCTTATATAGATTCGCAGTCGATTAGAATCGTATTTTCACAAAGCAAAGTTCACTGCAAAGAACTGAAAAGCGTGAACCCAGATTATTTTAGAATTCGTTTTTCTCTGCCGTTAATTTAAATATTTTCTTTTTACAACGCGCCCCATTTTCAAAACACCTTTTTGACTTAGTCTGGCAGCTCTCTAGCGCTTAATAGCGGTATGTTAAGCTACAGCTCTACTGCTTACAGCAGTGCTGTTAACTCAAATAGTGGCTCTTTGAGCTTCTACTATCGATAGCATTTCGATAGATTTTTTTTGTCCAGTTCAGTGTTTTGTTGTTGTTGCTCTCGCTTGCAACAAAAAAACAAGAATTGTACATTCGAAAATTGGTCAAGCAATCAGCATTTGTTTATCAAGAATTTATATAAAGAGTAGATAGATAAAACGCGCGCGTTTGCTCTGTCACAGTAAGAGTGCCTCAGTATCGAACTGTGCATGTGTGCGTGTGTCTGTGTGCGCGCGGAATCGTGTTAGTGTGCGAGTGAGTGTTTACCTGTTGATCCTTGTAAAATTCTAAAGGATGAAGGAAAATCTTCAAATATGGCCAAACTTCTTTAGTAGCAGCAACAACCACTCAAATGGATATGTCTAGCATCCGCGTGTATGTGTGTGTGTGTGTAATTAGTGATAAGCTGCGTACAAAGCTTTTAATTGTGCGACAGCAGAAATTAGAATTTCAACAACAAACACTGGAAATGCCAAGCCAATTAAATATTGCTGCTCATACGCCATATTTCTTCGGCTACATCAGCTGTGATCAGCTGTTACACACACACACTCACTCACGCAAATCGGCAAAAAATTAATTGGAAATTTTCCACTCCACTCCACTCTTTACTTAACTTACATATAAAACTTTGTTTCACTATAAATTATTAATAAATTACTTTTGTTGCTGTCCCTTTCACTCATTCCCTTTGGTCAGTCGTTGTTGTTGTTATTATTGATGATTTATTTGCTACCACAAAATGTCTGATAATTGTGTAAATCTAATCGCCAAGTTATATATATAATAATACTTCAGCCCAGCCTAATCGCCCAAATTGTTTACAAATTTAACAACAAACTATATCTACGTCGAAAAGTGTGAGTGTCTTTTAAAAAAAAAGCAAGAAATTAAAAGTGTCGCGTACACAATTCAATTAAAAAAGTTTTTTCAAAACAACAGCACAAGTTCCAGTTAGTGATTAATACAACAAATAAAGAAAGGTTGGTTGATATTCCATCTGTTCCCCTTTTTTTTATATAAATTGATTTATATTCGATTTGGCCTTACTTTCTTTTGTGTTGATATGAAAGCAATTAGTTTATTTTTTCACTTTTAATTTTTTTTTTATTAATTTTTGTGTTATTACTTTGAGTTGAGAATTTCCTACATAGGTACATCTGATAAGATAGAGATATTGGTAATTAGGTTTCGTTTCAATGTATTTTTATTCCCCAAATTAACCAATACCACTCGAAATGCTGACACGCGCCGCAAAAAATTTAAAAGCTAAGAATGAAATTTTTAAAGAAGTAATCTTTTGTATTTTACTAAGGATTATTTTAGTTTAGAGAGAAGCGAAGTGTGTCTAAGCGACATATTTGTAAGACTCCAATATTGCTCTTAGATAGTGACCTAAAATAACAGTTATGAATATGGATATGGGTTTGCCCTTCCATAACTTGGATTTTGAATTTTGATTTGATGCTGAAATAAGTTCCGAAACCACTATTTAAAATGATTCATTACACGAATTTTTAACAATTTTGAAGGCAAGTTTCAGGTACAATTAATCGAGTAATTGTCAAAGTAATTACAATTTAAGAAATTCATTGAATAATCGTATTTCCAATTAAGACTACTAAAAATATCGAAATCAGTAATTGTAATTGTAAGTAATTAAATACTGGGAGTAATGATTACATTACAGTTCTGACCCAAGCAAATTTATGTATATTTCGAGAATCTCAGCTATGGGTTTGGCTCTTCTGGTTTTGACAAACTCTTAGTGGTTTGCTTGACGAATTGAAATAAGTTCCTAGCGTGACGGCATTTGCTTTGGAACTAGCATAGGCGGTTCTAATGTAGGAGTTCGGGTGGCTTTCTTAAAAATATCGTTTTGTTTTCTGACAATTTTTCCACGTGAATAGCTGTAAGAAGGGGATTCAGCATTGTTGCAATTATTATATTTCGAGAAACCTTTTCTTAATATTTTAACAAAGAAAAGCCTGGAGATTACGAACTGGCTTGGGACTCTGAATTTAGCAACTTATTGCACGCTAACTAAATTGCTTGAGGAATTTTCCATTTCTCTTGTGGCGAAAATTTAAAAAGCACACATGCCAGTAGGTTAATTTAAGAACGGCTTGTCATTTGAGTTGTTAAAACGTTGTTAAATTTATTTAAACTATTTTGTTATTTATGTACCTCAGCCAAATTTGGTTTGACTCCATTTTGCCACTTCTTTTTAAACAGATATGATTCAGTTTCGGCTAATTAATATCTCTCATCGAATTATTTTGAATTATATTTTCCCATAATTCTCTCATTGCGGGGTTTCCCAGCGCCATTATATCGTCTGGTTTGTAGTATTCTCTGAACTGACTTTGATCCCTACAGTGGCAATATAATGGTTATATATTGTGTGCACACACATTTACAGTTACGCTCGATCGGCACGAGTTTGGCTGAGCCAATTACCGTTAAATAGAAAACTATTAAATGTATGTATGCATGTGAATGTGGAGGCGAGTACATCCAATCACATGTTTTTGCAAAAGTACACGAAACTGTGTACCAGTTGGAACAACAATGCACGGCACAACCCAGCGGATCGATCCTCTTACCTTCTCTAGATATATTTGAATTGTTTGTTTATCTTAACAATTAGTAAGCCATAAATTGCCAAGAAACGAGCAACCGGGGGGAAAAAAAACTGAAAAATTAAACATAAATAATTAATACGAAATTGTTTATTTACACTTAAAAGTAATGGCTAACCAAAAGCTAAAAAATTGTGAATTAAAATTTTGGACAACTTTTTGGAATTGAACTAACCTTTTCCTTAGGTTTTAAAGTCAACCAAGTTGAATGAACCTTTCTTGTGTTAATGCACATCTTGGAGAGCCAATATTCCCAAACATTGCTTGGCTTCAAAATCAATATTTTTGCTGTGTAAATATTTTCGCATGTACAAAAAATATTTGTTAAAAGTGCTCAGGTTAAGAAAATTTCGTTTCTGTTGTTTATCCCATTGTGTCAGAGAGTTTTCTTTTAAGGGAAGGCATTATCAATTTGGTAGACATGTGAGTCATGGTCGCCAAAAAATTTTGCTAATTGCGTTTAAGAGGTTTTTGTGACGACCACTTTATAGGTTTTAATGTACCCTTCAAAGTAGCGTTAATATATACCAAATACCTTCTACTCAATTAAGTTAAGATAGTTGTTTCCGTTTGGCATCAAAAAATGACTTTATCTAAATTTACATACATTAATTTGCTGCTGACTTATAACTTATGAACCGCTGAATTGAGCCAGTCGTTATTAATGTGCGGATTTCATAGGCAAAGATGAATTTCAATATTTTAAGATCACGATTTTTGGAGCAAGATTGCATTTGATTCTTCATCCCAGTATGAAATACCCTATTTGTTCTCTGAGTTTAAAAACTGGACCTACCTAAAGTCGCAATTGTTAGATGTAGATTGTAGATTGTAGATTTATCATATCACTTTATTATCGATTTTCATAAAAAGTTGAATACCAAAGTAAAATTATGTACTAAACAAACGATTTTTAGACCGTTAATGTCACTTGATTCCATATTGTGCTATTTAGTTTTTCAATAAATTCCATTTTAGTATTTAATTCATTTAATTGTTGAAAAACTCGATCAAATTTAGTCTCAAGATGTTGAACCACAGCCTTAAACTCCCGACGAAGTTCTTCAATCTCCGAAGGCTGGGATTGGATTAATTTCTGTGAGGATTCTAGGCTAACATATTCGACTGAGGAGGCGGATTCTGAATCACTTGGCTCAACTGGTTCTCGTTCGGGTTGGCGATACATGCACGCAATGCCAAAAATGTATTGCCCCGGGAAATTCCAATCGTATTCATCTGGTGTGTAGGTCATGCCATTGGGCCGTATAAGCATATTCATAATCATATCCAGATTGAAACAATTCCAGTTGTTGGCATGCAGATAAAAGTGTGTCAGATTGGAGAGTTGTTTAAAGAAAGGCAGTTCAATTTGGCTTATATTATTGGCAGAAATGTTTAGTTTTCTCAACAGCGGCATGCCCTCCAAGGCCATTGCGGGGAAGTCCAATTGGCCAGTATTACTGATATCCAACAGCTCTAAGACGGGCGTGGTCCATCCCTGGGGCAATTCTCCCAGCTGGGGGTTATCAGCCACATCCAAATGACGTAAACGCGTCACGCGTGTCAATGACGCCAACTGACCCAGCGAATTGTTGCGCAGCACCAGACGTTCCAACGCCTCTGGAGCGGTGAAATAAAGCTCTGTCAGTCGATTATCTCTGAGGTCGACATTCGTCACCAAACCATACAGATTGACACGGTCCAGCGAACAGTTTCGGGCCCAAAGGTGTTCAGTGTTCAGGTTCAATAGCAGTACGTTCAGTTGCTGATTATTCGAGAGATCCACAGCGAGTAATCGTTGGATTTCCCCATCCCTTGCTCTCACCCGGAAAGCATACTCTCCCAGCTCACGCAAGCGATTCGTGTTCAATATCACGGTCAAGAGACGGGGATTGTGAGCAAATAGTTCATTTCCTATTATGCTTATTTGATTCTCGGCCAACCCAACTTGCTGCAACATTTCCAAACCCTCAAAGATGCCTTCGGGTAGCTCAGTTAAGCGGTTGCCACTCAAGTCCAGGTGTTGCAGTTGCTTTAATCCCTTAAAGCTGTGTTGATGTAATTGGTTCAATTTGTTTCGGCTGAGAAATAGAAACTGCAGCCCACTGACAAAGTTGAAAGTGTTCCCTTCCAGTTCGGTCAGCTCATTGTCCGAAAGTAACAAAATCGCCAGTTCATTGGCCATCAGGAAGCTCTCCCAGGTCACATGCCGCATGCCACAGTTACGCATATCCAATTCCCTCAACTCCATCGAGTAAAATAGATTCAGCGGGAAATTCACAAATGTTGAATTTGTAAATATCAAGGCATCCAGTCTTGTTCCAGTCCCCATTTCATAGGTCGCCCCATCGGCAGCTATACGAACTTCCGTTTGCAGGTCAAAAAATGCCACTTCGTCCTCGATGTCAAACAGGAAGTCACCACAGCGTCTTACTTTCCCCTCATCCTCGAGAACGCAGTTGTCTGCCAATGTCTCTATGCGAATAACTTGCTTGTTCACACCATTATCCTGCGCATCATCCACATCAGCTTGGGCTAACGTAGCAAGCATTAGGTAATGGAACCAAACGAAAATACTGCCACGAATGTACATTGTTGATCCACGTTTGACTTGCAACTGAAACAACGACACGATCATCACACATTGCGAGCGAATCATCAAACAGATAAGCCCACCCAGTAGCTCTATATAATTTTTGTTTGTGTGTTCCATCATCAGATCTATATAATTTATTTCTCATTTTATTCATGGTGTTTTGATTTTGCAAAACAAAAAAAAAACTTTGTTCTAGAAAACAAAAAACAAGCAAACATTTAGATAGTTGAAGTTGGCATACCCTAAAAATGTCTTTATGATATTTGATGAGAAAAGGGTCTACAAATTCGCCAGACGGTAAACTTATTAGCGCACTTTGCTCAAGAGTAGACGTTAGGAGAAGCAAACCCATTTCTCGAACATTCACTCAAATATGGCGCTATATAATCTAAGCTCCGAAACTGAAAAATTTTCTCAAAACTTGTAAAATATTTTCAAAAATTGATTAAGATGTGTTTCTTCATAAAATCAGTATTTTCACTCAATATACATTTCTCACCGTTCTTTGAACGGTATTTTTATTTATTTTGTTCGGGTCAAATTTGGAAACCCTTGACATTTTGTAAGACGGTTTGATCCTACATCCTAGACTTAGTCCGCTAAAACTTTGGATTCTTAGAAAATATTTCTTTTTAATTGGTAATTTAACTGAACTTTCGTTTTTCCATTTCATCCCATCACAGATTTTCTCCATTTGTTTCTTGTGGTTGTTGTTGTCGAATTGTATTCTTCTTATGCATTGCCATAAGCGAAGTATGGGCACCTGCTGCCTTATAATAAATCGCAATGCTTTACAACACATTGTTTATTAATCACATAGTAAAGGGTATACGCACGGGTGTATCAAAAATAAACAATGGGAAAAGCATTCAGTTTTATTGTGACCAGTTTTATATGAATTGTGATTTCAGTTGTTGTTATTATTTTGACATGTGTATTATAATTTCACTATTGTTAATTCTATTGCTTGCTCATGGAATTACTGGCTAATTGAAGCTACACATCCGCACTAAATATGTTGTGTATTTTGTATACACATTTATAAATCTGCTGTGCGATCTGTATATAAAAGGTAACTTAGTCAGCTCAGAACATATGCTTAAGTTCAAGTCCCAATACCTTACCGTGTGTCTTATCTGCTGTGTGGGCTAACTGAGTGACTTACTTATGTGAATTAGTGTTTACCTTACACTTTGTACAAAAAGTACAAATCATTTTTTGGTTGCTGATAAGCGAATACTTTACTAGACTGTCGGGAGAGTCTTGGCCTTTAGATAGGTAATATGTATAAGTCTGTTGTTTTCGAGATTCTTTATCGGCTAGACATCTATTAAAATCTAATTAAAGTTAAGTTTAAGGAAGTGTTCTAGAATTTTCAAAAAATTATCCATTCAGCGAGGCTAAATGGCAAGGCACTAATGCTGCCTTGGAATTCCCAAACAGTCATGGTAATGGTGGCATGAGGGGGAAGCTACTGATATGGAGTTATTGGGCAAAGTCGCGATGAGACAAGAATTCCGGGTTTGAAAACCTGTACTGAAGTCGGGGGATCAAAACGCTTGTGTTGAGAAAATGTGGGATCGATCGATATCCTACTTCGTTTGATTGATTAATTGATAAAAAATACTGAAACGTTTCTTCGACTTTGAAGGAAAGCTTTGAGCTCTTTATTCCCATTAAGTGTTGAATAATTCTCTTTGACAATATAAGAAGAAAAAAGCTGTATATTAAATTTAAAATTTTGGGTAAGGGTGGACATTTCTGTGGAAATACTCAAATACGCAATATGTTCACTTCTTTCTCATAGCATGGCAGATTGAGCTCAAATTTATCTACTATAATTAAATAAGATAATCCTAAATGTAAATATATTTTTGGTGATTTTTAAATGATTCATATAAAAGTTCTCTGCCAAAATAAATGGTCTCAAGATGATGACAGTTCCGAATAATTTTTCCACAAAATTACACAAGTTTTTCTTACAATTTCATGGCTTGTTTACCTTTCTGAAAATTTAGATATTTTATTTATATATGTCATATCATGGCATATTTTCAACGCAAAATTGTCGAGCGAATTGCGCTTCGCTTACTTTAATAATAAAATCCCATGTCGAGTGTCACTCAAAAAATGCTAAAACTTTCCAGCGATATTTAAAATATGTCTTATAAAAAATATAACAATTTATTATCAAACACGTTCGACCTGCTTTTTTTTGTTGTTGCAAACTAAAACAGAATTAATATTTATGCAAACAAATTTATTTGCCTGTTGAATTTAATTAACTTACGTTATCAGACTTTGCTTTAGAGCTCAGCAAACAAATTGCTTTGAGTATTTTAAGAAAAATGTACTTAGCCAATTATTAAAGCATAATTGTATCTACGACTAATTATGGAACCAATGTAAGTAATGTGGTATACATTCTTAAATTGCTGTCGCTGCTGGTCAATTGAAACGGCATGACTTCGTTTAGCGATAAATTTTGTCGTCTTTTTCAATTCAATTTGCCGCAATTACTTTGCATACACAAAAGGAAAGGGGACTGAAAGGAAGCCAGCATTATTCTCTATATGTGCCCCCATGGACACGCTGACAGACTTTGTTCTCTCGCTCTCGGAGCCGGTTCACTTATTGTTGTTGTCGACTACGCTGCCTGCATTTAATTTAAATCAAATTTTCTTCAATAGTTTTGCTGTGTAAACAAATGCGTATAAATACATACAAACAACGTATATGTAGGTGTGTATATGAATATGGCAAGCAATAATGCTTTGGACATGTAGGGAAGATATATAAAATTGCCATTGTTGCTGATGTTTTATGGCGCCTCCATCTCTTATATGGGCTCTCTTATGCGGAACAAACACTCAAGTATTTCGAATTGGATAAGTAAACGAAAATAGTTGCTAGCTTTTAGCTGAATGCGAGAGAGAGAGTAATTGCGCTTGGTACACTCGTATAAAATTCATCTAAAACTACCAAAATCAAGCATGTTCTTGGAGAAAGTCAGAGTAATCTCTATTTTTCCTGATCCGTCAAAAATGCTGCACTAGGTTCGGTTCGGAGTTTCGAAACTGCTGTAAAGTAAAAGGTTTCTTTTGAGGATCGGGTTTTACATTAGGCATTTCGGATCTAATATCGGAATAAATTTTCCTATTTCTGGCACTGTTTTAAATATATTGTTAAAATACTTACCTTACTTAGTTTTTATACTCTGTACCGTAGGTACATAGAGTATTATAAGTTTGTGCAAAAGTATGTAACATCCAGAAGGAAGCATCTCCGACCCCATAAAGTATATATATTCTTGATCAGCATCAACAGCCGAGTCGATATATCCATGTCCGTCTGTCCGTCTGTCTGTCCGTATGAACGCACAGATCTCAGAGATGGTAAGAGATAGAGGTTTGACATGTATGGGACATATGCTTCTTATGTCTGCAGGCAGATCAAGTTTATTTTCAATTTTGGCCACGCCCCCTGCCGCCCCCGCAATTTAGAAAAAACGTCATATCTCCTACAGTTTTAAAGATAGGTGGGTTGTTCCCTCTAGATATATTTAGTAATATGGATAATATGGATTATCGACTAGCCAAAGGAATGGTGAAGATTGGATGAACGGTTTTCGAGTTATGATCAAAAGACTGTTCGCTGCAGCAGCGCAGAAGCAGCGCTGCTTTCAGCTACTACTGCAGCATCAAAATTTATGCTGAGCGTATAATTTCGTTGGTACAGAGTATGCTAAAGTCGGGCTTGACCGACTTTCTTTCTTGTTTTTTTTTATTGTTTCCATTCTGCTACAATTTATAAACGTATTTTAAGCATGATAGCTATGATAACTGATAATTCAACTTGGGCGAACTAAGGGTTTTGACTCTCCAGTATAATTTCATATCATTGGTGACCGATTAGCTTCACATTTCTGAGAACTTGATCTGCTTTAATACTCTTTACAAATATATGCACAAAACAAACTCTTTATAATGATAACAGTTAAATTATTAATTGGGCAACAAGGGTTTCATATATATTTTCATTGATTTTGTTGTTAACCAATTATTCTTATCTTAGGTTAATATACTGATAACAATTCTAAAGAAAATTAAAAGAAATTAACTTAATATTTAAATAATCATATTTTTTTATCAACTCTTTTTACTTAACTTTTTTAACTACTTGCACATCTGCTGGTATATCCATTGTCCTCTTCGAATATACTTATATCCTTGGGCAACTCTATATCCTCTAACAGTTCCCCCAATCGACCACATATGATATCGTTATCATCAATATAAAAATCATAATCCAATTCTTTGACATAAATTTCACGTAACTTATGATGTGTTATATCCAAATAGTTTAGTTCTTTCAATTCCTTCAACATTTCGGCGGGAAAAGTAGTGAAATTGTCATACGAAATGCTGAGACGTTTTAATTGCTTGATTGCCCAAGGATGAGGCAGTTCTGTTAGCCCTTCCATGCCCGATAAATCCAAGTCAATAAGTTTTTGGGCTTTTGAAAGAAAATCTAGTTTATGTAGCGGGGTTCTTGACAACTGGAGTTCCTTTATGACTTCAGGATGAGCAATTCTGAGCGTTTTTAAATGCAAATTATCAGCCAACTGCATACCGCTGACCTGACCATCAAGCTGCAATGATTGTAGTCCGCAATTTGAGGACTGCAGCTCTGATATGTGACCCGAAAGCTGAAGCTGTCTTAGCTGAAGATTATCCGAGATTATAAGACGTTCAATGACAGAGAAGGCAGTCGGGGAAATTTCCGTTAATTTGTTGTTTCTAATGGAGAATTCCCGAAGATCGTTTTGATTTTGGCATAGATTTGATGGTAGCTTTTTGAGTTGATTGCTGTCCAAATTTATTTCATTTAAATGTATTAATTGGCTGAATACATCGTCTGAAAGCGTTTTTAGTTGATTGTTTTGCAGTAGGAGTTTTCTGAGTTGCCTTAGAGCGGCCAGTACTTTGGGGGAAAGTTCATGTAAAAGATTATCCGACAGATTAAGTTCTTCCAGTTGGGGAATTAAAGAAAAAGTTTCCTTTGACAAAGTACTTATCAAATTTCCGCCCAAATTTAATTTCTTTAAATTTTGTGCATTCTCAAAACATTTCTTATCTATATGCTGCACTTCACATTCCAAAACATGGAATTCATCCAGTTGATCAAGCGACTGGAACACTTTTATGGGAAGGTTTGTCAATGTAGAACTGTGTAGTATGAGTACTTTATAGTTGATTAAATCTCTGGACACATCTGTACTAAAAGAAGCCACCTCAGAGCTGTTGGGATAATTTAGACCGTCACAGAAATTCCCTTGACATTTTAAATGTTGTATTAAAATTTCCTCTGGCTTCTCGGCTTGACAGCAAATCAGCATCAGGAACACAAAATACAGATTATATAGTGACCACATCTCGCTTCTAGTTTTTAGAACTAACTGAGTTAGTTAAACCAATTCACAATGTTGGCTAAGACAAGAAAGCTCTCAAAGCCCACAAAAACTGGTCTTCAATATTGTTGTTTGCTTACTGGAATTGATAACAATTAAGTTCCAACCCGGTTCACAAGCTAATAAAAATTTATGGTTGTGCTCAATGAATATATTTGCGACATTTTGTAGTTCTTCACGATAATTTCTGGGCAAAGCCTGCCGATAAGCACGTTTTGTGAGAGAGCAAATACCAAAACAACTTTTATTTTATTTTCTGTTTGTTTTTGTTTGTCACTCAAAAATCTTAATATTGTAATTTATGGGCAGTTGCTGATATATCAGCTGAGTGTGTTTTTGCCTTTTTTGTGGAAAATATTAGTGTTTCTTATAGGTTTGACATTCATTTTTGGAAAAGAATTTTTGGACAGAATCCAGAAGCAGCGTTTGATGTGTTAATATTGTATATGTTGTGACATCGGAGAGTACTTACCATTTTATTTGTCAAAAGTGATCCTGTTGAATAGACCCAATCAATCTGAACCGATGATAACAAAGGTGATCAATTTTCAAACACTCATTGTCGAACTAGTCTTTCTGTAACTGATTGACCGCGTTCAGTAGAAGACTTGCTCCTAAATTAATCTTCCATTTTCACCGATCTGTATCTGATCTTAAGAAAATTGTTTTCGGTGGGGAAAAATAGGAGAAAAAGCTAAATGTTCGCTTATTGATGTCAGTAAAGGCTTCAAGCCAAGATGTTGTGATATGGCTGCTGGTGGTTCATGTCGCCAGTCGATTTCACCGTTGATCAGTGCACACATTATTGGTGTCATGACAGACACAAAGCACCAAGAGATCTTGTCAGCAATCCAACGATCAGTGAAGTGCACTGATCTGGGCCCAAACAAGTTTTGTGCATCATTTCTAACTCAATTTATTGGCGCGTGCTTTGATTGTGGATTGGACTACAGGTGCTGCTACAAAAATTAGAACAAATTACTTTTAATATCGCTCTCTAGGCTCCACCTTGGGATTGGATAGATTAGCGCCGGGTATGGGCGGCATGTTTGGTTGAATGGGTGCCAAGGGCTTGGGCTTGGTAACCACTGCATCGGCCACTTTGTTGGATTCCTTAATAATTTTGGGTGGCATGGTAATGTCCAGGCTATCGGATTGCTGATAGAACAAATAGGCAGTTGACATCAGACCCACCAGAGACAGAGTAATGAGAGTCCAACGCAGACCGGAATTAAATTTAAGGCCGCTAGGGGGGAAAATTTGAGGATTTTGATTAATTAATTGAATGTGTCGCTGGTCAAGGATACCTACAGGAATAGAGTATATTTAAGCATATTGGTGTAGGTCTTGTTGAGCTGAACTCCCTCCTCCACCCAGAACAGAGGCAGTATAAGTTTACGTAACTTCTCCATGGGTTCAATACCCTTCACAGGTTCCATATCCAAATTGAATTGCAGTCGCTTGGCAGCCTGGAATGGAGTGCCGGACATCTGGACAAGGATTTATTAGGAAGAATGTACACTCTTCATGCTGGTGCTTACCAATTCAAAATCTATGAATACAGCATGATCTTTTTCATTGGGATTCAGTCCTTCGACAGCATCAATCAATTTTGAATCTGCTTTATAAAAATGCGGCATGGAAGCCATGAGAGGAGCACTCAAGCAAGGTGCCAAATTCATAGTTCCTCTTGGAGGACAAGTGTCCAGATCTTCCGGATCATCGCAGAAACAGTGCAACTTTTCATCTGAGCGCACATCACCCAGATCTAAAGTATATCTCATTGAAGGCATACCATGATACGAAGACTTATGCTGATAAACAGCTCCCAGAGATCGACAAATATCCGGTGTGAAAGCCCAAAGACCATCCGAACGCTTGAGCGCTGGTGGAAAGACTGTCGAGTCCGTGCCCACAAACTGATTGCACTCATCGCCCGGCCAGGCATCCATCTCAGGCTCATCCGCAAATTTAACAACTTTACCCAGTTTTTTATTATTCTTGACTCCTCGACAGACTGTAAAGCGTCCCGAATCTGAGTGATTGGACTAAGTAAAAAGGAGTATAAGCGTTTGAAATGTATAAAGTGAAATGCAATCTCTTACCTGACCCATAAACGAGAATAGAAAATGTGTTTGATTCACTTGCTTGGCTTGCTTCACTTCGCCCGTGTAGAATACCGTGCAGAGAGCTTTCGCAGCAAATTCCTCCGAGGAGCAGTCCACATTGATGCCTCGAAAGAATAAATCCATAAACTTGCCACTCAGAAATGCATTGGCATCGGGAAATACCAAAGTCAAGGCTTTGGCTATAAGTTCCATCATGGCAGCTCTCTCACGCTGCACTGTTATGCCGATGGGCTGTCAGATTAGAGACGTATGTGAATGTATTGCAGTATGTGTGGGTATATGATAAATCTTGTAGTAATTGCACTTCATTTGCTATTCACAAAAGACGTAATTTCATTTTTTCCTTTCTGTTTGATGGGTTAATTTCAATTCGCTGAGAATTTTCACCAAGTGATTTGCATAATTTAGAAGGCTAACAATGAATGACGAGGGCATTAGGCAACGTAAACGTACTCGTAATTACTCTGTTATGATGGATATCTGTCATATAGCATTAGAGTTTATCTACAAGTTCTGAGTGGAGATATTGGGAAATTTTGAAAAATGATATTTTTAATATGTTAGATTTTAAATGTCGAACATTCTGTTTTAAGTTTTAAGAGAATTTTTAAATTTCGATTTTAGATTTATCTCAAAGATCCGTACTTCTGAAAGCATTTTTTATTCTGAAGTAGACCTGCAGTGGACTAAGTAGCGAGTGTGCCGATGTCTGAATACCTGACTTTGCTCTCTATTGCAAGTTTGCCAAACTACCTATATAACTGTATAAAGATACCAAATTGCAAACATTTCAACACCAACCACCCCTGTTACAACCTGTAACTTTATCGATATTTAATTTTTTTCCTTAGTTAATTTTTCTTTGTT
This sequence comes from Lordiphosa andalusiaca, assembly GCA_035044965.1. Classification (NCBI taxonomy): domain Eukaryota; kingdom Metazoa; phylum Arthropoda; class Insecta; order Diptera; family Drosophilidae; genus Lordiphosa; species Lordiphosa andalusiaca. Next base: position 310,387 of record JAWNNM010002897.1, on the reverse strand, counting down.
TTGTTGAAGTACTGATAAATATAAATAGAAGGTAAAAATATTTGTATTTTTTTTGATTTTAATTTTAAAGAAAAATCTAGAAATTTGCCTTTCTAGACTCGAATACCCCCTTAAATCGATTTGGAAAAAAGGAAAGTCGAAAAATTCTCCACTGGGGACACTGTTCATTTCAATTCAATAAGAGTTTAACACGAGGCGCAGTAGGCGGTCATACCGTATGACTGCTCAGCAAATGCTCTTTTTGACTTATTTAGTTTTTTTCAATTTTATTTGCATCGTTTTCGATCGTTTGCTTCCTTTATTTTTAACTCAAATCAGAAAGATAGAAAACCGAACAGGACGGTCAAAAAAGATCAACGAAGCTTACAATGAGTAATATAAGAAATTTAGAAATTTGTGAGAGAGCAGATCAAGTTTATTTTAGATTTTAGCCCCCCCAAATTTGAAAAATCATATCTCACACTGTTTTCTTGGCAGATGTCTTATACTCTCTAGTCATATTTAGCAATTAGAATTCGATCCTCCAAAGAATCGGTAAAGATCGTATAATTGATAGTCAAGCTATGTGCAAGAAATAGTGCTGCAAAATACATACTTTGTCTTACCTGCATTAGGGGATGTGGTATTGTTAATACTTCCTCGCCCGTTAATGGGCTGGAGGCCTTCTCATTAAAGAAGAAAGTATTTCGCATATTGTATGAAACCGTATCCTCCACAACATCATCCACCAAATCATATTTGTCCTTCCATTCGCTATAAAAATTTATATATTAACACTCACTTTTCAATTCTTGAATTTCTATTATACACACTCGAATACAAAGGGACCCACTTCCTGTAATCTGGGCTTACCGCCCTGAGAAACCTCCTCAGGATTCGTCACATTGAATACATAGATATAGAAGTGCAGGGGAAAGGGCGTAGCTGACCACAGATCACGTATATCCGTGCCAGGTTTCAGAGTGACTTGCTGCGAGTGAACGACAAATAGGTTAAATTTGCACTTTTTAAATGCAGACGCATCAAGTCGTTGCACCTTTGATATCATAAATTTCAAAATCTTTGGAAAGATGGCCCATCCAAAGATAATGCCAAATAGCAGGGTACCCGCCGAGCCCATTAACAATTTCATGCGATGAACTTGCATGATGATTTTTATTTTATTTTATTAGACTTCCACTGTCTTGAGACGTTCACAGTCGCGACGCAACTGAACTGTCTCTGGACTGAATGTCCCATCGTATCCCCAAGTCCGAATGGCATACGTGCGAATTTTATAATAGTCATGAGGGGGCGCATTGCAAACAATCTGAGAAACATGGCATTACTTATAAAATCAATAATAGCATGTATTTCTATCAAATTGCTATTATGCATTTCGGCTATAGTCGATGAAAAATATCTTTAACTGGTCTAACTACTTAATAATGCAGAGAATGATCTTGCTTAACGATCTTTTGATACCCAAAAAAGAAAACCAGTCGAATGACAGTGCAGCAAACAAAAATGGAGGTTCTCTCCCGATATATAACCGACTCATTCGTGCGTAACGCGCTTACATCTATTTTGTGTTTTTTGCCTCCCACATTTATATGCCCCATTGCAGACGCTTGTGTATTTTTATCTTTGGACCTTGCATTAAAACAACGCCACCTGCTTTGTCTTCCATTATTACAGCGCGTTAACTATTTGAGCCCTTAATAAAATCTGCAAGAAAATGCATTTCTCAATGGAAATAATTGGGGCAATTATTTTGTCGATTTGCAAGTATATTTGTAAAAAAAAGGCATAAAGTGTAGATGGCATGTCAAGGTCGGAAAAACCCATTATTACACATGTGTTTAAAGGTCTATTTCGAAATTATTGGTACGTGGGATAGAGCTTTAGGTTTAAAAAGAAAAATGAATAATTTATATAAATATATTTAATACTAGCAGTTACCTGGAGTGCTTTGCCACCACCCTATATCATCAGAAAATTGAGCAAACTTATCGATTTCTGTCGACTGTTGAATGTTTATCTGAATCTGAATTTTCGGGACCATTTGGTCTACACCAGGGGTGCCCAACATCACCTAGTGTTTGGGCGTTCACACACTAAAAGTGTGTGTTTGTGCTTGTGGCTGTCTGTTGCACGCGGCAACAATAATATCAAAATGATATCGAAGTTGTTGCTGCAACTGCATTATGCGTGAGTCGATATGTGTACACCATTAATGTTTATGTGCCTTATGGTTATAAAGACAGCATCAACATTAATGTTAACATTTCAACACCGTGTTAGCAAGCAACTCATGCGGCTCAAAAAAGTATGCAACGTTTATTAAAACCTCTATTACTCTTCCATACATCATCCGATTCTTATGAAAATTTCAAAGATTCTTGATATTAGTTACATACACTACTTTATACTTTTATAAATTTGATCTAAGTACGGACAATAGGAGTCTACATGCAAAATGTCTGTCATGACATTACACAAAAAATTGAACCACGTTTGCCCTTACTTTTTTGTAAGCAAAGGGAGTGAGAGCAAAAATGTTTTAAATTTTGATGTATTTCTCGCAGTGTTTGTCAGCAAGAAGTGCATGGCCAAAAAGTGAAAATGTATTGGTGTGCGAAAATACAGCAAAAGACAGAAAACAACAAGCCACAGTTTGCTCTCTTGGCCCAAGCCTCGGCATGCGCTCGGCTCGAGTCTGCGTAAATTGCGAAGTTTGCTGTGACCATTACTGATTTTCAGCATTATCTCTACACTGAGAAAAAAAATCAATGTGTAACCAAAATTATAGCCTTCAGACAAGGAAAAAACGGTAACATAAAAACAGGGGAAATCTCCACCCAAGAATTGAATCTCAATTGAAATTTTTATTTGACAACCTTGTATAAAGATTGTTTATACTCGACTTTATGATGAAAAAATTTCATTTTTAGTAGAAAAAAGAAAAGTCAAAACAAAATAGTATTTTGGATTTTTCTATTTTTGTTTTTTTTTTGCTTAATTTTCTTGTTCCTGAGAAACTAGATACCTCCGGATACTGAACATCCATTCCCCTTTACCCATAAACCGCTTATTTGAGGAAATTAAAGCATCATTTGATAAGTAGTAACCACTACATTCTCTTTGGGCTTTTATTCTATAGATCAGAGCTCCAAGAAACACCACAAAATATAGCTTAAATGTAATTCAGAAAGTTAACTAAAACAAATGGATTTTATTTTATTTAGAACGAAAACCGTTCGAGAACATTTTCATGGCCAACATTAGAAATCATAAAAGCTTTAATTATATTGTTTAACCATGTAATTGATAAAAGTCAAAAAAGGAATCGCCTTCCATATCAAAACCGCCCACTAAAGATTACACTTGCATTTAATCTTGCAAAGCCAATGCAAAACAAAGATATTGAAACTCCCGCTTATATTACTCATTGCAGGCACGTAATTATTAAATTTATTGTTTAATTGAAGAAACCGCATGCAACGCCTTGATGGCGATAATGCAAAGCAGCAGAAAATAAATATGGCATTCAAACAATTTTCAATTTCATTTAGGCATATAAAATATCACACGAGTCTTAAATGAAAAGCAAATAAAAATGTTTTATAAGTAAAACGATACAAAAGGGGTGGGGAAGGGGTGTGGGCATTGTCTATAAATGACATAAGGCAGTTTGACAGATTATAACAAGTGATAAATAGCCACAAAGCGAATTTAAATGAATTGAACAATAGACAACGACTGCTGAATACCTACCAGTTACTTTTCTCATATAATTTTCCATAGACCCCTTTTGGAATTCCTCGAATATACCCCTTTTCGTAAAGGCAGGGTATGCAATAGCAGTTGGCTTTGGCTCTTGATATGATGATGATAAACAATGTGTGGGCTGTAATTGCTGCTAAATGATGTAGGACTTGTGCTCAGCTGTTTGCCTCGCCGGTTAAGGTGCCGACTCTCACGTGATCCGATGATTCAATTGAAATCAAATGTCAGCTGGCTTTACCATGGGTTCAACCTGGGTACTTGGTAATTCATTAGAACGCTGTCACCCGATAGTGTGAACACATAATGGATATTCCAGAAAACATATATAATTAATTAAACATTTCGAAAAGCAAACGTTGACAGGGGCAAAGTCTGAACAGTTGAACAGATAAGAATTGAAAGCGGGAGATGCACTTTAATAAGGTAATATAGAAATTAGCTAAGGCATTCTAATTATAAGTGGTGGGTGAACTTTGTGGGATTTCGCTGGGATGTGTTAATTAACGCCAAAGAAATTAGAAAAGCCGACTTTTAACAAGTTGACAGATATTGGAAGCAAAAATGTGTTTTCCTATGACAGTTCAATTTTCATTTGCTCAGCAGAAAATCAACTCATCAAAAGGCCCGGCTGGGTCTGAACTGTTGTCAAGCGCATTACGATTTGCGATTGTTTTCATTTTGCTTCACTCAACTCGTTTTTATACCCTTGCAGAGGGCATATTAAAATTGTCCAGATGTTTGTAACGCATAGAAGGATGTATTTCCGACCACATAAAGTATATATGTATATTCTTAATCAGCTTGACGAACTGAGTCGATATAGCCATGTCCGTCTGTCCGTCAGTTTGAAAGCTACAGGTACCAAACTTTGCACGAAGTCTGTATTACAAATACGCTGCACAAGTATTTAAACCGGCCGGATCGGATGACTATAGCATATAGCTGCCATAGGAATGATCGGTCGAAAAACTAGTTTTAGTGAGAAAGAGTTTTTGTTTTAGTTTGGTTTGCTTTCCCATAATTCGACCAAGTTTGGTCGTGATCGGACATCTATATAGAATAGCTGTCATGGAAAAGTAGAATCAGAAAAGTAGTCTTTATGAGAAAAACTTGTTTGTTTTCAGTGGAAATGTCGTCCAAACTAGTTCGAAAAACGTTCTGCAAGGGTATACAAACTTCGGACGAGCCGAAGTTAACTTTTCTCTATTTTTCTGTGTCACTTTCAAGAGACGATCGACGTCAGCGTCACGTGTTTGGTTGTGCCATTGTTTCAGTTTTTGTATTTCTTGTCCATGTTTTGTATGCAGTTTCGATTTCAGTTTATGCCAACAGACGACGACGCTGGCGACTTGAGGTGGGACCCGGTCAAGGTGGCAACTAAAAAGCATGATATAATATCTGCTAAATGGAACTTAGTAGATATGGGTGTACCCCTAAACAAAGTGGAGAACGGTTGAAGTGCAAGTCATTTAGGGATCCCCCCTAGTCTAGCATTTTGAAAGGAAGAAATAAATTTGTTTTTGTATTTCAGCAGTCAAGTCAATCCTTGCAGAAACTTTAGACCGATTAACTAAAAATTTTGGAATTTGGAATAAAAGTAATTGAAGTGAATCCAAAATTCAGGAGTTCTTCGATTCTAAGCATAACAAATATGTGAATTTTCTGGTAGATTGATATGCAATCATTAAATAAATCATTTATATAAGTGGATTTAAGATTTACCAATTTGGAGGTTGATTTTCCAAAAATTTTAAGTCACGAAGTGCTTATTTCTATTTCCTATTGAAAGAAAAACCAAAGGATATTTGATCGAATAAATATAAATTTTCATTCAGTTATATTCCCCACATATTCCGACCTAAGGAGTAGATCTTCTAAAAATGAAAACTTCACTTAAATGTCTGTTTCGACCAGAAACAACACAAATGGTTGGAAAAATCAACTTGTTGAGGCGCCACAGCGTCTGGCAAGTTAGCAACAGAACGGCATCTTTATGGCTATCGGCATGTTAGCATCTGAATCTAAAGCTAAAGCCAATGATTAATGGCTACAAGTTGATTCGATAGGTAAACTCTCATTTGATTTGCAATAGCAATTGCAAATCATATAATTAAATATGCCGCTCCAAAGGAAGGCAACCATGTAATTGCACTGTAAAGTATCTGTAAGATACATGTCTGTGCCTTTGTAGTAGTCATTAAGAGATAGACTGGAACCGACCGCGTGGAATTGAGTCACTCAGCAGCAACGTGTTCGTGTCGGGAAAACTAAAACTAAATATTTTCGCTGAGTAGCTGATGGATGGTTTAGTTTCCCTACTTTTCGGCCCTGCCGTTTTAATTAACTTATTCACTAGGAGTGTGATTCACTTAATACTCTCGAAGTGCGTCACTTGAGAAGACCGCAAAATGTAGACCTGCATTAACATACGACGAGTATTTTACAGATGCAGATACATACGTTTTTGTACGTTTGTATGTATCTAATTGCCTTTAATTGCAGACTGTGTGAGTGTGTGTTTGCATATTTGTATCTATTGGGGTGCGTATTCCATACGCTCAATTACACAACATGCGGTTGGTCTTTTGAAGTGTTATTAGAGAGAAGGGGAGTGTAAGTTGGCATATCTGGTTTGCAGTTTTGCACTTTCAGTCTCGTTTAACTCATGTTTATAGATACAGTTGTATCTCTTGGTAGTATGCGAAGTGATTGGTCTTATCTAAGTTTATATATATCGTATGTTTCCCTTGACAGTTTGTTATTTGAGTTTGTCTCATTCGGTTTTTTGTGCCATATGTTGACATTAGGCAAAGTTTCTGTTTATTTTTATATTTTCGCATTTTTGTTGTGTTGACGTTGTCGTCCCAATGACGCGTAAATAATTGAATTAGCTTTGTTAGCGTTTTGTTTCTGCTTCTCTGGATATTTTCCACAGAGAAAGAAATGGAAAATGGGTAAATACATATATTTATTTTGCCATATGGTTTATGGTTTTGTTTGTTGGCCTTCACCTCAAGCCTACCGCACAATTATTTTTGAGAACGCCATCCAATAAGTAGTAGGCAGTTTTTCCACTTATTCTATTGATCTTAGTCTCTTAATTTGGTCCCTTTTTATAGTTTTACAAGTAAACGGCGGAACAACATATAGCCCTTCTAAATCCTACAGTCCTGGGGACCTGATTCTGTTTTGAATTCAACCCTGAATTAGAAGGGCCTTGAACTGATACTGAATTCATGTCATCCCTTGTACGAGATCCAGCCATGAACTTAACATAGGCAGGGCAGGCAGACTTATTGACGTTCGCTTTTACAAGGCATGATTTGAGTACTGAACTTAAGAATCAGCTTCTAAAATCACTCTTGAAAGCAATTCCAACTACTCAGGTCGGAATTGCGAACTGATAAATTCAGTTCTAAGGCGCAGAGCTGCAGGGTAGTGCAAATTCAGTACGCTAACCTCTTTTTAAAGTTATTTCATTTCTCCTAGAAACTGGGTCATTTCCCAAGTTTCTGAATGGAACCACTTGTAGTTCGTATCCAGCCCTAGGGATGTCAATATTTAAAAACAAAGTCAAATATCTTTAACTTATAATCAGTTAGAGCGATCACTTGCACTGGTCATTTGTGGTCTTATGAAGTTTGAAATACGAACTACTTTTAAATTACTTGGATATTGTTCGGTCGGGTTTAAGTCGAGCCGGTGCTACCATGTGCTATGTGCTGAGTACGTGTTTTGTTTGATGACCCAGTGTCACCTCTACTTCTTAACTAAACAAAAATTTTCTTAATAAGGAGAAATGTAAATACATGGCTATACGATTGGACATATTTTCTTGGAAATGTGCCAATGTCAAGCTTTAATAATCAATTATCTATGGTTGAACGGTTGAAGACTCTGGGTGTTCATGGCTTCAATGGAGGAATGGTTTAAGAGCATTCGTGACATAATTATCACGTAGCAGCTGCGTGTAGTCTTCGCACTATTTAAGCGCTTAGCAACACACGTCGAGACATACCGTCTAGTTAGTTCAAAGAGATTTTTTGCTTAAGAGGAAATTGCTTTCATATCAACACAAAACGACAGCTCAAGGCCAAGTCACATCGAAGTGCTTGGCTGATTCCCCCTTTCTCTCTCTCTCTCCCACAATTCTTATTACAGATTCAATCAATGTCGCTCAAAAGATAACAAAAACAAAAAAACAAAGCCAGCCCAATAGTATCCAAAGATCAAATCCAAATAGAATGGCCACAAACTGCGAGTACATCGAGGAGAATGTCAAACAGCAGAAGTCATCATCAACACACACCACCACATCGCTAACTCCAACCGCTTCATCCATGAGCAATCACGAGGAGAAGCAGGATGGCAAAGAGAAGGAGCTGCCAGCCCTGGCTCCCATGTCACATTATCTCACAAACGAGGACACTTTCGAGTGTGCTTTTGAGTCCACCATGGATGATCTGGAGCAGGCGGTGCTCGATGGCTATGAATCGGACTCGGAAGCCAGTGCTAATGCCACTGATTCATCCGCCTCGGCGGCCAGTCTTTGTCCCGCTTTAGAAAAGGAGAGAGAGAGCTTGCCAAATGTCAAGAATGGCCAGCAGTTGGACGCACATCTGCTGCAATCCCTTCCTCGCACCAATTCCTTTGACTTCCACAGCAGTAGTGGGAGCAGCAGCGATGATGAAGATGAGCTCGATGACGACGATGATGTAGACGTTAATCTCAGCCTCAGTCTGAGTGCCAAATTCGCCAAGAGTAATGCAGGCATCGGAGGGAGCTATGATTTGTATCATCAACAGCGAGCGGCCTATATGGTACCGCCCTTCATAGAGCGGCGTCGTCTCTCACAGTGCAAAGAAGAGGATGACGAAGATGATGGAGACAAATCGCCCCAGCCGGGGGGAGTCGACCCACCCAAGCTGGAGAGGGCTTCCAAAGCCCCACAGCGTCCTCCTACGCCTCAAGATGAGGCCTCCAAGGAGAAATTCAAAGATCTAGAGCGTTTGCGTCAGCAATTTATGCATAAGATTGACAGAATTAACACACGCAACATTGAGGAGTGCAAGGCCTTGCCGCCACCACCACCGCCTCCACCACCCATTCCAGCCACCATTTTACCCAAAGCCTTGAAAGAGTTGCTACATACCGAAGAAGAGCCTCCTGCTAAGCTGTCACCCATCAACTCCCCTCCTCCGCCCTTCCCTACCCCTGCACCTCTAGCACTTCCAGAACCCACTTCTCCCTTGCCCCTACCCAATGAGCCACCGCTTATCATCAAGGGCAAATTCAAGGTCTCTCTTGCCCAGGAAACACCCGAGCTACGAATCGAGGCCAAGCAGCTGAGTCAACTCCGTGCCAGCTCTAATTCGCAAACCATAAGTTTTCCCTCCAGCTTTGGTGGCTACTCTTCCGTGCAGGGTCTCTTCTCACAACGCTATGGCTCAAATCGGTTTCCAACCGCCGCTCCACATCTCTCCAAGCAGTTCTTTGAACCATCTCTCGTTGAAATACGCACTCCGGCCCAGAGTAATTGCTCGCTGAACACAGCGGGACTACTAAACACATCCAATAGCAACAACCAAAGTCAAAATTGTGATACTAATAGCTTAGGCAATAAACCCAAAACGCCCAGCGAACGAGAGCTGGATGAGATCTGGATACGACGCTCGCCGGCTCTAATGCAAGCAGCAGATGGAAGGAGAATTGAAAACAGTACGGGAGTGGAATCAATGCCGGTGCGATCAGTGTCGCTGGGTGGAGCGTCCACAATGCCACGACTTCTGCGCACAGAGAGCGCCACTTCGGCCATAACAAGTCGATCACGTCAATTGACCGCCTCGGGTTCGGTGTCGGTGTCCATATCGGATGATGTAAGTTGAGATGGCCTTAAAAGTAAACCAGTGTAACGACTTATGGGCCCAAGTTAATAGTGGGTAAACAGAACTTAAATGATCTCAAACTGATGTCTAGTCTAGGCTGTGCTATCTCTTCAGTCAGCAATCTTCACGAAACTTTGCATGAACACTGTTTTTTTTTTTTAGAAAAACATTTTCTGAAATTAATAAAATTTCCCATACGCCAGAAAATATTTTCTGAGTTTTAGATAAAATATTTTCTAATATATTTAATCTGAGAACAGGACTTAAGAGAGTATTATTTATCTATCCGCCCAAGGAATGGTGAATATCGGATGAAAGATTGTTGAGTTATAGGGAAAAAATTTTTGCGCGTAGTACGACAGTTTACAGGGAATCACAGACCACTCTAAAAAGAAATCCCCCTTACTTACAGTTAGACAAACAAATCGAACTTCATAGAAACCGCAAGAATGACGTCAAATCCCATTTTAAATATAGACCAAAGTTTTGTGTAAACTTTCAATTCGAAAAGCTGCCTAATGACGTCAATTGTCATTGATATTAAGTAGAAACACAATCAAAAGTCATTTATTTCAACACGATAATCAATTAAACACAAAAAAAAAAAGGAAAAAGGGGGACAATACTTTAAGCAAATAAACTGATATCGGTGATCTTTCACTAAACAGTTAAATGACCTTCTTTATCATTTGCGTTTTGAAAGCTTGTTTGTTTTTTCCACTCCACAGATGTCTGAAGTACTTGTGTCTGGTATTTTTGTTTTAACATATTTCTGTCTACTATAACTACAGAAAATGTATTTATAGCTTCTCTCATCCAAACAGGCCCCACAAAATTATTGTGGCTTGGTTTTGTTTTTTGGGGTGTTGTTGCTTCCTTTTGGAGCGCGCTGCGTTTATTTGTCTGCACTCAAAGGTAAACAAAAAAGTTCGTATACCCAAATCTGATGGACTTTATGCCCAGTTTTATCGTACTATTGTATAAATGCATATGTATGTATAAACAAAATGCATATGCATACACTTGGGGTCGGTCTCTTATCATGACACAATTCGTCAACAGTCTTCTTATTTATTTTGAGGCAACACATACACATGAACTGTCCATACAATAGCTAAATTTTCCATATATTTTCATATTTACCTCTCTAAGTAAACAGTGACGTCAGTTCTATCACCTTTCTTTAGCTCTAGCCACACCTTATCTGGGCCCCATCATGGCATAAATCAGTTGGAGTGTTTGCAAATATTGAATTAGACTGTGTCGAACAGCTGATGCTCACACATAATGAAGCCTAAGCTTCTGTATTGTTTTTCTGTATTTTTAACCCACTTTGTCCATTAATTCGCCTTTTGTTTGTAGTTGGCTCATCAAACACAACGGCCCTCTGGGCACGTGACTTGGCGTTTTGGTAATGCAAAATAACAAAACAAAACAATCAATTTCTTTAACCTGTTGACTGTGAATTTGCCGCTGAATGTTAAAAAAAACTAAATCAAATAAAGGTGTTTTGGGTAGGGAATTTTTTTATTGTACCCCCGGGCTTAGGTGCTTTTGAAAGCGGGAAATAAAACAAGAGATGAAAGGGCGTACAACTAAAATTCCACTGTAATGAAGACAAAATATTAGAAAGCCTTCGAATTAAGTTAAATATTTCAAATGGCATCTATATAATAATCGGAAACCTCTGACGATTTGAAGTCAAAAGGCTGATCCGAACCTGTTGTCGCTGTTGTAGCTTGTGGCAGCGTTCAGCAGAGAACTCCCTGATCAACAATTCATGTTCACTGATCTTTCTGCTAAACTGCGGTGATACGGTGTCATAATAGCAAATTTGACGTATCCTGATAGAGGAGCATGTATCAAGCAGATAGTATTCTGATACTCCTTAAAAGTGAAACTATTTTCACGAGCTCCAACTGTATATCGATAGGTTATTTTCGATACCGATATGGGTATTTTGAAGTCAAATGCTAAGCACTCAGTTGCCTCGATTATATTCCCTAAGCAAGGAATTCGACATTTTCATATTTTTCTAAGTTTTTAGGCGATTTGCGAAATACATTTATCTACATTTTAAGACGAATTTCTCAGCAAGCCGAATATCAGCTGCCCCTTTTATATTCCAAAAGCAGGGAATTCGAACTGAGAGTTACAAGCGGAGTCTTTTTAATATTCTGCCTAATTTTAGGGTAGCAGCTCAAAACAGCAGCGCTAAAACTGCTCTGCAGATGCGAACACTCATTTGCTTATAACTCCAGAACCGCTCAACTGATATTTACCAATCCTTTCGCGGTTCGATCAAGAATTTTGATTAAGTAGAAGCATATCGTCGTTACTTGGTCTTAACAAAGAGCTCCTATCTGATATCAGTGCTCTAGTTGGACCAAAGACTGTTTCGTACTCAATTCGTTTTATGCACAACAATTCTTTAATTTTTGATTATGTTTCCTAAATGCGAAATCCAAAGTAAGGAAAATAACTTCAGAGTTTCTCTTATTTCATCTTACAAATGGCTTTGTCTAGGAATCAGCTTTCACCCAACCACCAATTCCCGTTCAGTTACAACTTTGCGTAATCATAAATTAATTGATTTGGTTCGATTAAAGACGCCGCAGGACCAGAACGGAGAACGTGTGGCCCAATTAATGGATGGCATCGGGTGTTCAATTGTTGTTCTATTTGTTACTCGGCCCCAGGAATAAATTGTATTTGTAGACAATTCGGCATAATTGCAGTATTTTAATAGAAAACACACACAGATAAAGCGAGCGAGAAAGAGAAATAGAACAGGATAATCACTTTGGGTGGGCCAAACGGCATGGCGTTTTCATATTTTTAGTTAGTCTGGGCCAGTAAAGCCAGAAACATGCAAGAAGAGACTCACCAACCAGAATCAATTGAAAATTTAAATCCCAATTTGAAATCTAATACGCAACAATCTCAAAAACGTCATGTTCGCTTTCAGGAGCAGGATGGTGTTGGCCGTCTACCCGGCTCTAGACCCTCAAGTGCACCAGCCGAGCCCAATGCGAAGGCGGCGAAGAAGGCCTACAAGAAAATGGAGAAAGAACAGCGGTAAGTAGGAAACGGCTTACGAAGAAAATTTCAAATAAACTGATGCTACTTCCATTTCAGTCGCCAGGAGAAGGAGCAATCCCGGCGAGAAAAGGAGGCCCGCAAGCTGGAAAGAGAGACGGCTCGGCGCATTGAACGCGAGACCGCCAAAATGGAGAAGTTCAACCGACATACCGAGAAGATCTCACGTAGCACCGAACGCATGGCCGGCGGTGGTTCTCGGTCCGGTTCTTTGGAGCGGCGACGCAGTGGCGAAGATTCACCCGTGCTCAATCAGTCCACAGTCCATGGTATTGCCTCCCCGAATCGCAGACCCACAATCTTTGATGTCTTCAGGCCGCGTGCCAAATCAGATGCGAAGCGGCAAAAGGATAAACATTTGCTGGATCCCGCTTCCGCTGATAGCAGTGCCACCAGCAGTACATATTCTGTGTCTGGTGGCGGCACTGCACCAGCAGCAGCAGCCGCCGCCGTCGCCAGTACAGCAGCAACAGGCAGCAGCAGCAATGCTGCTAGCGGTGGCCTTATGAATTCCATGAAAGTGGCCATGCAACACTTTGGACATAGACAACATCCGGCTGTAACGATAACTAATGCCGATGGTACTGTCTCTGCCAAGAACAAGTACAAAGATGGAAGTGCTCATCCGCATCAGGGCAGCGATGCGCAGGTGAGTACCTTGAGTTGCCATTAGATGTATTGATTCTAAAATTTTAATTTTTTCAGTATTACCATACGGTGACTGCCATACGTCCAAATGCCTCTCAGCGATCGCCCATGACCAAAGTAATGGATCTGTTCCGACATCGTTCAAATTCAGCGGTCAGTGAGGCAGACAAACGCAAAGCGGTAAGTGTCTAGGCTAAACTTTTTGGGAAAGCTTTGAGCGAGAAGCTCTATTTACGTTATTTGTGTTACGTTAAGAAGTTTATTTTAGGGTACCAAAGGTATATACATTTAATATATATACATATGTTCTTGATTAGCATGACTAGCTGAGTTGATTTAGCCACGGCAGTAAGTTTCTATGCTGACTCCTCCGTCAGCCAAACCACGAAGTGTTTAAATACATATAGCCGCCTTAGGAACGGTCGATCGATAAGCTAGTTAAAGTTAGAAATCACTTTTTTTCGAATGCAAAAGCCCCCAAACTTTCACTTAATTTGGCCACAATCGGAAAACTGTATAGTAAAGCTTTTGTTTTGATAAGAAGTCCGGTCGAAGTGAGAAAAACTCTTTTGTTTTTAATGGTAGCGCCTTGAATTTTCTTGCACTTATGTGTTTTTGTACTTTCACACAATTTTGCAAAGTTTTGTTCAAATCGGACGGCCATTGCATATAGCTGCTGTAGGAACGATCGGTCGGAAAACTAGTTTGTGTGAGAAAAATTTTTTTTGTTATAGTAGAAGCGCCAAATATTGGTCCGCCAGCGAAATCACCCAACTAGCATTCTTTTAAACGAAAATAAAATTTTTTTAATGAGATTCTGCAAGGGGACATCAGCTTATAAACTTTCCTCTATTTTTGTATTAAATTTTAGTACTCATCTACTATGCCATTTTAAATAATAATTGCTTTAAAATTTGAGATTTTGCTTATTTTGTTGAAATCAGTAAATAAAAACGAGCAGACGAAGTTAATGTAGCCTTCTCGGTGCAATACTAACGGACCACATCGTCCCTGAATCATCTCTAGCTAGAACCTCTCGGCTGAGCTTTCTCAGGATACAACAATAAAGGTACAGCTGCGTCAGTGTGAGTTCTCTCACGTCAGCACTGAACGTTACTCTTGAAGCGTAAGCTTTTGGCAAAAGTACGCATCACACCGACTTCGCCTCACCTTTATTGTTCCATCATGAGCCTTCTTTAGTATTTCAAAGCTTTGCTGCTTTCTCCCTTCTCCCGTTTAAGGGAAATAGGTATATAGTTTACCAGCAAACTATATGTACTCCAGGTGCACCTATGCCTCACTCTACTTAATGGCAAATTGAACACCAAGCAGTCTCACAACTAAAAATTTTCCATTATCAGTAACGATCGTCCAATCGATGACCCTCTGCACTCTAAAAATAATAATGAGCTATTTTTTCTGTGTTTTGTATGCCGATAGGCCTAATGCGAAGTGATTGATAAGCAGCGATTACCAATTTCGAACAATAAAAAAAATGTAGATATGTTCGAATGTATGTAGTTTTTTTTGTTTTATCATTTGGCCACACGCGCAATTAAAAACAATAACAAATAAACGAGTCTTGTAGGAATTTGTCATTAAACTAGCTAGCGACGTCATGTCTAACGTTATCACGTCCTGGCTGTACACAGATAAATAAAAACAGAGAGAGAGAGAGAGAGGGAAAAGCTTCACTCCAAACAGGTGATCGACTTAACAGCTGTGCCGGCGCCTCTCTTTTAAAAGCTTGTAGCGGCAAACTTTCTTTGCTCTCGCCAGTTGTCTTACAGTTTTTGGACTTTGCGGAAAAGCTACACACACGCGCGCGCAAACACACATGCACACACACACACATATATTACGTATACGCCACAGTTGTTGTCAGTTTTATTTGCCGTTTTCTTCTGTCGTACGCTACGCCTTGTGTTTTTATTTTCAATTGCATTTCCAATTGGACAGATCGACCGAGCGACGCGCGCGAGCCTTCCTTTTTTTCGTACAAAACCTTGCTCAGGCTTGAGCAAACGCGCTTGTGTCTGTGTGATAAAAAGAAACAAATACAAATTATTGGGTTTGTTTTGTTACAAAAAGAAGTGTTAAAAGATTAAAGAAAAAATAATATTGAAATGGAATTCTAATCCAAAACAAATGGACTATATTCCCAAGCTTTTCGCTTGTAATTTTCTTGAGTGATTACAAAATCTACAAACGAAATTCTTTAAAATTGTAGAACGGACTTATATTTGAATAAAAATTTGTGTTACCTCGCTTTTCATTTAATTGGAACTCAACTAGCTATCTCCACTTCCGTCTGCTGTGCGCTCGCCTTCTTTGATTTAAATTTTCAAGTTCAGTGACAACAACAAAATAGTGTTTGTGCTTCCTAAATTAATTTTTGATAATAAACCTATCTACAATTCGACATATTTATTTAATTAAAGATTTTGTATTTCCAACCCATGGAAAAAGGCTAAAACTTAAGTCAAAATTCTCGGCAAAATAAATGGCAAGCATGTGATGTGTGTCATGTTGTTGTTGCTTTTCTATTATCGTCTTTAGGAAATTTGTAAATTGTTTTGTTTGACGGCATATTAATATTTTAAGCCATTTCTTTAGTTGCTAATTTGTTAAGTGTCGAAAAGTAGGCGCGCACACACACACACTGTTTTTTTTTTTGTTATATTCAGCCTATGCCATAGCATAAAACTTGAATTTGTATAAATATTTAACCAAATGGTAACATTTTAACACTGATTAGGTGTTTATTTACCCAAGATATAAGTGAACTTAACCTCACTTATAGATAGCGCTTGGTGTTTCCAAGCAATGATGATGGCAAACTTTACAGAGTGGTTGGAGTTTCTGGAGTTGTTTATTTACTGCCCACCAAACACGTCACTTGTGGGCACCAGTGCGTACCTCACTGCGGACCTTGAGCCAAGGTGTTCATCAATATTTTCCCAAGTTATTTGAATGTCGGAGCTTTTCTTAACCTAACCAAAGTATACCTCTGGTTATTGTTCGTAAATATGCGGTTCAAGGTTTTTAGGAGAATGTTTTGGCTCGAACCGTGGCTCAGCCCATGTTTTATGAAACTTTTAAGATTTTTGGATATTTCCTTTGTGAAAAAATAAATTTTTGCTATAACTAACGTTCAAGTTCCGGTTTGGGCTTTTAGATAAGTCAGAATATCAAGCTCGAACTGGTTCATTTTAAAACCGTCCTGACTTTAAAGCACGCCAGCTCTCTGCCCGCTTTCTGCATATTATATACACATATTTTCTCAGTAGCCAATAGCCTGTTCTCTACTCCCTTTGCCGACCCCTATATTTAAAACTCTAGTTAGGCGCAAGGGTTGTACACAATTCACATCAGAGACAAAAATGTACTATGCAAAATTACAAATCCTAAATTTTTGGTCGGTGTACTGCTTTTGTACAGCTCGCCATAAATTAACATAATCTGTGAGAGTCGACTTCAATATGTGCAACAGAAAAAGTAACTGTAATAAAGACGTTATTTTAAGTTGTACCGTCAACTGACTTCCAAATGAAAGCTAATCCCATTATCAGTCGCTTCAGTTTCGCTCAACAGCTGCAATTACATCATGACAGGCTCATTACAGAGATCATGCATTATTCGCGTTTAATGGAGCTGTAATAAGTAAAAGTTTAAGAACACCTACACAAACTAGAAGCTGATAACAAAACGACTTGCTGTTGTAACAATTTTAATATATGTATATATTTTTTAATATTTCCCAAGTTTGTGTTTAACTGACAAGTCTTTTGTGTGATTACACGATAATCATAAAGTGCTGACCATTGCAGCCGATTATTAGGGCACGTATGAGTTTACGTTTCATATACTTCGAACCGTTATTCCTCAAATAATTTTGGAGTTAAATTCAATTCAAAAATTTAATTTAACCGATCTCGATGTAGGTTCGATTTTATTAATGAAGTGAAATCAAACTTAAATTGAGTATAAGAGATCTTAAAATAATTAATAGTACCTTTAATCCAAAAAGGAACGCACGACATTATTCCTAAAAACAAATTTAATCACATAATATTTCTGTGATATCAAAGTTCTTGATTTAAGCTCTCGGATATATCCAGCAAGTTCAGTGCAATGTTTTTTTTTAGTTTGTTGTACGTTAATACATAAATATTGATATTGGCGTTTCTTCGAACATACATCTTTCTGAACATTCTGTGGAGTTAAGTAGTATCCGCTTATATCGTGTCTTGTAGCTTAAAACTGACGCGGATATGTTCGCACGAATTCAGATCTTGCAACGCGAACACGACACTACAAGATACACGCAATAGCTATGTATAACAAGTATATTCTTGGAAGTACTTCAATGAAGAACGAAACATTTTAAAATCGAAAAACGACCGTTAATAGAATGAAAAGAAAATACTCGTACTGAATCAAAAACGTTTCGTGCTTATAGAAAGCTGAAAAATTATTTGAAAAAGCCACGTTCTTTATTCAAGTACAAATGATCTTGGATTGAGTACTAAATAGACTAACAGCAAAAGCAAATTGATAATTCTTTTTATGGAGTGATGGTAGATTTCTGATCTACAGTAATACCATCTTCGACTTTCGTTAACTTAGGGCCTCTTCTTTGTGTTAATCAGAGCCCTCATTTTCAAGAAGATATTGGGGATAGCTTTAGAATTTTTTGAGGTTAAAACCAGACTACAATATTAAATATTTTGAATAGTTTTTATCACTAACTCCGTCGCTATCTAACACTCACACTTGAACTGGACAGCGGTGATAGGCAGTAATTTAATAAAAAAAAAAAAAAAAACTTTCTGGTCGAAACATATCAATACTTATTGGAGGACCCGAGCGATGCCGGTCTTTTAGCTAGGTATTTTACAATTTATGCCGTCAATATTTGGTCGTCTAATTTGTTTAAGCATATAATTATCCCATTTATATTGTGAAATCTGTCAAAATATTTCGACATTCTTGGAAGCTCAACAGCTGTTGGAAAATTACTCGGCAGTTTTGTCTTAACTAAAAACGTAATAAATCGCCAGAGACCTCAATAATAAATAATATCTTTTGTCACTCTATTCAAGTTTTAAGCCCTGTGGCGATAAGAGAACAGAAAAACTTATCAAATTCAGCTGCAGTTTTTATCTGGCTGCTTCAAAAAGCTGAGGTGGTCAGGGGGGGAATACTTGACATTCAGCAAACGAATTTTAATTTAAAGCACAGGCGATAAGATAACAAGACGGCAATACAAGACACCGAAAACTGACAGACAAATAAGTTGGCAAATACCATAAATGTATAACAGATCTTAAGTCTGAAAGTGACTATCAGCTGTCAGTTCATACAGAAAACATTAAGGGAAGTGAAATTAGGAAATATTTTAAAATTACTCTCACTCTCTGGCAAAAACTAATTGTGTCTATTTCTGTCATCTCCTTTTGTTTTCTTTGCACTTATTTGCTGGTTAATTAATCATTTGTTTAGTTTGGGCTTTTGGCTAGACAGAGAAAGAGGGAGAGGGAGAGAGAGAGCGGACGAGAGAGATGTGTGACCATATATAATATTTAATTTTTGCTTGCATTTGCCTTAAGGTCAACCACTTGGAACATTTTTGTAGCTATTTCTGGCGGATATCTTAGATTTATGCGGGCTTCTCGATTGACGCAGTTTGACAAAGTAAAACAAAAACATGATTCGCACTTGTTAATTGCCAATTACAAAAGCTGTGAATTGATTATGAGTAAAAAATTTGTAAAAATCGGCTTTGATGAGTCGGAATTCTTTTGAGTTGGAGATTTATATATGGATAAAGGAATGTTTTGAAAACACTTTAAAGGAAAACGATATTTGATTTGTACAATTTTAATTCCGGCACCGACTTAACGTTGTTTAGATAGTACTGGGATGTGAACCGGTTTTAAAACAAAACAAAACGAAACGCAATTTATAAACTGAACCATTATATTTTAAAACGGTTCCAGTTCGTTTTGCATTAAAGTGTCAAATTTGTTTGAAGAATGTAAATTGAACGATTATTATTAATATTTGACTCCAGGACTCCCTTATCATAGAAATAACCCAAATCTCCTTCTCGCTCCAACTCAACTTTACATCTCTCCTCATTTCTGGCTCTCTTTCTGTCTCTTGTTGTTTTTAAAAAAAAAACTTCTCAGGCAGCTAATTAACGTTAATGACTTTTTCATTTTGTTGATTTAACTTGCTGTCTAGTTTTCTAGTTTTCTTTCTTTCATAAATTTTCCGCCAACAATATATCACAAATATTGACAATAAAAATAAAAACTAAAGGCTGACCAAATACCTGCAATTTCCAACAACAATTGTAATAAATTTCAAGAAACACGTAGAATGCACTAGTCTAAATGCAATGCAATAATCAGACAGATTCCTCTGTATTTGGTTATATATTTTTGTAACTTGTTTACGCTCAAGTTGACAAAAATAAAAATAAATATTATTGCCATCACAAACAATAAATATTTAATTGATTTAATAATTTCGTTAACTAATTTCTAGGCATATATTTAGGGTGGGTTGAGGCCTGTTCTCAGATAACATACTTTTTTTTCCGGCACCTTGCTTCGTATGAATCAGACAGATATTCAAAAGTTATAAACTTTAACAGCTATGCAATGGTGTACTGTGTCGAAAATAACTTTTAGTTGATCTGGGAATTCTCCTTTAAGGGAGGGGATATTCTCTTCTAGACTAGATTCTATAAAAATGATCTAAAAGCTGTTAAAACTGATCTTTAAATAGGGCTTAAGACTGCTTGGGACAGCACTTTACCAATTTTAACAGGGTTGCAAATTGGTTCTGAACCGAATCGAACCAATCCGTTTATGCATGGTCGCAAACCGAACCGCAAACTTACCCAGCATCTGGATATAAATGCCGAACCGAACCTAAAACCTTTAAGTACACCGGCTCGGTTCGGCTAATTCAACGACAAATACAAAAGCCTGTAATTTTAGTAAAGTAAGAAAACTTTATTATACTTCATTCATGCCGCCTTGAACCGTTCCCAAAGGATTTGTATGCCTGTATTTAGTTTTCGCTTTCTGATACTGTCTGCTCGTCTTCATTTGATTTCTGCAAAAGCTCGAGGCGAATTGCAATTAATCAGGCGCTAGTCTTTAAATGTGTGATGGCTTAAATTCCCCGTTAACCTTGACCCCATTCGCGTTCATCACGTCTCTCCCATTTTCCCCTGGCATTGATTAGTTTTCATTCAATCGAATTGGTTTTCTTCGACCCATTTAATAGTTTGTTTTATTTATTTCCTACCTTTCAATCACTTTTTGTCAATTTCAATTACGCCTCACACCAAACCCAACCAGTTATGAGGGGGGGACGGAGGCAGAGCCACACCCAACTCAGATGTATTATAAACTAGGTGCTCTTCTGGGTGCGTCATAACTTCTTCTTGTTTCTGTTCTGTATGTCTCGTCTCGTGTGTCGTGTCTCAATTAAAAGCTAGTTGGGGGTCAAGGATTAATTTGTTGAATTCGCTGACCTGGGACAAGCGTCCATATAATTTATATGTACATCTAGGCCATTTGGAAAATGTCTTTCAACCGTTGAAATGATCTTGGCTCATGGTCATTTTTTAAGCACCGTTTTTCTTTGTGTGATTGTCGTCAACACAATTATTTCATAAAAAATTTTTTGTTGCTTGTTTCGCTTCCTCAAAAAGAAAGCAAAATAAATTCTGTGTTGTACTTAAGCGAAAATCTACATAAATTTGCATAATTTGGCATTTAAAGTTGGAAATAAATAAGCAATATTTTCATATCAATTCGTTGGTCGCTCCTAGCGATATCAAAATTGATATATAGCTTTTTATAAAATCCCAGTTGGAAAGTCCAAAAATATTTTATTCAATCAGCGCGAAATTCACCAGTTTTCGTGACGCGTTAGTTGTACTGTAGTGTGACCAAAGGCCCTGAACCACTTTTGAATCCGTTCACAGCCAACCGGTCTTGAACCTGTAAATAACTTCTGGGAAATGGGTCTCATACACTTTTGAATTAATATTCACCGCTCTTAAACCGGCTCACACACATATTTGCGAAATAACTCATAAATCTTTTCTGATCGACTTGAATGGCAAGGGGAATCTCATATCTCAAATTAATTCGAAGGACCAAATTTAAATTTTACCCTTGCCATTTGCTTGTAGCCGTTACGTTGATCAACAAGTCAAGAAATATTTGAAAATTCTTAAAGTTCTGCCCATCCATGCTTGTTTCACTTAACAGCGCCATCTATTGCGACATATCGTTAGTCTGAAGCATTTTGAAAAGCTTTAGAAAGCTTAGCGCCAGATGGCGGCACTGTATTATTAAACGTTTGCTCCCAACAGTTAAATTTGTTATCAAAAACAATGATAAAGTTAGATTAAAATAAACCAAAACAGACAATAATTACAAATCTACAAAAAAAAAAATAAAACAAAGCAAAAATGTCGGCTGTAAAACGTTGGATTTATCGTCATACTCACTCTATTAATAATACCTCAACCACTGGCCCGCCTCCCACCTCGCCCACAACCAAGACAAATCGTGGACGATCTCATTCCTTAGATGTGCAGGCTCTTCAAAGTAGTGGAGTACGTGCCATGTTGGTCAATGTAAGCGAAGCCTTAAAATACGCCAGATCTTAAGGGGGGTTTAAACACTTTTCTTATCAATTTTTGTTCAATTTTGATAAGCAAATTTGAATTACTAATTTTTTCCTTACTGTTTTACAGCGTGCTGCGGCGCATCAACAACAGTTGGCTGTACAAAGTGAGTATTAAAACAATTATATTTGTTTTTTTTTTTTTCATATATGAACAGCAAGTACCGGGCTTCAAATTGAAATTAAAGTGCATAACCAAAACAAAGCACAAGCAAACTAAAAGATAAATTAACCTTGACTTTGAAATATACAGACATACATTCACACACACACACACAATGATACACACAAATCAAACAGTGGAAAAGAAAACAAACAAATAAAGAGTAAAAAAAAATACGCAAAACTTGATGAGAATCGCAAGCTAAAAAATGTGGACTTGGGCGCGGGGCGCTCCAAGACAAATAGATAAACAAATTTTTATGTTTTGACTGTTTGTCATGCATTTTACATATGTAAATACGAGAGGTAAATAGTTTTTTGTTGAGCTTTACTCTGTTTTTTTTTTTGTTATTGTTGTTTTGAATTAATTATTGAACGCTTGATGAGCGGAAAACATTTTATTCTAATACAATTTATATTTCTACCGAGATGTGGGAGTATGATAAATCAAAACATTTGTGGAATTATTTTAATGGAAATTTTCTTGATTTGCTAATAACAAGTGCTCTAATGTATAATCTTTTCGACACACTTTTGCAAAGTGTATTTATTAATTTTGAGTAGAAGTTTGCAACGCAAAGAAACGTGAAGAATATGGAGCATGTTGCTGGGATTTTGGAGTCGCCCAGATCGAATGACTTTATCTTAAAGGCTTCCTTAGGAGCTATCGGTCATAAAAACATTTTAGTGTTTTTTAAGAAACTTAAGAACGCTTAACTCGGCCATTTCGTATATTAATTCCTCTTAAAAAAATTTGCTAAATTTTGTACAAATTGGTTGACTATATCTCATAGCTGCTTTAGGACCGGGCGGTAGGAAATGGTTTTAAAGTGAGAAAAACATACTAAAATTAAATTAAATAAAAAATTATATTAATAAATTTAAATGTAAGTGTATTAATATTAAGATCACAATGCACCATTAGGTAGTTAATTTTGTGATTTTTTAAAAAATTTTCATAATTTGGGAAAAAGTAAAATTTCTCAAAAAAATCATATTTTTTCTAGTTAAATCATAATAATGGTATCTCAGGAATCAGAACAAGACTATGGTATTGGTTTTTCGTGATCATTATTCAACTAAGTTTACATAGAAACAATATGGTTCTGAATAAATGTTGCTACTGGAGCTAGAAATGGGAACAAACCACGTTCAACACACGTTTCTCTAAAACCTGACGTGCTGGAGCAAATCGAAAAATTTATTTGAATAATCCAGTAAATTTTCAATTTTTCTTGAACCGAACCGATATTTTAGGTTCGGAACAGGTTCAGCTTTTCTTAAGAGATTTGGTTAATTTCTAAACCACAAGATCGCCTTAAGGAAGGATTTACTTTTAGATCAGATACTTTTAACAATTAACAAGAAAATGACTTTTGTTTTTATTAAAAACTTAATATTCTCAATAGATGTGAAATAAAATCTAAACTGTACCATTTAGAGAATGCACCTTTATGTACAAAATAAGTGAAAAATGTGAGTTAATTTCATGTGTAAACACACTTTCTTGACATACTGTACATATGTACATTTTGCACCGTCGACACTTTTGATAATTATTACAAAATGAACAACAACTGTTTAAATATAGAATGTACAAAGCGAAGCAATTTTCATCAAGCGATTGTCAACAACCACAAAAGCATTTGATGATGTTACGGTATCTTCATACATATGTCAACGACGAGCCCCAAAATGTTGTTCACAAGTTGAAATTGCAGAATGCAGGCGGCATTACAGAAACTGAGAGAGAGTGAGAGTGAGAGTGGGAGAGGGAGTTAAAAACTAACTGTTGCTTCTGTTGATGTGTTTACCCTTTGCTTGACCTTGAAAGTTTTGCCGTGGTTGCGTACAGGCTGCAGTTGTTGTTAATATTTATGCTGAGCTGCATTTTCAATGTCAAACTACGGCCAGAACAACCACCAAAGAAGCACCTGAATGGTGGTGAGCCCTCTTACGCTCTCTTTTTCGCTCTGGCTATGTCTTGCATATGTTTGTATGTATTGTGTGTACATATTTCTTTTACCGGCTTTCGGTATCAAGTGTCTGGAGCCAAAATGACGCAATAGCCTGAGTCCAGCGTGGATAGCGGAGCAATTGCAAAAAAAATACAATTTTGGATTTTTTACAACCCACAAACAAATCTCTAGCGACATTGATTTTGAAGGCAGCCAGACATTCATATAAACATACAAGCCTACAGAAAAACTAGGGCAGTTTGACTAGTTTGACTTGTGTAACATAAAATTTATGTCATAATTCTGAGGGCAATTTGGATAAAATGAATGTTGAAATGACAAAAGATATACAAAATCTTAAACTGAGATTGGTCTATGCTAGCTGAAGTGTAAAAAATATAAATCTGATAAAAATGCTTTAGTTGTTGGAGCAGTCTTTGTTGCAGACTCTGAAGGATTTTAATACTTTGTCCAACTGCATTTTTCTATGCAAATCCGGAACCGAATCCATCCTTGAGCCGAACCTTCTAAATTTATAAAATCACGAGCCTGATTCCGATCTCAGGTTGCGTAGCTTGAGAAACCATTTCTCGAACCAAACCTTATATTCTGCTTCGCGAAGGGTTCGAACCGAACCTAACCTAATGCAGAATTATAGAGGTTTGCAGTGATCATCTTACTCTCCTCCCCTTTCTCTCGCTCTCAGCTGACAATTTTGTCTGCTTAGTAAAGAGCATAACTTTCTCCCAATTGTATAACCAAAAATGGATAAGATAGAAACAGAACGGTAATTCTGGGTGCCGCATTTGCTTACGCTCAACAATAAACACTGCCGTGTGACCACTTCAAAGTTTTTTTAAGACATTTCGACAGCGAGGATAAAGCATGATTTCATCACAACACGTTAGATAGCAGTGAACAGCCACAGCGTTGGATTTCTTAGGATGGACTTGCACCAAAGAAGTCCAAAGAAATTTTTCAGAATCTTATTTTTGGCCAGAAACCTCTATATTTTTAATAAATCCATAAGCTTGCCTACATGTCAGCACACATCCCAAACGACATATTTTCCAGCCTTAATCCCTTGCAACTATTTTCCATTTCAAAACTGAAGAAATGGGATGCGTTTTGTGTCGAATGCAGAGATCATCGCTAAATCAAACGAATTTTGTGACGAACTTGATAAAGCGCATTATCTGGAGGGGCTATACAAAAATGAAACGCCGCACTTACGGCTGATTTTCATCTTCTAGATAGTGCTATCTGTCACATAAACTCACAAACAGATTGCTCTAGTCTTAATCTCCAAGCTACCATTGATATAAAAAAACTTGATGTCTAATCAATAACAATCGTAGCAAAACAAAACAGTATTTTTATAACATATTGTAAAATAATAATATCGTAAATCGCTTGGTCGCGAAATGCTTGAGGCTAGAGGAACTAAGAACAATTGTCGCAAGGTCATAGAAGGCTTCTGCTGAGCTCTCAGCTCTATTAATCTTTCTGCAGATGTACAAGGTTTTAGCCATTTTTGAATACCGTAAGCTTAAATTCATTAATAAAGAATAATATTTCGACCACTACTGAATGTAGTTAACAAATTTAGACTACAAGATAAATTTAGCTACGCTATAGAGATTTTATGGGACTTAAAAATATTTGCCATAGATTTCCAAACTTCCGATCAACTCTGAATATCGTTAACAAGATCATCAGGCCTGTTATAGTTTTTGTTGCGGAATCTAAATTGTTAAATGTTTCTGTTCTTTTGTGTTATTCGGTCCTAGACTTCAAATCTGCAACTGTTTTGCTTTCCAAACGTTTCCACGAAATACTCCAATCAATTATTAAAACTCAGATACATATCCAAAATGCGATCAATCGAATTCTTAAACGAGTAAAGGCCTTTATCTGAATCATGTTTTCAACTTTTACTAAACAATTAGCTTTTATTTACGTATCTATGAAATTATAAACATATTCAAAGCTTGATTACTAATAAACTATGATTAAACGAAAAAATTTAAGTCGTCGGTCTGATATGGGGATTATTCCTACTTAATTCTGATACTGCTTAGCCCTTTTTTTTTTTTTTTTAGTAATTTATGATATTCTTTTCAATTCTAAATATCGTAAAAGAGTTTACTATTTAAAAGTAGATACGATTTCGAAATAATTAAATTTAGGAAATCTAGAAACTTTGCTTGAAATATATAATTTTAAAAATAATTATATTAGTTTCTGTATTTAAGTAGTATCTATTAATAGCAAAAAGCGTGTTGTCGCCAATGAAATGGTTTTTTTAACCGTGACTCCTCAAACTACCCATGGTCATGGTCTTGTCTCGCTCTAATTTAAGCTTTTTACTTGAAGCTGTCCCACCCACATGCTGAAAGCATAAACATAACAGGGCTAGCAGCGCACATTACCAGAACTAGAGCAGCCCCAGAGAGACACACACAAACAGAGAGAGAGAGAGAGAGGAGAGATACATTAATAAGCAGAGAGTTAAGGGTTCAATTCTGCCTACGTGCGATACGGCACACAATCCACAAGAACAGCCAGAAAAACATTAGAATTACAAAGCATGTGATGTAAAACATAAATATCTATAGAGAGAGAGAGATAGGGAGGAAGAGAAAACGAAAGAAACAACGCCCTGTGACTTAAATTATTGCTAATTAGTCAGCTGATACAGAGCCAAGCCTTCCGCAGGCCCCCCTTTAAGCACTTAAAATGCCCCAGCAAACTTAGTTTTTACTTTGCTTAACTTATCTATGTATCTCGGCCTGCTTTTCAGCCTTTCTACGTTTTTTGTTGTGCTCACCTTTTTCTGTGATTACATATTCGTATGTTTGTATGTATATGCAACCCACACATGCTCATTTATACCTTGCCGGTTTGTCACACAGATACAAATGCTTACACACACACACACACACCAGCTTAAGTACTTGAATTTGGCCACATGGCGGCTACGTCGTCGTCGTCGTCGCCTTTTAGTTCAATTTCAACTGCCGGCTGTGTGAGACGTCGTGAACATTGAACGCTCCCCCTTTTACCGTTTTATCAGTCCACGTGATTTGTGCATCAATTAAACATTTGAAAATTCCTTCAAAAAAAGGTTATAAATGACCAAGAAATTTGCTTGAAAGCCATAATTAATATGTTGAAACTCATAATTAACCAAAATTACCAAACAAAGAAAATTATTTAATACATGAAGAGAAATAACTTCGTTAAACAAAAACTGGATTTCCTAAAGCGGTTTTCAACCAAAAAAAAAATATTTAACTATAAATACATATGCATGAGCGAACATTTTGGAGGCGCTGTTAAACAAAACGAAAAATATTTGTTTTATTGATATTTTGTGAAAATTCAATCAAGTGTAAACCAGTGATGAAACAAGGATTTTCTGAAATTGAACTAATTGTGTGAGTGCCCCGTGCCCTGTGATAAAAAGCTATAAATAATTTACAGCCGGCTAAAATATATAGAAAACCATTTCATTTCATCGCGTTGCCTTCTCTCTTTCTTGTTGTGTTTTTGACATTTTTATACAATTTATTTACTTATTTATACGCAAATAAAATAGATTTGATTTATAACGTCGGGTCGGCAATTTTTCAGCTGTGACGGCAGAATTAAACCATCAACTTGCGGTACTTGAGGCTGGGATGTTGTTGTTGTTGTGATTGTGCGAGACTTTTGATGTTGTTGTTGTGATTGTTTGCATAATGAACCATCATTAAGATTTTTTCTATATATATTTTTTTAAATGCTCTGGAACGGGATCCGGGCGGCTGCTGTTTGTGCTTGCTTTTGTGCAGGTGTTTGTATTATTTTTTCTTTTTTTTTTTTGGTTCGTTGTTTTTGTTTGTCTGTTTATATTTTTTTTGCTTTTCATTTTATTAATTAAGCTCTTAGAAATCTTTAGTCATTGATTGGACTCCAGTAATTCATTTTGGCTTGAGATCAACTTGATTCTCATTGCTTTACAAGTGATCTCCCGAATCGGCTTGTTAAATAATACTATTACATTCAGTACAGTGGGCAGACTAGGATCGAATATTTCAATAACGATATTTGATAGCGAGTCTAAAAAACATCGATAGATCGATAATATCGATGTTCTCTAAAGCTTACACAAAAGCTGAAAAGATATTAAAGAACGTCTACACCATAAGACTACTACTGACCAGTTGAAGTTGTCGTTTTAACGGATAGCATAAAGTTAAGATGTCATTTCAACATACTGAAGTAGTGAAGTTGTCTTTTCATTAAGCCTCAAAGCATACTTTTTTGTGGCCCGAAATATCCATTTTTTGAAATCACAATATCCCTTTGTGACTGTTGTTACGATCTTAATGATAATCAAACCACCATGCCGGTTCTGGGTTATGATTTGTTTACACATAACTTTAAACAGAAACACAACACCACAAATAAAACTGGCCAAGAGGAACACACATCACCTCAAATAAGACTGGTCAAGAACCGGCTCTATCACCAGTACTCCTTACCCATCGAATGCAAGTCAGCAGTTGCCTGCTAACGTCAGCATTGCTTTAACTGCTTGGGAATTTCAAAGCAGCATAAGTGTAAAACCGGCACCAAAGAACAACGCCGCGTTGACAGAAGCCTTTGGATGGGTATACACAAAAGGCCAGGAGAGACACAGTGACCAAATTGTTTTCGGGACCCTGGTGTCCGTTTGGTACAGTTTCGTTCATCATTAAATCCATGCGAAATAATCATTTCCATTTTACTTACACTGACAATTTTTTATTAGTCGATTGAAAGTGTACAGTTTCTTTTCGAAAAGATAAAACTTTTGCCAAGCCAAATTATAATAATAGAGCAGGTTAATAAACAAATTATCACAGTTGGTATCCAAATTATTGTCTGAATATAGAATCAAATTGAATTATTATGTTTTGTATAAATTAACTGTGCTGTTTAAAGAGAAGGCAACAAAAAAACAACCTAAACGGCCAATTTGGTTATTGTTTTGTGATCAATATAGAACAGTTTTCGTTGGTCAGACGGTAATTTTGAAATAAAATCGCTGAAAATTGCAGCTGAAATTCAAATTTTATAATGACACAGTTATCATCCCTAAAGATCTTTCTACAAACTTCTTGATCTCACTTCAAAACGCATGTCTTTTTGCTACTATCGAAATGATTTGGCCAGCTGTTGGCGCTTAATCTGAACTATATACTTATATGTGTTATGAATATAAATGTGCAGTCCCAGAGTAGCGATAACCCCCACACACTGTTGATAGAGAGCTTACATAGAATTATTACACATCACTTTTCAATAGAAACGCAAATTTGACTCTGTCAATTGGAATTGGCTTGGAATAGGTCAGTGTTTCGGTTTCAGCTAAACAATTTTTGGGCTTAGAGCGCAAGATGTTTTTGGTGCTATATTTATTTTTGTCGTTGTTGTTGTTGTCATGTTTACGCAAAAGAACCCGCCCCTCCCATCAGCGTGCGCTGGAAAAATATAAATTATATTAAAATTCAGCTAATCCAATTTAAATTTATGCTGGCAAATGTTTTCAATTGTTCGTTATGGCTTTAACATTTTGTTTATGAAAATGTATTTTGCCGGCTTCACTTCCTACCATTTCCCCCGGGTGAAAAGAGAATACAAAAAAATTGTATTTTGTAAGAATGAAAAAGAATAGCAGGGGCAAAGAAATTGCGCAGCAAAATTTCAGTTTTTCGTTGCTTGCCTTCTGGCGGTTTGGTTTGCGTGTTTATTTTCGTTTTGGACAAAAATATTTCACACACACAAATTATTATACGCTCAGAGAGAAAGAGAGCAACGTTTTAGATTTTGGCTTTTTGCGTGCGACGCAAAAGCCATAGGAAGACACTTTGAGATACTTATTTATCTGTGAAATGAGACTAAAGGAGTAACCGGGGGCGAGGGCAAAGTGTTGGGGATGTTTGTCAAATTTGTTATCTAATACGGAATGCAATTTAAAAGGGCTAGCTTCTATTTAATTCTACCTAGAATGCTTAGTACCTTTCGCGGACTGTGATATTTGAGGTGACTCAAAGAGTTAATCTCAATTAAATATCTGAGTACTTTCATCAAGTCAAAAACGCATTAATAGTAAAGATTCGCTGATGCAAGTCCAATCAAATACTCACGTCTTTCATATAAAATGAGTTTCGTAATCGCATTAAACGAGAGCGCGACAAAGAGTCGATAGGATAGGATAGGTTAGGTTAGATTAACTCTGATGGCACTTAAGAGGCAAGCCTTGTCTCAGGATCAGTACTATATAAAGATCCATCTTGCATTTATCTGTATAAATGTTGATGTTACAAATGCGATCAGACTCCTGTTTCCTGAAACGACTGACAGAGTTCTCAACCAATCGGGTTAGAATTTATGCCGTTTCGTAAAAAACTTTCAACAATTGTTTTAGGTTGAACAGTTTTATTGAAATCAGGACAACATTCTTAAATTAAGAACATTTTGTACTTCAGTAAGGCGAAAAATTTACCATAAAAATACGCCTTCTTAGTTTAAGTATATAAAATCTTGGAAGGAGTACAAGATAGACTCACAAATCAAGCTCACTGAATGCTCGTTATTTTCAAAAGAATCAGATCTGAAAAATCCCAACTGGTGCTCACATTATTCTTATGGAGCGATGGTAGATTTCTGTTCGAACAAATTGGGAATAGCTTTAGAATTGTATGGTGTACTTCATAGATCAAAAGCGGGCTTATTTGTAAGGAGGGTTATGCAGCTTAGCATCTTTTTGGTAGCGCTTGGGGCCATTTTCAACCCTATCCTCTACATGGAGTCTCCAACTTACCGTCCGATAATAAATTCCTGTCGCACCTTTTTGATAGTTCGAATCACTAAAAGAAGCTCACCTGAAAACGCTGGACCACTTGAATTATAGGGTGAACAATGCAGCAGTGCCGAAAGCGGCATTATGCATCGAGTGTTGATCTGCAAAGTATTAAAAATCGAACAGGATCTGCTGGAATGAGGTCTGTATTTTACCAACATCCTGGTCCAATAGAAAATATCAGTAGAACTTACACTTTACTTGCACTTGCGTTGTCTTCGTTAAGGCTAACATTCTTCACATCATTCCATTGCCTTAATGTTGTACTTTACTTCTCTTTGAAATCGTAATCCTATTTGAGCTGCTTGCGTACACCTCTGTAGGCCGCTGTCGCTTGTGTCTTAGCGTTGTTAAGTGCTTTCATTTGCATAACATCTATTAAATTTACTTTTACTACGCTCTACGCCAGCCACTCGCTTTGGCACTTTTGTGTTGCATAAATTTTTGTATAATGCCAATGCCAGTGAATCGAATTTTCTAGAAACGACACCCAAAATAGATAAAATGTTAATTTCCCGCGGCGTAAAATCGAAAATATTATTATTAAGTCTCGAAATCTGTTTCAACAAAGGTCTCGTTCATTGAACTCTATGCATTCGAAAGTTTTCTATCCAAATTGCATCATAAGTTTCCATGGATGCAGTTTTCAATGTGATCTCATGATTATTCTCAGCACACACTCTTTGTTCATCAATCAATCATAATGTTTGCCTGTCTATTTGTTTGTTTCGAATTTAATTGTTAGATTCCGTTGGCGTTGGAAAAGCTTCGATTTTGATTGTAGACTGTAGATTAGGAGCCAAAGTCGAAGCTGGAGCTTGTTTGGAATTGTGCACGAGTGTATTAGGGGTCGCTGAGAATTGGGTCAAGTCGAGGAACAACTTACTTTAAACGGCAATTAAATTTCTGTTTGCCTCTCTGCCTGTTCAATTATAATTTCCAACAACATAAATATTTTATAAAGCCTGATGCTGTTATTGTTTGTTGTTGTTTTAAATTAATTACAACACGTTCGGATTATTGTTGCTGCATAAATTTTATACTTTGTGCACTTTAAAACTTACTTGTATATTTTATACAGGGTGTTGATCGCGGGATATGATAAGATTGTAGAATGAAGTTGAAGGCTGTTGAGGTGAAATACATTTTGGGAAGTTGTTAAACTGGTTTTAAGAGTAAGGGTCGGCTCTCTCATCAAGAAAGATAGAACCAGCTGATACATCAATTAAAAAAAAAAACAGAGTAGACTAGAGCTCTATTCAAGGAAAAAAATATACATTTCTTTACAAAATACTTGCCGCCTATCCAGTAAAATAGTGTTATCTTAGCTAAACCTGTTCCCAAAACACGAGAAATTCGAAGCCAATCGAATGAGAATACTAGCACACCGAGAATTAGTGTTGGGTTGGAGTTTGGTTGGAAGAGATTTCTGGGACACCTCCGAAATAGATTGACTTTAGAATTTAGTATACTATAACCAACAACATTTCTTACTTATTAGATAAGGGCTTCACTTACGAATACTTCAATTTAAAAACAAAATCAGGAATATTTTCAAATAGTTTGAAATTTAATCAGAAATCGAAACAGATTTAGAACAAGTATTTAGAGACTGAAGAACTCGTACTTGAAATAATAATCTTGTACTTGAACCAAGTAGTTTCGTACTAACCGTACCATTGACACCGGCTTAACTTAATTCAAGCTCTTGATTTTTTTTTTCTGAGTGTTAATGACTCAACAATTGGATGCTTTAACTTCTCATTAATTCGCTCAAGAAAGAATTGGCTGTTCCTCATTTTAACCGCTACTTTACCAACAAACGTTAAAAGTAGTTCTCTGTAATTTCGTTCATCTTCCTACACTGGTAATGCGATGTGACCAGCATAGTAAGGGGTGACACATTGTAACGGTGCGAAACAAAGAAATTTAAAATGACTATAAAGAAATTATGACACTTGAATGAACTTTCGTTCTTATACTATAACTATATTCTCCTACTATTTTCGTAGTAATACGACTACATTTTATTTCAATAATTGCCACACATGCCATGCCAACAATTCAAGTTAATGACACCCCAGGCGGTCCCCATAACCTTCTGCTCAACGACTGTCATTTACAACACAAGGACCACGCCCCGTTAAAGCCCATAAAGAAGCTCCATACGTAATAAGAAAGAAAGAAAAAGCCATTGTCCTTGAACTGTTGTTTGGGATGCTGAATGTTTTGCAACTATATTGTGGGAGAACAAAGAATCATGCAAATGAGCCTAATTGGGCGTAGTATACCCAAATAATAAAGCTTGTAAAATATTATAGATTAAACACCGAAACGTGACTTTTTCACTAATACGAAATGCAAATCGATCGTCTAGCACGCAGTCGCACATTGATTTATATATTGATTTATATGTATGTATGATTTGTCATATTTGTGTATATTCTGTTTATAAATCGAAAGGTAAACACACCCACTTTAAAACTTGATAATTAGCATGCACGATTGACTCTCTCTGCCAGATGATAAGCCACAGATCGCACTCAACCTTGAGCAATAGACTAGTGGAACACTGGTACAAATAGAACATAGAATACAGGGAACACTGGCGACCATTAACCAATAATATGACCAATTGCTCAATTTTGCGGCGCACTTGAATGAGTAAACACATCAATACCCCCTGCACTCCCTCCCCACCAAGAGGTCTATAATTGGCAATTCTAATGTAAATATCAGTCTGAATACAGTTTAATACTTATTTGCCCAGCCGTGTGGCTAGCAGTTGTGGTCGCTCACATAAATTTACACAATACATTTAATATTTATTTTGTGCCAAGTCTTAAATGGAATATTCCCCAACAAGAAGAATTGTAATGTAAGTTTTATTTGTTTGTTTATCGCTAGTATAGCGGACATTCTTATATCTGAACAACAACAAACAAATTAATTAACTGAGCTGCTGGGGTAGAGAAATCTAACGTGAACTTTACTATGTAGGCGGCGACATACGCAGATGCTCGTAAGTGAAAATTCTAATTATAAATCTCAAGGAGGGGGCAAATTGCAATGTGTTTAAAAAATTACTTTTTTATGTTAATTTTTGGGACAAAAATTAACTAACTATGACGCTCTAAACAGAAATTGCAATTATTGAGTTGAAAATCTGAAGAGCACTAGACTGTTTTCAAGTGTCCTGCTTAGGAGGTTTAAACAAAACATGAAATTCGCCTTTATAAAACGAGATTTTTAGGAACCGAAAAATAAGTTCTGGAATCAGAACATTGTATCGGTACAGATTTGGGACAGCAGAATCGACACAATTTAAAGTGTTCATATTTTGCCACAATTATATTATCAGAAATCAGAAAGAGAAAAAAAAGAGAAATAGGGAAAGCTCAGGTTCCTGAACCATGAAAACGGGAAAGATATGTAACTCCCCATTTCCTACCTCAACAAAAATTTGGTGTGAGTGATTGCTTAAGTTCTTTATGTATTGCCTTAAGTTTTTATCCTCTTAGTAACAGCAGCTCAGCAGAATCCATTAACAATCTGAGAAATAAGTTAAGTATTTTCAATTAACAACTTTTTCACGTGCACTTTTTCGCGTCGAGTAGTCAACGGCCTTTACTTGTGAAAATGTGCGAATACTCAGCATAGTATTTCGTTTAACATTTACCTACACAGAGGAAAAAGGATGTTTAAAAAATATCCATTAAATGATTACCCGAATGCATTTGGATGAACATACACGGGTGATTTTCAGCTCCGTTGGATGACTAAAAGGACACTTATGACTTATCCAGTCCAAATGGATCTATTTTGCATATTTTTTTCTGTGTATTTCTTAAAATTAGTCGGTCCTACTAAAATTTTTAGTTGATCCCTCACACCAATCATGCTCTTTGTTTGATGCCTGTTTAACAATGGTATGTGGATTTTATGTGCTCAATGGCTGCTTCATTGTTGTTTTTTTAAATCAAAAAATTCAATTGACCTTCAGCATATTGTCCCATAAATTTCTCTAGTCTTGTTTTGTTTGCTTGATGAGAAATGATTTTCCATTTTTCCTTCCATGACTACTGTCTGTCTGTCTGTCCGTCCGTCGTATTGTTGGTTTTTCTTTTCATCTCGGAGCCGTTTTGTTTGGTTGTTGATTAAAAAGTCTAGTGTTAGCTTGGCATTTTTGTTATGCTTATATGAGAATTCTCATTTAGAATTCTTTAAATAACTTGTGGCTTTGGCAGTCACACCATTCCCGCGGCCATGTTAATTCACTGCAGTCAGCCACTCCCCATAGTTACTACAGTAGTTACCCCCCTATCCAATTGTGGCTCATAAAATCTAATTAGCACATATCTTAACAGTTGACTAGACGGGCCTTAAGGACAACAACTGGCAAAATACTTAAGACTTTCATTTACATTTGTTTCCATTGACGTCAGCCACATTCTCTAGATAATAAATTAAAGAAGCAGAGGGAAGAGAAAATTAGTGAATTGGTCAAACAAGTTTTAGGTTAGCTAAAATTTAAATAGGTATTTAGCAAATATTCGCATTTTCTATATAAGTGCTTTCAAATTCCATTATCTTTTTCCCCCTCTATTCTTTCTAAGAATTTTACTGCTTCTGCTGAGTTCTTGTCTGTGTTTGCTTGTCTTTTGATAAATCGTTTTTGGTGACGTGAGGAGAAAAGAAAAGGGAAATTAGTTTGAGTTCCGGGCGCGTGAAACTCATTTGTTATGGCTTCCTGAAAGGCCAAATAATACGAGAATATCAGAAGATTCGAGTCGTGCCCCCTTTTTCACTTTTATATACTGTATGCGGATTTTCCAATTTTATATGTACCTACAGATAATGTCAAATGTCGAACCCCATTAGAAGTGTAAACAAGCGAAACGTTGCACCCATTGCATTCAAAATTGAATTGTACGGAGTGACCACTGAACACTTGTCGCTGTGAGGAAGCTCCACTGAATTCCCGGTGTACCACCTGAGAAGCAATAACAAAATGCAACCGGCTCATTTCATATGCAAATGTTGCCGGTTCTCACTGCCGCTAATGCAAACAACAACCAAGAAGC
Organism: Lordiphosa andalusiaca; assembly: GCA_035044965.1. NCBI lineage: Eukaryota > Metazoa > Arthropoda > Insecta > Diptera > Drosophilidae > Lordiphosa > Lordiphosa andalusiaca. The sequence goes on along the minus strand of JAWNNM010002897.1, from coordinate 274,170 downwards.
TCTATATCTATATCCATATCTCTCTATATATGTACGTGTTTGTGTTTACATATGGTAAATTATATAAGTTGAGGGAACGCGTGAGTCGAGTTGACAAATGAATTTTTGCTTCGTCGTCGCCGAGTCATCCACGGAGGGCATCAGAGGTCTCTAGTTGTTGTCATATTCTTTGGATTTGATGTGGCGTGAGTCATTGACAGAGAATTAAAACGGTGCTTGTCTTTGCTAAGTGGTGGCGAAATATTTCGTATTCTTCTTGGTTTTTATAGCATTAGAATAAGCATATATTCAGAGGAATGAATAAGAAGGCCCACACAAAAATTTCAATGTAATCTGTCTATTGCAACTTGAGATATCATGATACATGGCTATTAAATACATGCTGACAAGATATTTTTTTGGGCTTATGGTTCTCCCAATTAGTCCGAAGAGTATATCACTAAAATTGCATTGAAACCTCCAGGAAATTATGGGTGTTTTAAAATGGCAATACAATCGAGTAGTCAATAGAAGGTAGAGAGAGGATACATTTCCAATTTCAAAGATAAATGGATCTTCTATGAAGGATTTTCTGTTTTGTTGTCTTCCCTTAGGCATTTCTCTCAAGGTAGCCGCTATGTCTACAAATTCTTTGTTTTCCGCCAACCAACTAATTAACGGACACAAAATGTGTAACGGCAATTGCGATTGTAAGTGAAATGTGTTGCCTGCTTCCGCTTTAAAGTAAACACACAAGTGCATTTATTTAATTGCACACTTCTAATGAGACGGAAACAGAAAGACGCCCCCAACGGGTATATATATACAATACTACAGATATATATTTACTATATATGCGTAGATTGTACATCATTTAAATTTCCAAGTGCAAATATATATAAGTGGTCATTAGACAACGATTTGTCTGATGACAGTTTTATGGGTTTGCTGCACTTGACACACGAAATGCGCAACATTGCAACAGAGAGCATTACGTATGCAATGTACAAGGATAAAATAGACAGACAGGAAAAAGGTGGCTTGGGTTGGACCAAATCCAAGCGCACAAAAGTTCAAAGTTTCCTTTGAAGGTCAGGCCTTGAATGTGGATGTGTGAAAGAACTAGGTCAGCGGGTTGCATTTACAAATGGAAAAGAAAACGTTCTTTAATTTTTATTGTACTGCATTTACAATGAAAGTTTCTTCAAAAATATACAATTGGAATGGATAGTTTATAAAACCCATTTCTTTTTTTGGATTACAATAACCATTTTCATATCTTTAGGATGATGTTCAGTTCCGTTAAATGGATAATTTGGTATCTTAAAATGGATATTAAAAAATATCCGTTCCAAATGGATACCGAAATTGTCTAATCCATATCCTTTTTTTTCTGTGTAAGCCGCTTGCCAGATATTTACTGAACATTTCAGTCTTGTTTTGATCTAAGTTTGTCATACATCTACATATTCAATAAATGTGTGTCTCTTGTTTTTCTAACTTCCCCACAAATTGTGCCTCCTATCAGATATACAAAACTTTTCAATTTTGTTTAAAATTTCCATAGTTTTGTATGCAAAATCGCACTTGGATTGGTTCTAAGCAAGTCGTAAACATTTTGCGATTTAAAATGATTTATTCGATGCGAAGTTGTTGAGAGCATAATCTGCAAGTCACTGATTGCTATGCCTCTTCTTTCACACAATACATATGTAGGAAAAGCGGAAACGAATGTGAATCGAAAACAATTTGAATTCTTAGAACATAAATACGAAAGAAAGTTAATCAGTATTGAACTATCCGTTCATTCCTTTTAACGCTTTTAGTCCTCCTCCAGCAAATGGTCCTGGTTAGAAACTGATTCTTAATAATTTCAGCTGAACAGAAATTTATCTCTGACGGCCAAGCCGAGCTCCTCTTCGCTTGAATGCTTCAAATTTTCTCACAAGGGAAACGGAACTACAGTTGAACGCCGATCCCAAAAGGACACAGATTGAAAAAGTATTTTCAAAGCTGGTGCCCATAGCTTGTGAAGTGACCGAGAGTTTATGTTTTTAAAGAAGAAAATTTTTCATTAGATGTTTCGCGGCGGAATCGAACCCAAGACCTCTTGCACAGCAGGGACACACGCTACCCACAGTACCACACCTGACTAAACATTAATGGTTATACAAAAAAAACGAGAAAGCTAGGCTAACTTCGTCTGTGCCGAAGTTTTTATACCTTTGCAAGTGCTCGCTTAAATATTTTAAAAAAATACTCTTATTCCCATTTTCCGACCGATCGGTCGTATGGGAGCTATATGAAATAGTCATCCGATTTGGCCAAACTGTGAAACAAACAAATACAAAAGTACCATTAAAAACAAAAAAGTTTTTCTAACTATGACTGTTTTTCAGACCTATCTTTTGTATGGCAGCTATACCATATAGTTGTACGATTTTAATAAAACTTGGTAGAATTATAAAAAAACAAAGAAAACCTACGAATACAAAGTTTGGAGACGTTTCCATTAAAAAGAAAAAAGTTTTTCTCACTAAAACTAGTTTTCCGACCGATTGTTCCTATGGGAGCTATGTGATATAGTCATCCGATCCGGGCGGTTCCGACATATTAGTAAAGAAGACTCTGTGCAAAATTTCAGCTTGATAGCTTCAAAACTGAGAGACTAGTTCGAGTAGAAACGGACAGACAGACAGACGGACAGAAGGACGGACAAAGCTGAATCGACTCAGCTCGTCACCCTGATCAAGAATATATATTATATATAGTTTATGGGGTCTGAAAGGAATATTTCTATGCGTTGCAAACTTCTGGGCAAAATTATACCCTTTGCAAGGGTATAAAAACAGTTAAAACTATCCATTCCAACTGGATCTTTTTTTTCTGTGTGGCTATTTCTCCAATTCTTCGCTGATTCATCGAGTTCATCCAAAGAATGTTGGACAAAAAAAAACTCAGCACTAATTGAATTTTTTCAACCAATGCGTAATTGGAAGCCGCTCGCAGAGTCTCACTTACCAAAATCGCACATCTTAGCACATTTCGCCGGTTGCCAAAATACTGAATGTTTTGTGCATGGTCAATGCCCAGGGGTTGGGGAATCATATAACTTCAATACCCAATCACGTTCAAGGTGAATGATGGAATCAAGCACCCTTCCCCCACCCAACGAAAAAAAAGCACTGACACAAACAAAAATAATCAAAAGCAAAGGTAAACATGAACCTCCGAGTTAAATTAGCCATGTTGTAGGGCATATGTGGTAAACAGCTTTTGGGTGGCTATTATTGTATTTTTAGTATATTTGCGATAGGCAGAACAATCAAGTGAGTGAGAATATGCTGTTGTTGTATAGTATTTCTTATCAAAAGTAGCCTTGGCTTGTCTGGAGGGGGTCTGGCTATATTTCGTTCACTCTGTCTCTGATAAGCTTATCAGGCTAAGAATTTGGCATTTAAAACGCCTGGAATAATATGAAAGAAAATAATCAAATCAAACTTTTTTTTTAAATTTAATCACATGTGAAGGAATTTTTTTTGTATACACTTGACCTAAATGCGCAATTTTTTATTTCGCTAAATCATAAAAGGAACCCTAATCATACATATGTATGTACGCTCCTACTCCTTCTATATATGTATTATATACTTTCACTTTTTAAGCACGCATGCGTGGTTAACGGAGCCTCCTTCTTCCTCACACCACAACCGGAGGACGCTTTTTTTTTTGCTTTTGTAGCGTATTACGTCTTTTGCGTTGCATACTTTGCGGCCCCTATGGAAACTTATGGCCAAAATATTTGGAATTAAAATGAAATCCCACACGTTTTGCCTTGAATTTGGCCTTGTATACCAAAATTGTTTCGCTATCTTAGATTAATATTTGACTTCGTTTTATTCTTGGTGACGGTTTTGATAGATTTATGAGGGGCTTATGTACATTTCCAAGAGATCGTTAACATTTCCTGCGTTAATGCAATATTCTCAAGTGTATTTCGCAAAGCGTTTTCAAGGCTCACATGGCACTACAGCATCCCACCCACTGTTAACAGTTCTCTGTTATAGCTTGCTCTCTCGCGATGCCTCTCTTGGTCACTTGTTTACGCGTAACGTCAGCACGTGCAAATTTTTGCTTTCGTTTTCATTCTTTAGTCTCTGCTCGCATTGTTGGCTAAACGGTTGTATATGAATGTGTGTGTGTGTAATTTTACAAATTCGATTACGGTAAATAATTTGAAATGGCAAAAAAAAAAATATGGAAACTGTAGGGGTATAACCCACAACTTAACCTCAATTGAACTTGTCCACTCTCTCTCTTTCGCTCGCTCTTGGCACTTTTCTTTGTTCTATTATTGTCATGTAAATTGCATGAAATAGACTGGGCAAAAAAAAAATTTCAGAAAAAAACACTTAAAAACGTAATCAATAATTCATGTTTATTTTTCAGTGCTTATCAGCGCACAGTCTTTTTTTTCATTTCACCAGCTAGTTCAGAAGAGCGTTGATAATAAAAATAGAACTTTACTTTTCATGCCTCCTCCTTCATCTCTGCTGGGTTGTTTGTTTTTACACAGTGATAAAGATACAGGCCGCTTTTTATTTAAATCAAGCAAATGCGTTATTATTACTGCTATCAGCTTGCAAATTCATACATATATACAAAGTATACAAATTATTCATTGGATTATAAAATCGTGAAACTAGCTGTGTGACAGAGAGAGGGAAAATCTCTGCCCTCGCAGACTCTTAACAGGTGACAGAAGTATCATTGGCGTTTGTCTAAAGGTTACTCTTTGATTATAATGGGTCGACTGAAATGAGAAGAAAGCATCTCTAAGCATCTCTCCAGTATCAACTGGTGAGTCGTTATAGCCCTGCCCATTTTCTAAAAGTTTGATTAAGATCGTATAATAAATGGCTGATGCTTAGAGGTGATAAAAGTGTAGCATCCTTTTCGGAACACCATTCAACTTCAGTTCCGCTGAGAAACGGGTATATCGAAGACGGACATGGCCGTATATCTTGAGGCGATGAATTTGATCATCAGTATGTTTTCACTTATATCAGAATCAGGGCTGCGAACCCACAAATTTTTCGGATCTTCTGTTTGCTGGTTTAAAACAAAATTAACCAAAGGTTATGGTTCGAAAATTTCAGGCTTAACCGAAATTGTAGGTTCGGAACATGTTAGGGCTCAACTTTTATTTCTAAAGAGGTTGGGTTCACAGTAAAATAAAAGTCCGTTTATGCTGAATTCCAAACCAGTTTAAATGGTTCTATTGCTAAAACATTTTCTGATATAAGTTAAGAAGCTTTGCTAACCTGATTACCTAGAAATAGTGCAGAAAGATTAAATACTTTGGAGCTGTCGGCCTGCATCAATGATAATCGATTTGTATTAACACTAAGCATATGTATGTATTTAGTTAGCGGGAACTGTTAACCTGTCGCGATTAAAATGGGAAGCAGTTGCTTTGAGAGGGGCTTATCAATCTTATGTAAAGTGGCTGCCTTATCATGCGTGTGCAAACATTTTAGATTATTTAAAGAGCCGATGGTGTTAATTGTGTGCTATCCAGGTATTGAGAAACTCGCCCTAAGTAAATTTTTATGTGTGTGTACAGGTGACAAAAGTGTTGCAAATGTTATGAAATACCCGTTCATTGGATTGTGAAATACAAATGCCAATTCTTACTATTGTTTGTGTCTGTACTTGTGCATTTGTACATACATATGAATGTACATACATACAAACAAATGGATTTGTTTATTTAGAATTTTTGCAATTGTGAACAACCGCAACAACAACAACCACAGCTGCAGTGGCATCAATAAGCTGAGCGCGCATTGACTCTACCTTTTTTCATGTGCTTTGTGTTTGTGGGTGCTGAACTTGTTCAAGTGCATGGCAGTCAACTGCACTGCTGGCGTCTCAATGGCAGCGACGAGAGTGTCAGTCAACATTGCTTGCTGCTGTTAGTTGCCAGCAATCTTTTTTAACAAATCAAATGCTATATATAATGTGTATAAAAGTGTTTAAAAGTATAAATAAAATAAAAAAGCACAGGCGTCTGCAGCTTTGACTTAATTTAAGTGCATTCAACCGGCGAGCATAAAGCTTCAGATAGAGAGAAAGAGAGAGAGAAGGCGTGCGATTTAGAATGTGTGTGTAATTTTTATTTACAGTTCAAGGATATGTGACTTTTACATTTACGTGCGAGAGATTTGCAGTGCTTGAACCTGAAAATTGACAAGCGCGACTTGACAGCCGCCTCAACACTTGTTTTACACTGCGTAGAAAAAGTGTAACAACAGACAATTAACCAGACGAAAGTTGAAAATTATCAACAACAACAATGCACGGCATAACGCATCTCTACCGGCAACATGCCGTGGAGAAACAACTAAGCGGCGGTGGCGAAAGCTGGTCTCCTCATGCGGGCCGGCATTTGTACGGCGGGTATAGCCAAAACAGTGAGGTTTCCCAAGACAGCCAGCTCTACAGTGTGGATTCCTCCAGCAGTTCCAGCTCAAATTCCAATAACTCCAACCATTCGGCAGCAGCCACCAACATCGGCATTGGCGGTGTCACAGGCAGTGCCTATGCTCAATGGCAAAATGATCGTCACAGCCAACCGCAGGCGGTACCCGATGCCCATAAATCGCTGGCCAATCATTATAGGAACTCACCCACCCATAATCAGGGTGGTAATAGTGGACCAGGTACCAGTGGAGCTCCACGGAACTCCTATGACTCTTGCTATACCAGTGGCTCGGCAATTAGTAGCAGCCTTAAGCGTACACCTTCCTCGAAACGCAGTTTCCTGGAACGATCTCAAAGTCCGGCTATCTATGGCGTAAGCATAAGTGTTTTTTTTTTGTATTTACTAGACACGTTTGACACGAGAGCACATTTTGAAATGAAACAATCATTATATGACAGACTTATGAAGTTACCTAGGTCTTGAAGAGAAAAAGGTATATACTGCAGTCTATAAGAACCAACAGATCTCAGAGATGGTAAGAGTTAGAGTCAGATCAAGATTATTTTTACTTATGAAGTTACCTAGGTCTTGAAGAGAAAAAGGTATATACTGCAGTCTATAAGAACCAACAGATCTCAGAGATGGTAAGAGTTAGAGTCAGATCAAGATTATTTTTAATTCTTATGGACATTTTTTAGCTATCAGGAATATTCATCGATTCGCTAAAAGTTGATAAGCATCGAATGAATATAAGCAAAAGATTGATTGCTTTAACAGCACTGCTTCTATCTAATACTGCAGCATCATAATATACTGGGCATACACTTTCGTTGGTAATATTTAATTTGAAATTTCGTAAAATACCAGGCAAAGCAGTAAAATAAAATAGTTACCCTAGGAAGCCACGAAAAAGAGAACCGAAATGGCATTTCCTCTCTCACCTTTTTCAAAGAACTCAACCAACAAGTATTTCTTCGCTCATTTGTTTTCATAATATACTTTTTTGGGCAGAATCTACCGAAAGTTTATGTATGTTGGGATTGCCCCAACTAACCTTGGATGAGTCTCCCACCCATTTCACATGGGATTCTTCCTTGTATTTCATAGACCAACATCCACCATCTTTAAAAACCTAGAGTTTTTCTCTTTAAAATCATTTTAATTTACTTTTGATTTTTTTTTGTAATCGACAGTAATCTCGATCACATCTATGAGCTAAGGTAACTATTAAAAAGTCTACTTCAAGTTTTCACGCTTTTGTGCTTTGATCAAACGAAATGTGGTGAAATTTCTTATTATAAAAACTTGTTATACAAATATACGAACATATTAATGTGCGTCTTGGTTTTGGTCTTGATCAGATTCAATTTAAAGACATCTGTTTTCTATTTATCTCTATTTTGAATTGTTTTCTCCGTAGATTATCCAATGCCAGAAAAAATTATTTCAAGTCGATCAAAGACAATCGGATACAGAAGCATATTGTAATACTAAAAGATTTAAGTCTTTAAAAATGTAAAGGCAATAACAATGATGAGTCAATAGTCTGTTGATTCCTGGTTTAGAAACCGGGAAGCAAGAAAATGGATTTTTGAGTTGAAATATTAAAAACAAATTAGCTTGCTGCTATCGATAATTTGAGAAACCATTTAACTTCCATCCCTGTTGAAAATCGCCTGATTAAGTCAGATGATCGTCCTAATGTGCTCTAGTGTAAACCCGTTTTAATCCTTATTTTCCCCCCTAAGCTAACACCCATCATTTCCCTCTTCAGAGCATGCGCCGTGGTGCTCCTGATTTCGGCTCACCGCCGCCCACCGCCGCTGCCACAGGTGGCGGCTATTTTCCACATGATCTCGATGACATTTATGAGAGCCAAACGACGGATCAACAGTATTTCACACACACAGGTGCCAGTGGACAGCAGCGTAGCTGTGAGCGTCCAACTGCCATCTCAATCTTTCATCGTGTTAGTGCGGCCCACACCTCGCTGGATGATTACACTGCCGGAGGATCCCGACAGTCAGTGAATAGCATTGACAGTGGCAGTATACCAGGCGGTGGTGCCTTTGTACCTCACCGTTTTGACAACTCGTCGTTTGTTAGAAGCCTCAGCATCGATGAGCGGGAGCAGTCTCATAGCTCACCGCACAGGGAGGGGCCTGGCAAGCACAAGCATGGCCACAATCACCATCATCACTCCATACATGAGATGCTTAAGCATTTGGGCAAGAAGATGCACGTGTGGCCGCGCAAGCACCACGATGCTCAAAGTGTATGCACCTCGCCACAGAATGATCCACAGGAAAATTTTCGCACGCGTTCCAAGAGTTTGGACGTGAATACACTGAGCAGGCCAAATCGCATTTTAGACGATTGTGGGGCCACTTACAAGATCTACGAACGTATAGTCAAAGAAGGTAAATCGGGGAGGTGGATTAAAATATTACTATAAGCCCTGGTACTTGCTGTTTAGCGTTAGTTTTGAATTTTGTATCTTCTTTACCAAATGCTAAACCATTTTCCTAATTTTCTGTCATCAGGTGCTCATATGCGTCGTGCCTCAGCGGATTTGGAGAAACGACGAGCTTCTGTGGGTGCTGCCGGTCGAAGCTTACGTGGCGATGGCACTTTAGATCCACATCATGCGGCAATATTGTTTAGAGATTCCAGAGGGGTAAGTTGTCACAATATAAAATGAACCAGCGCATCGCATAATAAAATTAAACTAAGTTCTATAGAAAGTGTAAAGCAATATTCAGAGAAACATTACAGAACTATAGACTTCCTTTTGGTATTTTCTACTATATCTACATTAGCTAAGTGCGTAGATTGTGATGGGGAAAATGACTTTTCACCCATGCAAAACGGAAGGTTAACCTTCAAAGTCAAAGTGTTTTGTGCAAAGAGATTAACCCTTGACTTGGTTATTTTTGTAAGCCTAAAAGGCCATCGGAAATGCAGCAGAAACTAATATAACCAGCTGGGCTTCTGGTTATAGCTTCTCTTAAGACCCCTCCCCAATTATCTGACCTGACACTTGTTGTGGCCGTCAGAAACTTAAAAGCAAACAAAGAAAGCAATGACGTTTGCAGGTCTTCTTGGTGAATCCGATGTCTCGTCATTGTCAGTAACAATTGTTGAACCATTGAAATTCTCAATTTTTAAACCTTACTCAATCACAAAATGTTATTTCCTTACACTGGGCATTAATTCGAATTGTTCCATATTAAGCAGTTGTGTTATACTTGTTGAACGGCTAACATCAAATTGTTCTGTGATAAAAAACCTACTCAAAACACCTTTTTCCTATGAACTTAATACTAACGTTCACCCAGTTTCGTCCAAAATGGATATATTTTTAAGTGTTCTTGAAAGTGTGGATTACAACTTTTAATTAACACTTTTTGCCCGATTTATCAAATTCACAGAGTTGCAACTCTGTGGCTGCATTTGTCGACTTTATGCCAAAAATGTGGCCAGTGTGCTTTGGTTTGGTTTCAAGTTAGGTTTAAGTTAAGAACAGTCGTAGTATCGGTTACCTTACCAATGCTTTTCCAAATAGCAACATTTGGTGAATTAATTGAAATTGATTGAATGTTCAATTAATTGCACAGCCCCAAAGCATGCAACACTTTTCGCATTGAATCACTGTAGAAGCTCTGTTAACTCTAACAGCCTTTATATTTTTCAGAATTATTTAACTGAAATGTATTAGTCACTAGAAACGCGAAGGGCTATTTGCTTTTAACTAATGTTAACTGATTAGTTTAACCATCAGCTGTATTTTACGCGCATTATCTTGTGGCTGAGTAACTGATCAGCACTATCACGAAATAGTAAATCGCTTAAACTGGTTGATTCTATGCAATGCTTGGCCGTTTACGTCACCGTAGCTGCTGCTGAGGTGAAAGCCCCAAATTCATATTTTTCTCATGTTGTTATTATTGTTATTCTTTTGCTAATGATGATTAATTAGCTGCCACCTACATTTCACATGATAGCCATTGCCCAATGCCGAGTACCCTGCACTCCACAACTCGCTCTCCAGAGGCATATATTCTGTGTTTGTAGCACCGTTTGTTTTGTTTATCAGCCAAAAACAAATTTACACAGAAGCTCTTCAAAGTTTTTGTGTTTTCCGCTCTGAGTCACAACCATGATACAACAATAAAGGTAAGGCGGCGTCAGTGTGAGATCTCTGCAAAGTACATCCACATTCAGCGTGAGCTTTTGGCAGAAGTACTCATCACACTGACGCCGCCTTACCTTTATGGCTGTATCATGGCCACAACTGAACTGCGAGTTGAGCAGGGAGCTCTTCAGTTTTGGTGGCCTTCTTGATCATTCTTTCCCAATGTCGTTATGTGGGTGTGCAAGTAATGTTGGCTCTCTTTAATATGACAGCTCGCAGTGCTCTACGAGTATATATGTATGTTTGCTTGTATGTAAGTACTACGGGCATGTACTCGTACATATTTGTTTATTGAAGAAGCGGCAAAGCAGAAAGCGCAACCTCCATGCGGGCTGATTCTTTTAATACACTGAAACAGGGGGGGTATATTGGCTGCCGAAAATAATATTATCTATAATATAATAATCTGTCTTAAAATACAATATATCGCTATCCGATATATGAATATATATATTGAACCGAACCGAAACGGCTTCCTTTCAGAATTGCTGAACCGAACCGAAAACCACAAATAAAAACGGTTCGGTTCGGTTCAGTTCACAGACGAGTTTTAACGGGAATCCCTTTTCTCTAGCTAATGATTTTTATAAATTTGGGAATTTAAATCTTTTTCCGAAGATAATTTTGATACATTTCGTTCGACCCTCCACATAAAAATCCATGGCTGAAACTCATAAAAAGATGTCATGGCTATTGCTATGATTCTGGTCTGAGCCTAACTTAAGGGATATGATGAATAGGGTAATAAATCCGACATAATAAATAATGGACATTCTTCTAAGGATTTTAAAGATATTTTAATGGATTATAAGAATTAAAATTCAAAAGTGTTCGAAGGTCACATTACTACAGAAATCATAATATTTCATAATGTGCCTTTGTGAACCGCGGTTTAGTTCTCTCGAGTGGTTTTGCATCCCTGCGAATATTTTCCCGAGGCGATATATCGGATATCTCATATTTTTTGCTGATATGTTTGATTCACATTTTCAATCCTTTGAATATGCGAAATCTTAAAAGTAAACACATATTTATGTTCCGAAAATTGAGCTCCAATTGAGATGATAATGTTGTAAGCTGCGTCCAACGACGACGACGACTATTCATGTGCTTCAAATCATAAAGATTTTCAAAGTTTTCATTCGAAATTTAAAATTAACGAAGCTTTCTTCAATATAATTTCATGAACAAGTCGAGCTTCGGACCGGGCTTCGGGGGCGCATCAGGCCACTAGCTGCCCATCGCTTCACCAAAATATTGAACAGGACAGCAACAAATCATGTGGCTGGTATTTGTTCTCATATCTTGAAAAACGTGATCATTATTTAATGATATTGATAGTAGTTTCACTATCCTAGAGTGTTCAGGCTTCGTTGTCCGAAAACGTTTGGTTTGTGTGTGTTCTTGTGTTTATTTAAGCTTTAGCACTCTCGCGCACACTCTCATATAGTAGGCACTCTCTCTTTGGGAGATCACACACATACAATGTGTAGGGGGCTCATCTACGCTCGCCAAACTCTTAACCAGTTTACGTTTACATTTGCAAGCGCGCAGACGTGCCCGGAAAAAAAAAAAAAAAAAAAAACAACCAGCAGCGCTCCATCCGTTATCCGTGTGTGATTTTTCTTCTTCTACATTTTATTACTCCGTTACACGCGCGTTTTTATCAGTGTGTGTGTGTGTGTGGGTGGGTGTGAATTCATGTATCGTCGTCGCTATTCCGCCTTTGAGCCAAGCGCACCGCGTGTTGGTGTGCTGCCCCCACCAGCCAATTCGCAAAATGCATCCGCCAAATTGCCACAGAACATTAATAATAGCAACAAATTGAGTGTGCGCTTTGACCCAAATCTTCCCGATGACAACAACAATGCCAAAGCAATGCGCAAGGCGCGCTCGCTAAGCAATTCTCCCCAATATCTTCGCAAGAAGCGTTATAGTCATTTGCCTGCTTTGATGTCTAATAACGGACCGACAGCCGGAGCCAACTATCAGCTATTGAATAGTGCAAATCTTCAAGATTTTGTAGATGGTCAACGACATTCACAGCACGTAAGCAGGCGCGATGACAAAAGCACCACAACAACAACAGCTACAGCTACAACCAATAATGGTAAAAACAAACAAAAAGATGGCAAAAAGCTGACGGCAACTCTAACAGCGGCCATGTCATCGTCGCTGTTGCGTCGCAAGGCCCACAGCAACAACAGCCAACAACAGCAACAACAGCAGCAGCAACAGCAACAGCAGCAACAACAGCGGAACAACTGCAATGGTCGAGTGAGCCTCACCTCAGGTCATTCACCGGCCCCACCAGAGCTATCTGCTGCAGTGCACCAAACATTGATCTATGAGCATCGACGTATGAGCAGCGCCCACACATCCCCTCGCACCCATTCCCCCGTGCATGTACATCAGTGTCTTCTTATGCGACGGCGCAGTGATTACAGCGTCGAACAGATCGAGCAATGGAAGCGACAGCAGCAACTGCAACCGCATACCGGTCGAAAAATTAGCGTGAGTTTTGCAAGGAAAATCTGTGCAAAGAAAGCTTTCTTTGCTGAACAGCTTTTTCACACGGGCAATAGGAGAAGTAAAATACAAGATATATTAAATGACTTGTTTATCATTTGAATTGACATTTCTCTCTCTACTTATCAAGCGGCTGCTAACCACTTAAGAGCACGCACTCACCCAAAGAGAGAGGGAGTGAACGTGTAAAGAGTTTCTCTCTTGTTCCACAATTGCACAATTCAATGCTAATGCAAAGCTACTTGAAGTTACCCTATTTGGCTTAGTTTAGTTTTTTTGTTTTACAAACAAACATACATACTCACCTACGTTCCTATCTAATAAATATTTCATTGCGAGTTTTTATCTCTGATTGCGCATTTTGTTATTTTATTTTATGAGCGCCACACGATTAGGCGATGAGTACACATTTTTAAGAGGATAACTTTAAAAGCTAAAAATTGCGAGCTAATTTTTGTTTACTTTTGATATTTTTGTATTGTGTTTGGAAAATACACAAATCATTGTGACCCACATAAATTAAAGTATAACTCGAATAGTTGGTAGGAAGGGAACAGTAACAATTTAGAATTGGGAACGGTAGGGCAAGAGCATGCAAGTGTGATGAAGGAAACTAAAGATAACGTAACAGCGCGGCTCAGAGCAAACCCTTATTCAAGTAAGAAGGAAATTTCCTTCAACGTTTAACTAACTCTAGGCTATCAGCAACGAATTCTCACCAGGACTGCAGTTAACCGCCCCCAAATAATGTAAATACACCTTTCAGCGCTATCCATCACATAATCTTACAATTATGTGTGACACATTGCAGCTATCTAGAATATGACAAATCGGTCCTCTAAATCTCAAAACTATACTAAATATATCATATATTTCGTTTGTTTCAGTTGCCCGTTGCCGATCCGTTCCTAGAGAAAGTCAATCTATCAGATTTTGGTAAGTATTGTTCAACCTCATCTCCCCCAGCAGAAATGTTTTCTTGAAAATAAATTAGCAGACACACTTGGCATCTGATCAACAGTCCACCTCTGTGGTTCGGGCACACGACGCTGTCGTCAGTCCTCATATACTAGACAGAACGCCATTTAATTTAATCAAAATCATATATCACTGGGATTATAAAGTCCAAGGAATGTGAGAGTAGGCGAGAAGACCATTATCGTTTATAAAATAATGGATATTAGCTAAGGTATTGACGTAGGTCGAACACATCCCCGTGTATTGTGCGGAGGCTAATTATAAGTTCCAAGTACACGGGAGAATTCGAAGATACACAATTTCCTTCTTGCCAATTGCACTGATTTCATGAACCTCATTAACATCCATTCAGTCCAATGGGTAACCTCTGCCTAGAGATCTCTCACCAAAAATTTTGTTTTCGCCTCTCCACGTTTTCCCCATTTCTTTTGTTTGTTTTTGCCGAAAAGTTTTCAACAAATAAATTTTCTCGAACCGAGAGAGATGAAAAATACAAAAACAGACTGCACACAGATCAGTTTATGATAAAATTTCGAAACGTTTAGAACGACGAACGACGGGGACAAAATCGCGGCGGTGTTTTGTAGATTTTGAATATTAGCAATATTTTTTGTTCGTTCACTTATGTATACATATATGGAACTTGAATGGATATGGATAGTCTAAATGTTAAATAATACAAAGTGGCCATTGTGCAGTCGAAGGTCCGCGCCACGTCAAGTACAACAACCACAAACCAGTGTGCTCTTCTTAGTCATTCGTCAAGAATTCAAGAATATACGGCGCCGCGACGCCAAAACCGACCAACCACCCACCCAGCTGAAATTGTTTTTCAATTGTTTTGATGCCACAGACAAACAAAAGAATAATAAAAAAACCAAGCATTTTAATTGACTTGCGTTCATTGAAGCAATCGCGATAATACAACGGGGCAACCTTCCTTCGGCAATCTATTTCGAACTTGGATTTGCATTCAACTCTCCCCCGAACGAAATTTAATAACAATTTTTGAATGCTTTCTCTGTTGTTTACGGAATTTCTGTATATATTTTTATATGTATTGTAAATTTAAATTTTAATACCTTTTGCTCGCCACAAACTTTTTCCGCTGGCCTTCGTTTGCTGAGGGGTATTTTTTACTTTTGGCAGCATCGTTTATGTAGACATCGGGATAATTTGTTAAAAACGTGTGTCAATGGGCAGAAACTAAAAAAATAGACATTTTGCTAAACTTGAACATTTGTTATGGATAATTCTTGATTAAAATTAAATGGTTATTCCATCCTTGAAATGTAGAATCTTAAAGTTGAACATTTTTGGGTCTTAAAAGAATGAAAAGAAAAAGAATACTGCCAAATCATAAAAAACTTAACCAAGGATAATAGGAAATGGGGATACATATCCAAAACCAAATTTGGTATGTAGACTCCCCCTACATATATGGAAAAAGATCCAGTAGCATAGCGTCTGGCGGAAAAAATCGATCGTTCCACGACCTCCTCCTTCAATTGATAGACCTACTGGGCTTTTCACTCAACTAGTGCCGAAAAGCTAAGTGTTCGTGGTTATATTCTTGGATAGTGGAGTAAGTAAGGAATTCAATTCTATACCAGAGCCCGCATCACTAGCAATAAAAAAAGAAAATGAACGAGAGAGGATGTCGATTAACTGAAGGGCTGTTACAGAGCTCGATAAGCATTTCGACTTTGTTTCATTGATTTTAGTTCAGTGGTGGCCGTTGCTCCCATTGCTCCTCGAGTCTTAAACCTAACT
This sequence comes from Lordiphosa andalusiaca, assembly GCA_035044965.1. Classification (NCBI taxonomy): domain Eukaryota; kingdom Metazoa; phylum Arthropoda; class Insecta; order Diptera; family Drosophilidae; genus Lordiphosa; species Lordiphosa andalusiaca. The sequence continues at coordinate 258,229 of JAWNNM010002897.1, read as the reverse complement.
TAATTCCAAAGTGAATACCTAAAATTGCAATACTAAAGTGGTATCTAGAGATTAATAAATACTTTGGTAAACTAGAAGTGTCCCCCTCAACAAAATTAAAGCCAGCTTAATTAAATTCACCAAAAATTGTGGATTTATGTTTCAACGATTCAAGCCCTGAATGCACGTTGAATGAACGTCATAACGATCACAGAGAAGAGAAGCAGAGCAGAGGTCCAACTCTATGTTTCCTTGCTTTAGGCTATCTTTTCAGCCAACAAATATCAATTGAAATACATTATTCTGTTCTGCCCACATTCACGCTAAAAATACTCTTAGATCCAAAAACAATTTTAGATTTCCTGAATAGATTTCCAAAGACGAACGTCGTTTTCGATATGCATTTTCTTGTATGTAAACTAAAAGTTTTCACACACATAAGAAAATGTCCAAGACTCTTTATGTCGGTTAATTAATTTCTTGGCACAAATATTTACCTATAATGCCGGGAAAGCTTCTAAGTTGTTGTTCTTGTCTTTTTTGCCTAGCATTTATCAGTATCTCTGACAGCTGTCAAAACAGGGCCAGCGATGGGAAGGTTGTCGGGGGTTCTCAATTTGATTAACACCTTTGCGCCCGCCTCAATATTTATTTATTATTATATAACAATGCGGTGGCTGTGCTGCCTCCTTTTATACCCTGTAAACATGATACAATGGGTAGAAAGGGCTAAGCTTATACTTGTAAGCCCATGAATGAATTCACACACAATAAGGAAAACATCCGGGTTAATATCAATTCCCAAACGCTGACAGAAGTTGGTCGTTCCCAGATTTTCTTAAACTAAATACGAGAGGACTATCTTGAGAACGGATTTTTAAATTCCGGAATTATTGTGTTGTTCATTCCGCCAAACATGTTCACTAAGACAACATGAAAATCTAAGATCCATTTATCATAACGAAATCGTCCAATTGATAATTTGTAATATCCTCTTTTCTCTGTGTAGATGATTCCGACTTTAACTCGGAAGATGGGCTGCCAGATATTTAAAAGATTTCCATATCGATATTTTTGACTATATTGAAAATATTTGTTCACTCTTTTTCTTTGTACTGGGTATTTTGTAGTCTTGTTTGAATTGTTTTTTTTTTTTTTTTTTTTGAGGCTGCCCGCCATTTAATGGCCTCTGTGGCCAATTGCGTGAAATGACAAATAATTATATTTTTGCTTGATAGTTTTTGTTATTTTTTGTATGCTAAATTTATTTTAATTAAAAATGCCTTAATTTCATTAATTGAAACGCGCGACCAGAATTTTGTGTCATCCAATTGAGTAACAATTCAGCTGTTGTGCGGCCTGAAATCAATATTTATGTGGGCTAGTTTTCGTTTTCATTTGTAAGCAGCACGGTTAGGCCACCACCAAACCGCTGGTAATAGTGTGGATCGATCAATTAGCCAAGCTTTAGTGAGTGATGCTACATTGAGACATTGTCGGAAGAACGCATGTTACAACTGCACTTCTATTCGAATCATGCGGGTCGCTTGGTACTCGGTGGGGGCAACGGCCGTCCTGCCGATGTGCTCTACTATCCCTTGGAGAGTATCAAAGAGTTTGAGCAGATATCCGAGGCCTGGAAGCGTCTGCTAGCCGAGCTGCTTAAGAAAGGTCTTCTTCTCCTCCCAGCCAGTTTATTACGATTCCTTTCCATTAACCCAATTTGTTTTTTTTTCTCTTACAGAGGAGGATGACTCACAGATCTTTGTCAAGTTCTTCCGTTTTCACAAATGCTATGACCTGATACCCACCTCCGCCAAGCTGGTTGTGTTTGATACCCAATTGCTGGTGAAGAAGGCTTTCTATGCTTTGGTCTACAATGGCGTGAGGGCAGCTCCACTGTGGGATTCAGAGAAGCAACAGTTTGTGGGCATGCTGACCATAACAGATTTCATCAAGATCTTGCAAATGTATTACAAGTCCCCCAATTCATCCATGGAGCAGCTGGAAGAGCACAAACTAGACACGTGGCGCAGTAAGTTTGAGTGTGATTGATCCAAATTGAAAAATCTCATTGAACCCACTTGTTCAGGTGTGCTGCACAACCAGGTGATGCCATTGGTCAGCATCGGACCCGATGCATCCCTCTATGATGCCATCAAAATTCTCATTCACAGTCGCATACATCGCCTGCCCGTGATTGATCCAGCGACTGGCAATGTCCTGTACATACTGACACATAAACGCATACTGAGGTTCCTTTTCTTATATGTAAGTATCGCGTAGTATGGAGTAGCGCCTCAGTTCTCATGGCCTTCAATTTGCATTTCCAGATTACTGAATTACCAAAGCCCGCTTATATGCAAAAAAGTTTGCGCGATCTGAAAATTGGTACCTATGACAACATTGAGACCGCCGATGAAACCACCAGCATCATCACAGCGCTCAAGAAATTTGTCGAGCGACGCGTTTCAGCGCTTCCTCTCGTAGATGCCGAAGGCAGGCTCGTGGACATTTATGCTAAGTTTGATGTGATTGTAAGTTGAAGATTGTTTTTAATTTATTTTATGAACACTTAGATCAGGGCTGCAAACCGCTTTTGAACCGAACCGGTTCGCACCCGGAATTCCGAATTATATTTTACTGTGAACCGAACCTTGAGCCGGACCTCTTTAGAATTAAAAGCTGATTCCGAACCTGTTCCGAACCTAAAATATCGGTTCGGATCAACAAAAATAGTGGATATCAGAAAAATTGGCATTCTGTCCAGAGATTCCATTTGTTATCTGGTTAGTTGTGAGCACGTGAGTCTTAAAATGGTCTGCCAAGTGAATGAAAAAACCTAGAATAGCATTGAAAGCTACGTACAATATTTCTATCTATGGTAGGCTGTGTTTTTTAAGATCCTTGACTCCCAGGCCTTCGCAATGATCCTCATGGGAAATATTTTTCTACTAAAACCACGAAATGGTATAGTAAAAATGTATTTTCAATATTTAGTATCGATTAATGAAACACATGGGATTAAACTAACTTCTAAAATTTTAGTAATATTTAGTGTCTAAATAAATGTATTGCTTTGTTTAATATTTATACTGTGTCCAGCATGGACTGAACCAAGGTTCGAACCAAAACCTTCCTGTCAAAAACCTCGAACCTGAAATTTTTGAACCCTAACCATTGGTCAATTTTGGTTTGAACCAGCGTTCCGGAGATCCAATAAAATGTATGTGTTTGCAGCCCTGACTTAGATACACTTGGTCAGTGAGACCGGATCCCCGGGTCCAGATTAGTATCCAAAAACAAAAAATAATTGTTAAATTAGAAAAGGGAACCTGGCTTGTTCGCTTCCTTGGTATCAAGATGATACCGTAATTCCTGTTCTGAACAGTTCCATCTACAATTCTAACCAATCTTTTTGCCATTACTTTCGCCCCAATCAGAATCTCGCCGCGGAGAAAACCTACAACGATCTCGATGTGTCATTGCGCAAGGCCAACGAGCATCGCAACGAATGGTTCGAGGGTGTGCAAAAATGCAATCTGGATGAGTCGCTGTATACTATTATGGAGCGCATTGTACGGGCGGAAGTGCATCGTCTGGTGGTGGTTGATGACCAGCGCAAAGTAATTGGCATTATCTCGTTATCGGATATATTGCTCTACCTGGTGCTGCGGCCAAGTGGTGAGGGTGTCGGCGGCTTAGAGAATTCACTGCGTGCCTCAGATCCGGTGCTGCTCCGCAAAGTGGCCGAAATGGAGGTTAGCATGTCCGCGACTACGACACCGCCTCGCAGTCCCTCGGCTGGTTCGGGCAATCGTAGCCTAATCGAGGACATACCCGAAGAAGAGCCATTGCTGTCGGCGGCGTCCGGCAGTGCTGACAGTGATAATAACAAATCCGCCTGTGAAGACAAAGCCAACAATAATCAGCATGAGTCGGCGGCAACGCCCAATGGTGATAGTCCAGCCGAAGTGTCCTTTGCCGATGAGGCGCATGAAGAAGCCGCCGACCAGGTCGGGCGCAGCAATTGTGATGACGACGACGAGGAAGTGGAGAAGGAGGTGGAGGTGGAGGTGGTGGAGGAGCGTAAAAAGGCAGCGGCCGTTGCAATTGCTGCGGCGGCACAGACAACTGGGGACGAGGACAATGGACTAAGCAGCGCCGTTTCGGCTGCCTCGGCACTTGGCCAGACACTGGCCACGCCCACAGCAAGAGAGATGGCGCTGGTTAGTGAGTAAAGCAACTTTTAATTTAAACAACAACAAAACACACAACAATAAAGCAGAGAAAATTATATTTGAATATTATTAGTGGTTAAGCAAATATTATTACAATTATAAAATATTATTACTATTATTATTATTATTATGAGTATGTATTTTACAAAAGCAACTAAAAACGCAAAACAACAACAAATCCTGTTAACAAAGTTTATATAAAAGCAACAAAAAACCAACAACATGAAACAACAAATTAAATTAGATTGTCTTTAAATTTTAAATTATGTAATTGATTATTATATAATAGTTATAGTACAAGTCGACAAAAACCGAGTTTTGATTGATTGGACACACTCCGGGCAGAGGGCAACTACAATTTGTGTACAGGCCAAGCTGCATCACAAAAGAAAAACCTCCAAAACCCCATTCAGTTAAGGCAAAAGGATTTATGCAGAATTCGGCATCCATGTTCAAGTTACGAATTCGTTGAATACATTACCTCAGAATGAAAAATAAAAAACCTACAAGTTCGGCTTCGTTTTTATTAAGAAGCTCGCAAAATTGTTGGTTTGTGTTTTGGAGCAGTCAACGTCACTGTACCTTAGAGATGATAATGACTTAAAAGGGTCAAGATTGGCCAATAACACAAAGCGAATTTCGGTTTCTGATTAAGTTTTTAGCAGGCTCTGAGCCGTTGGGAATTGTTAATAGTTTTATTTCGATTGTTCACTATTTGCCTGTTCTTCATTTACTTTACCGATTCAAAGCGGTATCTTCACCTGTTCAAACCTATCAAGAAAACGATTCCAAGCCGGCGTAAACTTTAATGGAACTGGCTTAAATGAAATTTATCAAAGATCTGCACCCAAGCAAAGCCGGATATTTAACAGGTTGGCCAATTTAACTTAGCTTAGGAATTGCTGTGAATAGTTCAACGAATAACTCCCAAAATTCTACTTTGCTTAAATTGTATTCAGACAACTCTAGAAGTTCGTTGAGAAAGTATTATTTCTAGAAGTTTCGCTTTGTAAATCGGCCAGCTGAGTACCCCCAATGCCAGTCGCCTAGGGCTGCCACCTCGCACTTGTGTCCAAGATAAGGAAATTATTTGCAGCTATATCAACCTACTTTTACCACTATTACCCAACTTTGCTCAATGTGACCGTGCGTTTGGTGTTGCCAGATAATAGCAGTTTTTCTCAACAAAATTTCTTCTTGTTCTTGCCACTTGACTAGCTCTGGCTGAAAAGTAGGAAGGAAATTGAATTAATCTGACAAATAGCAACCGAATCAACAACTCAAAATGTCGGCAGCAACAGGGTAAGTTAAGTGCAAACGAAACCAAATTGAACCTAACTCATCGGGGAACCACGACACCTGCCCACCTATATGTGACTGTGACTATGTCTGTTTTTGGGGCTTCTTTGTGGCAGGCGGCTGGCAGGCCCCGAAGCGTGCTTTAACATTGTCGGCGGCGTCCATTTTGCTGCAAAAGTGGAAAAGTGCATTTGTTTATGGATCCATTTGGAGGAGGGCGTGTCCGCGTGTAATTAAAATACAGCGCATATTTGCATTTGGTGAGGGGGGAGAAGCGAGCTGATTTTTTTTTCTTTTTTGAGGTTAGGTTCAGGTTGGCGCTAATTTTGTATATTTTCGGCAAAAGCATGGACTTTCAATGCTTTGCCAGCCGGCTGTATATATGTAAATGCGGAAACTTTGCATAAGCTAGCCGAACTTTGCCTCGGGGTGATGGCTTCTAGAAGCATCCGCCGCCTTCCCCCCCGGTTGCTGGGCCGGCACAAATAATGCGTTGTCATGTTATCGAAGAACTGTGTTTACCATAATTTTTTTTTTCGATTTCAGCTCGATTCCGCCTCCAGTTTCCTGGGCTCAGCGCAGTGACTTGGTCTATGTCATCATCGATGTGGAATGCAAGGATATTGAACACAAGTAAGTAATGGACAAATCCAGGTCCAGAACACCCCACTCATATGGCTCCGTCCTTTCCCCCTTTCAGAGTGACAGATAACAGCTTCACCTTCAAGGGTGTAAATGCGCTGGATGCCTCGAAGAAATACGAAGTCACATTGAACTTTTTCCACTCGGTTGATCCGGAGAATGTGACCAACAAGAATATCGGCCGTTGCCTAGAATTCACAATACCCAAGAAGGAGAGCGGACCCTTCTGGCCCACCCTGACCACGGACAAAACCAAATTGCATTTCCTTAAGGCCAACTTTGCCAAGTGGCGCGATGAGTCCGACGATGAGGAAGGAGAACCCAAAGACGCTGGCATGTTTCAAAATCTCCTGAATAACCAGGGCGGTGATTGGAATAACAAGTTTGATGATTTCAATGTGGACGAAGATGACGAGGAGGAGGATTCCGACGACAACATCCCCTCTCTATCGCAAAACGACGAGGATGCAGATAAGGAAGGTGCTCAGGGTGATAAGGGCGAGAAGCCGGCTGTCTAAGCCAAGTGACTTCCTGCTCTCTGCTGTGGTGTCGCCGTCGTCTAGAATTTTCTGGAGTAGTAGCCGAGAGGCGCTTTACCATTAAGTCCACAGACATACACATACATGACTCTCACTCCCCATATCCACACACAAACACACACCCATAAACACACTCACTTGCGCATGCGTACATATGAATACTATTCCACAAACAAAAAACATAATTAACTTTAGCTGAATATGCGTATTCGGGCGACATGTTAACAAAAAAGCAACACAAGGAACAATATTTGGCGCCGACAAAAAGGAAAAAACAAAAAGCATGAGTTTTACGCTAGAATTTAACAACAATAACAAGAAAAGCTACCAACCAATTCATTGCAAAGCATTCAATTTGCAATTTATTAATTTTTGTTTCCTGTAAATAAAGGAAAATACAATAAAACAAAAAATTTGAAAGGGAAGTTCTATTGTTGGGAACTAGGATTGTTTTTTGACCCTTCCAGAGGATGGCTAATTCTAAAGCAACGGCCAGAATCAGTTAAATCCTTTCAGCCGTTGATTTTGTCTGTTCTGGAGACAGCCAAAAAACTGGTTTTCGGGTCACGACTCATTCACGCGGGTCTTTAAGACGATAACAGGTAGCCGTCTTTTCGATATACTTTTCGATAAGTATCGGGTCATCGTTGCCAAGGAATCAATCTCAAATCTGTTTACACTCGAAATAATTTACAAGTAACAAAAAAAAAAACATGGGCACGAACCTAATGAGTGAACGTCGTCTGGCCTTTGTGGCCGAATGGTATCAAGTGGAGGCAGCCATTATTCGCACCTTCCTGGTAACCTTCTATACGGCGGATAAGGCGGTGGAAGTGGTAGGTCTACTCCTGCTCCTCTAGCAGATGACCAGGAACTATGTTACATGTCTTTCTTTTCTCTTCCTCAGTTCGATCAGCGCAGCAAGAAGACCTTTTTGCGTCGCACCAAGATCCCAGAGTTGACACACCGCGATTTCTTTGTGGGCTCCAAGATCAATGTGTTTGGCCGGCAATTTGACATCATTGACTATGCCGACGAGGCGACCCGCAGCGCTTTGGCCAGATATCGGAAAAAGTATGGCCTTAACAATCCGTTGCTCCCATTTAAATTTGTGTCTCACTTCTACAGGGGATTCGTTTTGCTGAAGAATTACATGTGGAGCAAGCATTTGGGCAAGTTTCTCAAAACACTGATTGAGAATAAGATCAATATCAATAATGGCCTGATGGTTCAATTCACTTCCAAGTTGGTCACGCAGTTTCTGGCCCGGAAGGAACAGAATGATGTGACTGCCTCGTAAGTATTATGGTTATGGCTCTTCTCCGGCCCCCTTAGCAGCCCTTAACCTGGTCTTGCTTTGCACAGTGTCCTGATGAATGAACTTTTGTCCGGTCCGGCCATCAGCCTGGAGCTTATAGGTGATAATGTGGTGGACATTATGGTTGCCTGCAGCAATTACAAGGCAGAAAATGCCTCCTCCAATGTCAAGCTGTCGCCCAGCATGGAGCAACTCTTTGAAATCGAAGAGGTTCGTAATGGCTTCTATTGCTCCGAAAGGGAGGAGGATGTGGCCATGGACTTGAAGTTCTTTTTCGAGGATCGTCATCATTTGATCAAGGAGTGCCTTTTCAAGTCCTCCACTCTGGCCATTATTAAGCCGCACAGCATCAAAGACGGCCATTTGGGCAATATAGTTGAGGAGATACTGTCGAACGGCTTCAAAATCACGGCTATGCGCATGCTCCTAATGGCGCGTGTCAATTGCGAGGAGTTCTATGAGGTGTATCGTGGCATATTACCTGAATACATTCCCATGGTTGCCCAACTGGCCAGCGGGGTCTGCATGTGCTTGGAGATTGCTTGGCCGGATGCGGAAAAGAACTCGCATGAGCATTTTCGATCCCTTTGTGGACCCATGGATCCGGAAATTGCTAAGCTGCTCAGACCGCATACGCTGCGCGCCAAATTTGGCAAGTCCAAGGTACTCAATGCAGTCCATTGTACAGATCTACATGATGATACCAATCTAGAGCTTCAGTACATGTTCAAGATTGTTGATTGATGCATCGGGTGTCTTTATTTATTTCTATTTATTTTTCTTCCAGTATTATTTGTGCGCATAAGTGTGTGTGTGTAAATAAATTATAAGTGCAACAGCCAAGCTAAACTCCAAATAACCAAAATTCCCGACGGGATAGAGCCTATAAAATAACAGATTCGTGCTCATCCCTTCATAAACTGTTTTTGCCTTCCTTCAGCCAGTAGAGGTTTCGTTCCTGACCCATCGACAAGTTTGATTCGCAGACCGTTTCCAATTGTTGGGTCAAGACAAGTCAGAGAGATTTGTTCAAGCATATGGCTATAGATCTTTCAGGCATTAGCCGTGCTGTTTGAGTATTGTTGAATTGATTTTCAGAACAGATAGATGCTTGGTCTAAGAATTTTTATTTCTTAGTCCCATATTTCTGTTCTCTACATACAAAAGATTACAAAGCAAATTATTTTCGTCTTGGGCATCTATTGTCGATTCCCTTATACACTTCCACTCCGACTGTGACTGGGCAAATATTGCCGCTCTTCGTTCTCACACTCCAGTATACCACTTACGTAGTAATAGTCGCCCTTTTGTTCCTGCAGGGTATAGTCAAAGGCGAGCAGGGCAAATATAATGATGCACACCAGCATGAGCACCCCATAGAAGAAATATTCAGCCTTTTGAGAGCTCAGCACATCGAGTTCAGTGATCACGACCACAATAAGGTTGCCAAAGGCGTTGTTAAGGAACCAGGCGGCGGTTACCACCGATTTCATGGAAGCCGGTGCTTGGGTAAAGGCAAACTGCAAGCCCGGAATGGATAAAAACAGTTCCCCTAGCATAAGTAGCACAAACTGGGGCAGCTGCCAGGCTATACTGATGGATTGAGTGGGTGAATTCTATGGTTCATGTGGGAGAAATGATGAAATGAATTGGTAAAAGTAGTTCAGTCCCTCTCACCATTAGGCGATCTTGCAGAGCCCCGGCGCAGAAAAAGGCTCCGGCTGAGCAAATACCGCCCACAGTGACGCTATGCAGTGGCTTCAGCTGCCAGTGGAAGAGTCGCCTCAGTACAGGGGTCGTCACATATTGCCATAGAGGGATGAGCATGAAAAGTATAATGGGACCAACAGCCTTGGCCTGATCCGGCTGGATCACCACGGATCCACCAAGCAGGGTGGTATTCATCATGGAGGCCTGGAAAGTCCAACTGGAGTCTTGCTGAGCCAGCAGGGCAAAGTAAAAGGGCAAGGGTATGAATAATTTTGAAAGCTAAAATAAAACAGAGTGGTGGTTAATGGATTCGATCAATTCGGAGCGCGGAAACTCTTCTAAGGTACTCACCCTCAAAACTCTGGACACATCATTGACAAAATCCCTTTCATAGGGTCCTATGGCATTTTGGAGCCAATAACTGGCACGCTTAATGGACTTGCGACGTCTCCATTTCTCCAGAAGCGCCGTCTTAATGCAGCCATAAAATTTGAAGAGTATATTATCGTCCGCTAGCTTTTCGGTCTTGTAGTAGCATTTCCCGATCAGGAAAACAACTATAACAAATTATTAGCCTGCCCCCTGCAACGCTATATGAGTTTACTTACACCAGGCCATTAGGAAAGCACTGCCCAGGGTACCAAACACTGCGGGATAACATTCCATCTTTTCGAAACATTGTGTATTGGCTCTGACCAATGGTGGCAAGATCTTACTTAGAAATATGCCAAAATAGTATACAAAATAATAAAATGAAAAATACTCGGCCAGATGGATAGCCTGCTCGGGCAGCTTGAACTGCAGTGCGCCCAGGGAAGTAATGCAGGCGCGTATAGATCCATTGCCAATGGCTATGAATAGCAGGGCAATTGACAACAGCAGGCTTTAAGGGAGAAGATGTTCCAAAATTCATTCAATAATATCTTAGAGTAGTTCTCACATCATGGGCACTCCCACTTGGGGAAGCGAAGTCATGGTCAGCAGCAACCATCCGAACGCGTACAAAAAACAAAATGCTGAAATAGTGCGCACATTTCCCATATAACTATCAGCCAAAACGGCACCAATAATGGGAAAGAACTGTCCGAAAAAGTTAAATATGTGAAGCACCACAGTAGAGAAGCTTTCCGTAAAGTTGAGATCGTCGCGTAGATAAAGTGCAAGTATGGCTGGAAAAAGGAAAAGTTCAATTAAGTAATTCTATTCAGTCAGGTTTTGAGGTTTTCGTTCGAAGGATTTGGTTTGAACCTTCGTTCAGCCCATGCTTTATACATATTTATATGGTAATCAACCTAAAAACGACAAATTTTGTGTAAGTCCACACACATTATTTTGGGGTCGTGCCCAATATAAAAGAATTCGTAGCATTTAGCATATTATAATACAATATACAGGTTTACAAATAAAGGCCGGGCAGTTCAAATTTAACCCATACTGGTTCGGCTCGGAGTTTCCAGAATCTCTCGTCTGACTCCGGACCAACTTGCAAGAACAGTTGCAGTCGCCTGTTCTCCCGTTTTTCACTAAGCTTCTTTTCTAAGTATTTTCATATTAATTTCTAAAAAATATAACGTGGGTCCATGAGTGCATACATATGCATGTGTGCACAGCTTCTTATGCAGATACCTCTCACTGATCTATCAGACTTTCCACTGTGTGTTTGCTACAGCTGATAAGCCCAGCGTTTTTGATTTTTTCGTCGAACGGACAATAAAGAATAATTGTATAAGTTCATACCGTCTAGATCTACTTCTACTTACTGCGTATGCCATTGGCTGCAAATGCCTCAAAAAACTTGGTGGCCAGTATAAAGTAGACAGCTCGTGGATATTTATACTCCAGGCGTATGGGTATGGGGGCAAATCCATAATTGGGCACCGAATCGCCGCGCTGCCTAAGCCTAAGCTGTCTTCTCTCCATGTCCGTGTCATAATCCACTTGCGTTAGCTCCGCAAGGGCTGGCAAAGCTAACAAGAATTTGGTTTACCTTCTTTATCTTATCGTTGCATCCACTCACTTTCTTCGCTGCCAATTTCCGTAGCGCGGAACATTTTCAACTGTCGCCTAAACCAAAGATGTGAATGCACTGAGAGCCAAGAGAGAGGGAGTGGAGCTGCTTGCTTTTGTTCGTCTGATGACGGTGGATAGAGTTACTTCGCAGCCTTGCGGCTTTAGATTTAGGTGGTGCGGTTACGGTCTCTGTCACAATGATGAGGCTTAATTGTCGATTTCGAATTTGCCGCCAGCCACAACCGTTGCACATCACGGCCCGACAGCAACTAAAACTTGCCTCGCATACACTCAGAGAGTGGGGGTGCAAGAACAAACATCGCGGTATGCACAAAACCAAGACGGCAATAAATGCGACAGGTTATCTCTTTTGGCTGGCTGATAAGACCAAGTCGCGCTCAGTCAGGCGAAGTAAGTCACGGGACTCGAGCTCAGCTGACTGGGCGATAGGGATGCAACTTGAACTCGGGAATAAATCTGCTTACTTAAATGTAGTAGATCTTAGTTTCAAGGTGTTTTGGTGGTGATGCTGACTCTCTTGCGCATCTGCAGTTATTGTACAATGGATTTTTATTTAAATTACGCACAAGAAATTAAAACTAGACGTGCTTGGGGGTTGAGGCCAGTGTGCTTTCCGATGATGATGATGATCCTTTGAATGAAATTCGCAATTTTGTTACACTTTCGCAGCAGAGAAGCCAAAAATGAGGAGAACACAAACACGAGGAAGAAACTATGAAGATCTCACACTAGTTTTTTTGCCTCGAAGAAGCTCTTGAGATGACGCATCTGCCAAAATCCCATGCAGACCAGCACCACAGTTTGGGCCAGGGACCACCACAGCACACGGGAGTTGGTGCTCTCGCTGGTGTGACGGAATCGCTCCTCACGGTAGCGTTGATAGTTCTGTTCCTTGGTGATCTGTTCCACTTGATCTAGCAGCTGGCGTATGCGCAACTGCAGTTCGGTTAGCTTCTCTTTTTGTGCCACATTGGCATAATCGATGGCATGTTCGCCCACCTGGATATCCAGGTGGACGCGCAACTGGGCGCCACTGAACCAGGCCGTGCTGTTGGAGTACATGCAAATCACATGCTCGCCAGGCGTGTGCGATGTGAAGGATATACGTCCCTGCGAGCTGTATACACGCGAGAGAATGACTTTGTCGTCGCTGTCGCGCACTTCCACATGCATTCCAATGCCCGGCGAGGAGGGCATGAAACCGTTGGAGCGCGGATCATAGAGTTCCACTCTGTACGTGACTGGAAGACAAGGGATAAAGTTAGAACTATCCCGAATGGCGTTTGCTTCTTACCTATTACTGTCGTCTCATCGGGCACCTCCTCGATGAAGCACTTGCGTTCCGTTTCCGATATGTGAAAGTACAGGCCGCAGGCACTGTGCAGGGCGCACAGCAGCAGGGCCAGGCTGATGAATTGGTTGCGCATTTTAGAGCAATTTCCACTCGCTTTTATTAATTATTTGTATAGTAAAGTCAAGCTCGCCGACACGTCATGAGAAAAAGTGCCAGATCAAAGTCAAAATGTGAGTTATCGAAACAGTGTGAGATGGTCGCGTGACAAGTTGTGGTCACGACTGCTAAGTGCCATTTCTAGCACTGGCATTTGTTTGCGCGGGAGTTAAAGTAAAGAGGCAAAGACCTATCACTGATCCAGCAGATTCAGCAAAAATGTCTACTGAAGCTACCGGGGGCTCCACATGGACACGACCGGATGATTTCATAAAGCTCGAGCGGCTGAAGCAAAAAAAGAAACAACTGGCGGCACGTGTAAGAACCAATAACAATAACAACAGCTGCAACAAGAGACCTGAATTGGATATAAATGATAAGAGTAAACTCTTGGAGGCGAAATTGGCCCAGAAGCGCAAGAATCCTTTTGCCAAGTAAGTAGATGGTGGGTGGCTGGAAATGGTAATAGAACGTATGCATTCCATTTAAACTGTGTTTTTTTTAGAAACCCGGAGGAAACCCAGAAAAGACCGAAAGTCGAGGATGAAGTCATTGACAACTGTGGTGCCAGTTTCGTCAAAGAGTCACCCACTCGTCCGGCACCTGCAAAACTGGTTTTGCAAAAATTCGATCCCATTGCCTTCGCCAAGCTACTGAAACAGGCTAATGCACAGGCTGAAGAGGAGGATGACGTTGCCTGGGCGGCCCAACAAAAGCACACGCAGCACTTGCCACTCGACTGGGGCTTGAAGACGCGGGCGCGTATCTTCTGTCCCACAGAATTGCCATCAACACAGTTGAAGACTTCACAATTGGCCAGCGGGTTAACCAGTTTTGTGCGGTGCATAGATACGCAACGGATGGAGACTACTCTGGATATTTCGGATGCCACCAGATTCAATCAGAGCACTTACTACTGGCAGCATCCACATTTGCCCTGGCTAACATTGTTCCCACGCAATGCTAAGGAGAATATTGGCATACTAGTGGGTGAACGGGAACGCAAATCCCTGGCCGAGGAGTGGGATTTTAGTTTTCGTGGATTGTTCCAGCTGCTAAGGGCACGCCAGTGTCCCTATTTCTATGTGTGTGCCAATACCTTTACGGTGCTATTTAGGGCCGCCGGCATCGGTGGCCGGGCGGAAAGTCACGCCCTGGTAACACCCTCCACGAGAGGCATGCGAGTGGCTCTAAGCCAGGAAGGCATTGAGTTTAGCAGGCCTCTGAAGTTGATCGGCAAGGGCAACAATGAAAGCCTAGGCGAAGAGCCTGGGACCGCAGCTGAAGAGTCTCTGGTCGAAGCTGAGGAAGATGACGAGGCTTGGCTGGAATCCTTGGGCGTGGATGAGCATGAACTGAGACGCATACAGTCCTCACATTTGCGCAAACAACAGGCCAGGGAAATGCGCGAGGACTTCAGTGATAATTCCCTTCTCCTCATCGAAGGAGTTGAGTGCCAGGGATTTTTTAGCTATCTGCTAAATGCCAAGAGCACCATCAGTCAGGTGGGTCGTTTGGCGGGCGTGCCACCCACACTCATCTCACCCATTGCCTTTCCCAAGGCCACTTTGCAGCATTTGCAGCCGCGCTCCAAGAAAGTGCGCCTGGATGGAGTAGACTATTTTAGTCTGGACATCAAGGGCCTGCTAATGCCCACATTTTTACCCCATGTGGCTGCACTTTTAGGTGAGCAGAGGGACATGTTCAGCGCGACTGTGGCCAGCTGTCCACAGACATTGGCCTTCAGCAAAGCCACACAAAAGCTGCTGGAAACACAAACCGAGGAGCCGGCGGCGGGAGAAGATGTTTTTGGCGAGCAGAACCTCTCGGAATGTGGTCTCATGCCGGCCATAGTGACGGCCATTTGTCGCAAAGGGTCACAAGCTGTGGGCCTTATGGAACGTGTGTGCTATCAACGTGGACAGGGCTATGCCTGGAGCTGAAGTCCAATAAAAGGACGTTTGCACATTTGGGGCAGCTTATGTTAATGTTTATGTGTATTTTGTATAGTAATAAAAATATTGTGTACTTCTAATTGTCCACCATGATCAGCTCATCGATGCTCCAATCCTCATAGGAATGATCGGGGAGATAGCGTCTTATGATTATGGGTATCTTCTTTTGCTTCAGTTCTTTCATCGCAATCTGCAGGGGATCGGTCTCACCATCCAGTTCCACCATAATGGGCGCACACATGGCTATCTGTAGGGCGCGGGTGCCGAGGACACGTGCACGCTCATATTTGGTCATATATTTAGTGGTAATACGCTTGGATTTGGGTACACCACCGCCGCCGGCTTGTCCACCTGGTGTAATGATTTCAATATTGTCTATTTCCTCTTCCTGGTTGATGTCTTCGTCCACATCCTCATCCACATCGTCGAAGTCATCGCCGCCCACGCTGAGAAAGGAATTATGGAGTTTAGTTTGATATTTCTTAGTCCAACTGATCGAACTTACTCATCATGATCGTAGTCGCCTTCGTCCATGTTTTTTTTCTGTTTAAGTTTTTCTTAATTTCCACGCTAAGTGCGGCTGCGTTTGCGGACCAGTGCTGGAAAACGATTTCGGTGCGTCAGTGTTGAACGTTTTAAACATTTTGAATTTATCGATAAGGACAATTAACAAATTCGCAATTGGTGGGAAAACTTGGATCGCTTTGTACCCCGCGGAGAGCATTGCTATCGTATGGGTAATTTGGAAGCTGATAAGCTGGTATTGGATGAGGGGGAGCAGTCGGTTGTGAGTATGTGTAAGCAGGATAGGCACAATTAGGTGCCGCTTGTCTACTTGGTTGTGGCCCCGGCTCATAATCATAATCCACACAAGTTCTTATGGATACATTCCTACGACGTCCATTGGCTTCTCGATCAAATCGATCCAAATCGAAATTTGCCAAGGGGTTTGTGGGATTAGTTGACGGACCCTGAGGACGATAGTAGGGATCACATGGAGCCTTATTGAAAGCTTCTAGCACTGGAGGAAAATGGGCTGGAGGAGCCGTGGCTGGTAGTGTCGGGGCTGGAGCCATTTGCATCAATCTGGGGTTCCCCGGTTTCGCTTCACCAAACTTACATCTGCAACCACAGGGGTGCATATTCAGGTGTCGTCTATGTGGCAACTCTGGAACCGGATAAGCATTGGCAGAGCAACTCCCGGCTTTGGGCTTATTAAAGCACCTCACTTGACCTGCACCTGCGGGCGTACAACATAATCTCTTGACAGTCGGCTTGACGCATGATGGAGCGGCTGATTCTCGTCGTGCTTCCCTGGCACAACAACAACGCTGACGTGGTGGAGGTTCTGGCCGGGGCGGACAACAGCAGCCAATATTTTCCATTGGTCTTTCACAATCAGATCGTGCAGCTTCAGGCCTAGCCGAACGATACACAAAACAGTGTCGACTTCGGTTGCGTGCCCTGTTCCGATGATTGCCATGCCAAACTTCACCTTCGCTGCGGGAACGTTGCATACAGGGATCGCTATTTTCGGTACGATTTATGCACACACGACTCGGCTGGGAGTCTACACAAGAGCAGGACGATGGCCCTAAGGAACAGCTAGAAGAATTGCCTAGGTATATCAGAGGGAAAGTTTGAATGAATTCTTTTGAGCTGTACCATAATGCTTGGCGATTCTTGAAATTTTCCAAAGTGAAATTAAGTGACACCGAAGACTATGCTGACTTTTTCCGTTCCGCAAAACCAGTCTTGCTCCCAAATCGAAAACTTTTTGAAAATGTGAATTTGGGAGCATGGCTAAACATTTTATATGTTCGAACAAGTAGCCCCTGGCATTGAAGCTATTGGCTCGAAAGCCAGTGGAGTGCCCACGTCTTTCAAAAATTTACATGGAATTTGTACGTTCACTTTGCAGTTCCACAAAGCTTAAGCTTTTGAATTTCTACTATATCTACTTGTCGTTGAAATGATGGATAAAATACATTGACTTTCGTCTTCTTATTTAGTAGTGCATATTTGTGTCCCTAAACAAAGGGAATTTGAATTCAAAATAAAAGCGTGTATAAGAAAATCTCTAGAGGCCCGGATTTTAAATTTCAACTGCCTGTAAAATCTTTTATTTCTGGAAGCCGGGGATGACGACATCAGTTTCTTAATACAAGTTTTGACCGAGAAAAAAGAATGATATTGCCTGATTTAACGTAAACGAAAATGTGGTAAATTTGAAATAGTCGAAAAATTGTGGCGAAAATATTGCAAGGATCCTAAAAGCTATGAACCAAGAATTGAACCATAGCCTTGCGTTCAATGCTTTTCCGCGAATCTAACCCTAAGCTTTTTGTACGGTTTCGTACTTCCAAACCGAAAGTTCTCAACAATTGCAGGAGCTTGTACCCTTGTTTTTGTCCCGCCTTTGCTCATAGTGCCTTGAGCCTTCAACCTCATCACTTCAAAAGTCTGTTGACTTAAAGGCCATAGTCGAGATACAGGGAAATGAACGACTTCTATTGTGCACCGGGTATATCGAAACCGAACAGGGAAAAAAGAACTTTCGGTGGCGTTTAAGATAACCTTCACTCAAAGCTAATGACCTCCCGATAAGTTTGGAACAAAGAATGGTTATGGAAGATATTTTAAATCCCAACATCTCGGGATAGGCTTATGAATCTGAAGTGATTTTAAACTTTTAAATAATTTCATATAAAAAGGCTACCGCGGGAACGTTGTCAACAATATAAAATGCTATGGAACCTTATCCTGAGGTTGGATACGTTTAGAAGCCGATCCGCAAACTGAGCCCTTTAATTTGAAGACCTGTTCGAATTTTTTTTGGCTGCGAGTTCCTTTTACACGTCCTTACGATAAAATTTTCATTTAATTTGCCAAATTTGATTGTTGGAAAAGCCATTGGCGTTTTTACTTGCCCATTAGCGTTCACATTTGGTTTATTGTTTCATTTTTTTGCAGGGTCGAAAGTGTTGGTACTGGAATTTTGATTTGATCTGAAAGATTTACTTCGAAATTTGTATGCCAAAAAACCTCAGTCAATCGTTTGAATTTTGCACCATTCGCCTACTCGGTTCGTATTCCTGGGACTTCGCCTCACTGAATGCTGCATTTTTTGCGATTTCCACGACAATGGTTGCATTTACCCTGAGTGTTACGGCTATAATACGGTTGATTTGACGGAGTGTATACCGGCGCTTGGGCACCGCAAGTGACATTGGCATGTGTGGGTGGCTGCTCATAGCGCGGTGGTGGGGCCACTGGCGGAGCACAAGTGCACTCAATCTGTTTCGGCTTCTCGCGACAATTGCAACGGTTCTCGATAACGGGCGGTTCCTGACGAGGTGGACGACTGCAAGTATAACTATCGGCTAGGGGGGCTTGCACCGCGGGCTGATTGCGAAGTCGATTTTGGGTGCAATGGCATTCCACATGCGGGGGTGGGCCTCGGACTAAAGGTTGAGGCGGAGGTTGATAGGAATTCACCTGACAGCTAGCAGGCTCCTGGTGCTGCATGGTCGGCGGCGGCGGCTGCTGCTGATGCTGCTGCTGATGAGGATAACTGCAGCCTCCCGGCGGACAAGGTCCTTGTGCTTGCGTTGGTGAGGGTCGCGGAGGCGGTTGCTGGCATGGGGGCTGCTGCGTTTGCTGGCATGGGGGCTGCTGTTGCTGCTGTTGCATGGGCTGCTGCTGCGCTTGGGATCCAGTGGTGCCGCAGGGGCATGTATTACACTTGCCACAGGGAGAACCTGCATTTGGATATGTGTTACCACTGCCGGATTTCTCGGGAAGTTCGTAAAAAAAAAAATACTTACTCATTTTCAGGCGAGAGGCGAGGCTGGCAAGACTAATTCTATGAAACGACTGATGTTTTTTGTGGAGCTCTCACACGCTTTTGACAGTCGTGTAAAAGTCTACCGTTACTACAATATAATACACTTTCTCTTTTTCTTTCCCTGGTCTTTGTCCTGATTTTCCTTGTCTTTATTCTTGCTAGATACTCTCTTCCTGGCTTCTTCCTCGTCTCTATCCCTCTGGCTCGAAGAGGGCTGGTCGCGATCTGACTGGGACTTATCTCCGCATTGGCAAGTCACACGCTTTTGAACGGTCATGCGTTTGCAGCAGCAATTTTCGGGATTACCACAGGGACATGTCTTCTTTTCGGATGTCATTTTTTGGTGTACTTGTTGTTTTATGTGAATTTAGTGTGCTACCAACATCCGACCACTCTAACGACTATTCCAACTATGAGGTTTTAGCTAGAATTTGTCTTTCTTTTGAAACACAACCTAGCAACCTTTTTTAGAGATTTTAAAAATAATCCAAATATGCCTTAATTTGATGCTAGAGATGGAAACTCTTTCCTTCTGCTTAAAGTTATTAAAATATCTTTCCTTAAGATTACCCTCCCCCGGGAAACAACCGAAGTCGTTTTCAGAAGCAATATTTGATTATGTGAAATTTTTGAGTGTTGTTTATTAATGTCCTTTAAAAATTGTTTGGATTTTACCCTTTAATAAAGGGTAACAGGTTACCCAAAGCAAAAGGTAACAGTTTTACCTTTTCTTTTTCAACTCTTTTGTACCCTTAAAACGATTTTAGAAGGCAAAACTATACACCGAATTTTGAAAATACGTTCGGCTAGCGAAGTAAGAACGAGAGCGTAAGTTAATGTCGGCCTTGCTCGACTTTACCACTTTCCATTTATTATCCGATCTTTGTGAGATTATAGATATTGGCCACATACACTAAACTGCAAAATCTGAGCTCCCTATCTTTAAAAATGCAGCAGATATTGAACGTTTGTTATTGCGGTGTCGGGAGGTGGCGTGGCCAAAAATTGAAAAAAACTTGATTTGCGTGCAAACAATACTAGTCTACATTTAAAATTTGGTAGCTCTTCTAGTCTCTGAGATCTAGGTATTCCTACAGACCTCGGACATGGTTATATGGATTCGACTATTGATGCTATCAAGAATATATATACTTTATGGGGTCGGAGAAGCTTCCTTCTGTCTGTTACATACATTTGCACGACTTAAGTATCCCCTCATTACTTTTCGAGTACCGGGTATAAATACTACCTCTACTAGTAGCGTCAGTGCAGATCGTCTGCTCTGTAGTGATTGACCATTTTTTCGGCAGCAAAGTTTCTACTATTTTTTGATTCCAAAGTCGGTTGGTTTGAGGTACGATCTTTCACCCTACTTTGCCCCATCTCTTATCTGTATCGATTTTAACAGACTGCAACAGACTTGTGACCCAACAGAAAATCCGATGTCTACTTATAATAATTTTAGCAAAGCTTAATAATTTAAGTCGCTATCACCTAGTCAACTGCAAGTACATTTGTATTAAGTTTGCTCTCCCATTAAATGTTCAGCCTTAGCTGTTATCACTTCGAACAGCGTCTTCACTGCGACTCAGTCACGGTGGATCAAAAAATGTTCATCACTAACAAATATGGTCACACTGATTTGGGGCAACCTACAGAAACACACAGTTTTTGAAAACTTTTTACAAATATGGACTTTACGGAGGTTTGTCGCACTTGTGCCAATAAAATCAAGGACAAAAATCTCCAGCGCAATCTTTTTAGCTATAAGCGTGGGAAACTGCTCAATCAGCTCAAACTCATCACAGGACTTGAGGTAAGTGTTGGTGCTGCTGCTGGGCAAGTGAATAAATTATGTTTATACGCAAATTCTTTCAGTTGTCGGAAAATGAAGGTAAAGGCCTACCAAATTTCATCTGCTCGCGCTGTCAATCTGAGCTGGAATTGGCAGTGAAATTTCGGGAGCGGTGCATCTTTTCGCAAAAGTATTTGTTTGACATACAGAATAAGGAACGCGTCGGTGTGCGGAAGGAAATGGCCAACTTGGATGAACCATTGGTAGATGAATTACAGCTGGGGGTGTTTGATGATGTTGAGGAAGAGTTTGCTGGATTTGCGGGAGAAGAAGAGCCACAGGAAGATGATGGCGCCATTTCTGCTGAGTCGGCCCACCAGGCCGAGATAGCGGAGCAGCAAACGCTCCGGCCTGCCAAGCGGCGTCGAAATTTCTTTATATGCGAAGAATGCGGTCAGCTATATGACGATGAGTACACTTATAATGAGCACTTGGACTCTCATGTGGAACGCAAGGAATTGAAAACGTTCTTTCCCTGCTACAAGTGCCCCGCCACCTTTATGACCAAAAACATGCTGAAACAACATCGCGAATCACATTGTGGAGGTCCTGTGTTTAAGTGCTCCACTTGTGGAGAAATCTTTGCTGTCTTAGGGGCCAAGCTAAGGCATGAGAAGTGAGTATTTCAACTGAAACCACTTTTTCCGATCAGGAGCTTCAAAAATGACAAAACAATTACTTAAAAAAAAGAGTAAATTTATAGTTTTTTTTTTTTGGCAAATTGTAGCTATCTAGGAGAAAAAAGATGAAAGTTCAGTGTATTTAAATTATTTCCCTTTCTCGTGCAGAGCTCATGATAATGAACGACCTTATCCTTGCCTGGAATGCGACATGATTTTCTCTAGCGTTGCTCAATTAAAAGCTCACGCTGCCGTACATGCGGCAGCTTCCTACGTTTCAAAGCCCAAGTTCAGGTAAGAACCATTTTCTTTTAAGCAGTCAGAAACAAGTAAAAACTCAACTTCTTTCTAACAGATGTGATTACTGCAATTGTGAGTTTACAGATCGTAAGGAACTGGTAAATCACACAAAAACTATAGCTCATAAAAAATCGCTGAAGCAAAAGTAGCAGGATATGGATTTGCCATAGATAGCTATAACTAACGCATTGCTTATTTATAAAACATATATTATTGATACCTATACTCTTGTTGCACTGGAAGCATTCAACATCATTCAAGACATGTGAGGATTACGAACAGCTGGTTGGATTGCATAAGCTATTCCCTCTTTGCTAAGAGCCTCTCCCACTGAAGTATAACTTGCCCATAGCAACGACGTTGACGCGGTAGATGACCTGTTGTTGGCACTTTTGAAGTCGATATAGATCGAAAATCTAGTCTTTTAGCGGAAAAGGCTACATCATTAAGCCTTTGGCTTGATCATCCGTGTTTTTTTTTGGGAAATTGCAGGGGAGGGAACATGGGTATTAGTTTTATGTTGCACTTTGTTAAAATTTAAGAGACCCCAATGCAAAGGCGTCACGAGTTAGCTTAGAGTGGAGAAAAATAAGATTTGAAAAATCAAAAACAGTGTATGCTCATCAAAGTCCTACGACCATCACTTAATAAACTCTATCACTTTCACAATTATTAAATTGAAGTTTGATATGTGAACCCTTCACATTTAGAACACTAAGAATTTGATCCTTCTTGATGGTGCTTTCGGATTCTTTTGTGAATATTCCTCCCAAAGCTGCAAACCAAACAAATTATTCGGATCTCCGGTACACTGGTTCGAACCCAAATTATCGAATGGTTAAGGTGCGGAAATTTAAGGTGAGGAAATCTAGTCATTTTGCCAGATTTTTTTTGTCCACTCTCCTGTCCATTTTAGGAGTCAGTCGCACTTATTAACAGATGAAATCGGTAAACAGGTCAAATATGTGTGTCAGTTTTGTTGAACCGAACTGAAATTTTGGGTTCGGAACAGGTTCGGGTTCAGCTTTAATTTCTAAAGAGGTTCGGTTCAAGGTTCGGTTCATAGTAAAATAAAAGTCGGAATTCCGGGTTCGAACCGGTTCGGTTCAAAACAGTACTAAAACAGGATTAATACTCCAGACAGAAGATTAAATACTTTGGTTTTCCCAAAGTCAGGAAGTCATGTTCACCTAGTGTTCTAAAACAATTTTTTCCACTTTATAATCCAATTTGTAAGTAGTTATCAATTAAGCTTTCAACCCGCGCCTGCGCCTTGCCACTGTGAATGTTATCAGCTTTGAAGAGATATTTATATATAAAAGTCCAACCCCGTAAAGCATTTTTGTGTATTCGTGGTATTCAACTGGTAGTCAGCATTACTACGCTCCACATTGATATACAGAGGTGAAGGAAATTTTCGTTGCCGAAAAATCAATAATTCCAACTCAGCTCAAAGTGTCCAATATGTTGGCCCTGTCACAACGTTAGTTTTGTTTCCCAATGAGATTATATAAATTAATCAAAATTTTCACAGCTCTGAAAATGCTGATTGGTCTGGTGTTGCTCTTCTCGGCGGGGAGTTACGCCCAGGTGCACTCGTACGATTCGAAGGATAACATTTTGGCCAGTGTACTGCTAAATGAGCTGGTCAATCGCTTAAACGATGACATGCAGGTGGGCTACTATGATGTGGATAATGAGTCTGAAATTCCAGGCAAAGATAATGTGGATTTAGTGTCACGTTCGGAATATGCTCGATTGTGTGATGGCAGCAGCAGCGATTGTATGCTGCAGGCCAGTAATCCGCATCCCTCGTTGCGGGATCAAGAGTTCCTGCAGCACAGCTCCCTTTGGGGACATCAGTTTGTGACCGGTGGCTTGGGTGAGGGTCACAATCACTATAATACCATTGTGAAGACCGACGCCAGCTTGCCCGCTTATTGCAATCCTCCCAATCCCTGCCCCGAGGGCTACGACATGGAGTTGATGGGTGGCAACTGTATTGCCAACTTCGAGAATACCGCTATTTTTAGTCGAGAGTTTCAGTCGGCACAGGATTGCACCTGCGATAGTGAGCATATGTTTGATTGTGCCGGTCAGGAGAGTGCTGATGCTGGACCAGATAAGGATGAGCTGGTTGTGGAGCAGTTTCTACGACAATTTGGTCATGAGAATATTGTAAATACAGGTGCCAATAGTGTGGTGAAGAAGGCCGGTTTAGTACAGGATCCGCGTATGGAAGCCATGCTCAATCCATTTCTACAGGGCGATCGATTGCCCATTGCCGCCAAGAAGGGCAATTTGTTGTTCCATTAAAGAATCGTTAATGTTAAAAGCATACACACAAGTATATGAATATGTCTATCAAACGTTATCTACGCTATTGTCTTATATTGTAACTATTCTAGATGAAATAAAGTATTGATTTTGTCGCCCGTCCCCCTCCCCCCGATAAGTATAAAATCCTTAAAGAAATGATTCATATTAAACCAGGGCTTAAAGCCATCGCAAAAAAAAACAAAAATTTAAAACAAAGCGTCTTCTGAATTTTATCATAAACAAGTCAACACACTCTGGTGCCGCCCAGCATAGATGTTTGCTTTCCCTATAACGTTCATCCGATCTTCACCATTCCTTCGGCGGATCGATAAATAATACTGATAACTTAATATGTCCAGAATGTAGGAACCTTCTATATTTAAAATTGTGGGAGATATGATTTTTTTTTACTCTTCTGGTCTTTTATTCCGTTCCATTTTTCGACAGTATTCATTAATTTATTTTATCAAAAAACTATTTCAGCTTAATAAAGTATTTCACACTTAAGAAGCATAAATAGGGCGGTTTCCAGCTGTTCCATGAGTATTATGTGTCAGCATTTACTGGTATTTGTGCCTAGACTTCCCTTCATTTGGGGAGAGTACTTTCACAAAATTGTACTTAAACATAACCTTAGAAATGATATGGTATAGTACATAGTTTGAATGTTGTTTGCCACTTCACAACACACTGGCAGTGTGATTAGCTAAGCATAATTGTTCGTTGTGTCGACGATAAGGCCCCTGCAGTAGCCTTTCCCTTCATCTCTTCCCTATGTGGTATGTAGTTTTATGTACAATATATGTATTGTCGGTTGACTATACGCGTAATTCTAAAAATAGGCAATTGGATGGAAAAAATAGCTAAATTAGTCTACAAGCGTCCCGTGCTGTTGCCATTAGTGTTTTGACTCCAGGACACCTGAGCGTGGGAATGGGGATTGCGTGTGGTAAGACGCAGCGAGTTAGCATCACCGTCTTCATCGATGACATGCTCGTAGCCCTGATTGATGGTACCACCGCCATTTGATCCATAAATTTGCTAAAAGGTGATAAAATGTTAATGTGTTGTAGTTTTTAGAGTCCACTTCTTATGGGTCTTACCTCGCTAGGACCACCATTTACATTAAAAACATCCTTGATGCTAATTCCAGCGTTCGAAATACGACCACTACGTTGATTCGGCACAGCGCCATTGTTGTTAACCTTTGAATGAAATTTAAAGAAGTCAGTTTTCTCATATGAAGTAGAGTAGAATGATAAATATCTTCAAGTTGAATTAATTGAGAGAGCTACCATTTCACACAAGAACTAAGAAACAGGAGTCAGCAGAGCAAACTAAGGGTTAAAGAAGCTTAGCTTTGGACTAGGCAGTGTTTTTAAGGGACTACCCTCAACCGTTTTCATCCACCTAAATATTTTTTAGAGTTTCGATCGACGCGCTTGAAACCTCGAAAAACAAAAAAAATAGAAAGTTAACAACACGTAACCGATAGCCAAAGTAAACTAGGTTTCGAAAGTAACCAAAACCGAGCTGGGATACAATATTCGATTCCGCTTGATTTTCTTATCAACTAAGAAGTCATTATTTGACACACGTGGTGTTGAAAATATGAAATACTTTGAACTTAAGACGGTTTTGCAACCCTCAAAGTTTTTTAAATTTGACGCTTTAAATTAAGTTTCTTACCGGCACTGCTGTGGTAATTCCATACTCATTTTTAGCCCCCAAAGTCTGCATGGCCGATTTCCTTCGCTCGGCCATTACCGAATTCTTGCGCACCTCAAGAGCTCGAATGGTCTCGGCCCGCATGGTCAAACGTCTTGTTAGAATGGGAGTAGCTGGATTATTTTCCGCATCAGCCGTCAGTTTAAGGAAACGTTTCTTGAAAGCCACATCCAAAGTGCCAATTTGTCGACGCGGCTGACGAGCCTTTTCCAAGTTTTGTATGGTCTTGCGGCGGGCTATACGATCGGGTCCGGAACCCGAATCATTATCATAGTCTCCATCAATGCCCTGTAAACGCTGCAGATTCTTCACTATTTCCACAGCGTGCTGAAAAAAGACAAAACACGCGTGAGCATATGCTTTGGAAATTCAGCGATAATCTCACCTTATCTATCAATTGATCTTGGGTCAGATCCTCCGATTTCTTTTTGCAAAAATTAAGCTCCGTGGAGGCCAAAATATGGGACAGTGTGCCAAATCGATGGAATAACATGGCCGTAAACTGTATGACCAAAATCAAAGCAAAGAAAAACACAAAGACCAGACCAATGGGTTCCAGTTGCAGATATTCCTTGGATATGTGAACCTGTATATACGTCGGAGTGGTTTATTAGTATAAATGCTTTCTAGGCTTTCTTTCAGGTTAGTGACATTCAACGGTTTGGGTAAACGATTGGATTTCGGGGCTGAACTTAGTACCAGTTTAACGGTGACACTTAGTGGTATGTTTTAAGTTGTGATACCATTTTAAGAGTGTTATAAATATGTTCGTTTTGAGTTTTGATAATGAAACATGCTGGCATGGGATGTACCCAGCTATGTGGCTTACAGTTTACCGTGTTTTTGTTGTTTCTAGGGGGCCGTTTAGATGGCAATGTGGGTTTTTTTTTTGTATATGATATTCCTGAACCATTAGGATGGGGTTCCATAAACGGGAAATAACTGTGGGAGTGTGTGTGACATGGCATGTACATTTAGAGTGACATAGAGAGAGTGGGTAAGAGACAGGAAGTTAGAGAACCAGGATAAGACACACATTTTGAGAGACACATTTTGTGGTAGTACAAACAAAATAACAATTCATAATTTGTAAACCTCAGATGTTTCTTCGATATACGTAATGTTCGTTTTAACGCCCAACGGCCAAACGATATGCAATTTATCCTTATTCAGTTGCAACAAGAAGACAATCAATACGAATAAGGCGTTGGCCATGAAAAACGCAAACACCGATTTATTCCGCAGCTCAATCAGATCGGAGGCAATGCGGGCCTACACACGCCCGTTTCGATCAAAATTAGAAGAAAACGAGAGAGAGAGAGAGAGAGAAAGAGAATTGTGTTAATAGAGTTTGTATGGGTAGCAATTACCTCCTGGGTGGACTCGTCATAGGTGATGTTGGTACGCACGCCAAAGGGCCATTTGACATGGATGTTATCCTTATTCAATTGCAGCAGGAACACAATCAGCACGAACAGGGCATTAATCATGAAGAAGGCAAAAACCGACGAGTCGCGCAGCTCCTTCAAATCTTTTGCTATGCGAGCCTAAGAAAATGGGTTAGCGGGCATATGGGGGTTATGTTGGGTTCAGTCGGAAATTCTATAAACACTATAATCTACCATTCCCTTGAACTTTGCTACGTGACATGCAATTTCCTAACTCATACGTATTTGCCAAATCTTCAGCAAGTTCATTGGAATCTATTTTATTGACCATGTGAACTATACCCATTAAAATTCTTGCTTAACTTTTAGGAAAGGGAAAATGGGAGTATACATTTTATTTTTATCTCAGTATTATTTGTTGCATTGTTATTTCAAAAATTACTAGAAAAGTACACAGGTAATTAAATTTGACTACACATCTACCGAACTAGCTTCGTCTGAGCTGATCTTTTAATACCCTTGCAAGTGCTCGTTGTGATGTACAAAATCTGTTTAAAGCCTATATAATTCGTAGCGTCCGATCTAATTAACGCTGACATAACAATATAAAGAATTTTTTACCTATAAAAATCGAAAAATATATGTAGTCCCCATTCACATACCTGCTCCACAGGATCATTATCAATGGGATATAAATACTGGTCAATCAGATCCTTCCAGAATTGTAGTTCAGAGCTTGATAGAAAGTCCACCTCACCCTTCCGCACATCAGGATCCTCTATCCAGTATGGATTGGTAAGGAAGTCCCGTTCTTGCTTGGGTTCAGCCGAGGTATCGGAATCCGATTCGTCTGACTCATCGCCAGATTTTTCCGCCACCGACTGCAGCAAATGATGATCCTTGGAGCCACTCGAAGTGGTACGACGTCGATTATGACGTGAGGCATGATGTCCATGTGGATCCACAGCACTCTCAATGGTATCAATGCGATGTTTAATTGTATCCAATGACTCAGCAATGCTGGTGAGTTGCTGTTTTTCATCAGAAGTCTTGCCGTGCGTGCAAAAAATACAACGGAAGAGCCCAGCCAGAGAGAACTCCACCGAGCCCTCCTCATCGCCATTATCGCCGATGTTGCTCTGCAGGAAGCTCAACATGCTCTTCTGCTTGACACGCTTTTTGGCCTCCTCGTTGGCCTTCTTCTCGGCCTCCAGTTCTTTTTTGGTCTTTTTGGCCACCACCTCGCGAGTGCCCCAGGAGACGACATTCAAATTGATGATGGAGTAGAGTATAAGCAGCAGATACATAGACGGTATCGATAGCAAATAGATAAGGCCGCATGTAATACACCAGAACTCTTGAGGATGCAAACATGCGGCTATGAAGAAGGACCCGACCATGGAAATTAAAAAGATGGCTGACGGTGAACCAATACCATCCTCGCCCAATTGCAGTGCAGTACCCACAATTACGGCCATCATAATCAATGCATAGGCTGTTGATAGAACCTGTGCCACAAATAGTTGTATATTCGACTTGCAGGTAAAACAGATGAACATAAAGGCCAGAATCGGCACAATGTTGTAATGGAACGACGTCCAGTTGTCTATTCGAAAGGCGGCCACAAAAGCACCCACCAACATAAGGAATATAGTGCCAGGTCCCAGGATAGTGCCACCCATTAACATCATCTGGTAGAAGATGTACAGCAGTGAGATGTTGTCATTGATCTTGATTGTTCGTTTCGCATCCGCTAACAAGTCCATGATATTTGCGATAGTGGATGGTACCCAACGACGTCGTTGATTGTAGAATTCGTTGAAGCCCTCGGGACAGTGGGTGTAGGCATCACTGGCAGCCGAATACTCCACACGATAGCCACGCTGCAACA
Organism: Lordiphosa andalusiaca; assembly: GCA_035044965.1. Classification (NCBI taxonomy): domain Eukaryota; kingdom Metazoa; phylum Arthropoda; class Insecta; order Diptera; family Drosophilidae; genus Lordiphosa; species Lordiphosa andalusiaca. The sequence continues at coordinate 229,117 of JAWNNM010002897.1, read as the reverse complement.
GTAGCGTGCATAGCCAACGGTCTTCGCCCTGATCGTACTGCACATAATGTCGAGCCTCATCCGAACGGGTGGTGTACTTCTTCATCACATTATCATCCATCAAGGCCTTACCTCGGAAGAGGGAGAAGCAACCAGGTGAGCAGAGTACACAGCCTATCATGTGCTCCGTGGCCTTTTGCAGCCAATGACCGATGGCATACTCGAACAGTTGGTACCACACCATGGGACCCGAACCCACCGGATGAATACGTCCGCAGGCTGCGCCCAGATTTTTGTTCTTCTTCATCAAATCCACCAGTAAAGTGACTGCATTCGGCTTAAAGTCAATATCACCATCCAGAGTCAACAGGTAGGTGTTCTCTGCAATGGCATCCTTACGATCCACAGAAATGGGTAACTCCATGAGACGGTGACCGAGGAGATAGTACATGTACATAACTTGGGACCAACGCTTACGATGTCGGATACGATCTTTATCCTTTAAGTGTGTGATGAACTTGGTCTTGCCCGGTAGTGTCCAGACCAAACGTCCGCCATAGGGAGTGGGATACTTTTTGGGTGGGCGTAATCTTATGGTAGTCTGATGTATCTCAGACGCTGCCTCATCCATGGTGGCTATTAGAAGTTTCACAAATCGATTGCATTGTATATCGTCATCACTGTGGTCAGAGATTTCAAAAGCATCATCAAAGAAAATGTGAGCTGAAATGGAGCCAAGAAGAGGGCTTGAGAGCGCTGGAAAGTCATTGTGGTGTGTTGAAAGACTTACTTTCAAACTCATAGTAGTCCGGATCCAAGACGCGCAAGTACTTTTGGGCAACGCGACGAGCACACTGGTCTTCATCCATGCGCATAATACTTTTTAAGAACTCTATCATTTCATCCTTGGTTTCATGCCACATGGTCGCACAGGAATAGATGCGAGTGATATTGTCGGAAGACTTAATGGAAGGCTTATTAGGAGCAGAAGAGCGATCCGTGTGAACTGAGATGGTTTCGTAGTACTCATCGCCCTTTTCCTTTTCAATTTCCGACAGGTCCTAAGTGGAATGAAATAAAATGGAAAGAGTTTGGGTGGGACATTAAAATAGAAGTTCGAAGGATCAGTACCGATGAGCTGGTAAAGAGGAAGATAGAATAAACCATACAGGTTTCTCCTGTCCAGAATAAGAATACGCCGAAAAAAATGTGTATTACAAAAGGACACAAGAATATAAATATTTAAATTTCTGTATGGTGTTTCCACGAATGAAGCAAAGACAAAAAACATATCGCTCACTTACTTCAAGTGTATAATGGATCGAACATCATGTTTGAAAAAGAAAAACGAAGGATCTTCGCATAATATCGTCTGTAGCATAACTGAGATATATCGAATTTGGTGAAACATAAAAATTATCCTGAAAATTGATATACTGTCATATTCTCTACTCACTCGGGGATAACAATTACTATTAGTATTCAAAATTCCGATTCAAGAGTGGTTATTCTTATTTTAAAATTGTAAACGGTAAAGATTTTTATTTAAGTTTAATTCATTAAAACTTTTTTAGTTTTTTATTTAAATTTGATTCGTAAAAACTTTTTTAGTTTTTTATTTAAGTTTGATTCGTAAAAACTTTTTGCAAATTTTAAGTACAAATCGCTATGCTACTATCTTTTCAAAACTCTGATCCTACCTTTTTGTTCTTATCTTTGGTACCCACCTCTGTTTTGACATCCGCCTGATCATCGCGTCGTCTATTCAATGCCATCGATTGATCAATCAGCAGGGACGAGTACATGGGGCTTACGAATAGCTTCTCTGTGGTGGCCAATCGTTCACACTTGGGCGTCCAAATATGCAAGGCAATCCAGGTTTGGCTCAGTAACCACAATATCCAGGCCCAGGCCATTTGTTCCGTGACAAAGTTATTAAACCGAAAGTTCGACGGACTCGTAAAGAACAAATAGTCTGGTATGGTGTCATGGAAAAAGCAGGGATCATCAATTCGTATACCACAGGCGGAAATCAGCAGCGACACGGCAATGGGTACCGCCAAGCTTACGGGGAAGGCGTAGCTAAAACCCTGAATGAGGATCTTGCAGGCGAATTTGCCAAAAATATAGCACAAGTAAGCGCCAAAAATTTGTAAAAGCAAAACATATACCACCGTATTGTAGGCTGCATCCACATCCACGGTATCTATGTTAGCCGACTCCAAAGTGTCTGGCAGAACACCGCCGAGACCGGCTGGCAGTTCGTACACTACAATTTTGTGAGGACCAAAAGCATCGCCGTACATGGTGAAAAGATTGCCCGGCTCCTCACCCTGGGCCCAATAAATCAGTAAAGTAACACAGAAGAAAAGTAGAATCTTCCATATGGAAAGGAACATGTGACAGAAATAGCGTGTATAGCGCATCTCCTCCTTAATGCGTCCTAGGGCACGTATCAGGCCCAACGGCGACTGCGGCGAAACATAGTTCTCCCACCAGCCGCACGAGATCATCACACAGGCCACCGGTATGACCCATAATTCTCGACGATTCTCCAACAGTGGCCAGATAACCAAACCCGTGACTTGAGCAGCTATGGCGGCCAGATCTATGATGACTTTTACGAATCGTTTACCTTCCTTTGAAGTACGCGAGAGCAGACCAAAAATGCCAGGAATGACGCACAGGCAGTTGGTTAGCATGGCTCCTTGAATGGCATCTATCTGCGGCAGCACCACAAACATCAGCAGAGCCGTGCCCAGGGCACTCAAGCTCTCCATTAGCCACACAAACAGAAAGTGCCCCGTTTTTGGCACTTTGAATGTCTTAAAGAAACATATGCGCGCTGAACGGATTAGGGCTCCAATTTCGGGTAGAGCATAGGCTATCAACAAAGCCCAAATCCAGGCTATGCGCTCTTCCTCTGGTAGACGTACCACAAAGCTTTTGTCGCGTCCCTATGGAAAGGAATATTCTTTAGTACAGACAGAGATAGTGAGAGGTTCCTGCTTACCAGATCTTTGTTACAATACTCAATCTTTTTGTCCTTGCGCACTTGCGAGGTCATGAACAGCACTGTGCCCTTGGCTATGACGCCACCGGTTAAAACTATGATAAATGTAATCACATAGGCAAAGATCTTTAAGATCTTGATGGTTAATTCTAAACACTCCTGATTCGCTGTCGAACCGGTTTCAATTTTAATGGGCGGATCACGAAAGACATCCCAGCCTTTAGTTTCCTGTATCGTGCGTTGGCTGAGAGATAAAGATAAAAGGAATGGATACTTTGGTTAATGGAGGGAATTAAAGGGTGAACACATGATTTTATCCGCATTGCACTGGTTCGTTATTCGTACCGTCGTTGATGTATGCTCGGCTTAGCACTCCCGTGGAATGCTCGTTTAGTTTGTATTTATAAATGTATCTTTTCTTATTTGAGCACTGAGCTCATGCCTAGAGGATATAGTTTCAGTCGCTTGTCATGTTGTGATCTTGACTTCCGCTATTCCAAGTGCAAAAGCCATTGGTGTTGGGGGTGACCCCGCCCAGCATGGAAAGCGATTGTGTTGAAACAATCTGCAGCTCAAAGATCTCCCAGGTAATAAGCTAAGACAGCGCCAATTAAGCTAGTTGTGAGTTTAGTTCCGGTTTTGTTTTCCAGTTCAGTAAATTTGCATACCTTTTGGTATACTTTTAACATACCTGCCGCCATAAATATCGTGTGTCAGTGGCGAACTCTCGTCATCGGTGAAGTTATTGTCATCGCTATCGCCATGCTCCCCAGCAGCGCCGGCTGCCGCTCCGGCTCCGGGCGGTGCCATGGGGCGATGCCGCATTGCAGACATCTCCCACGGTTGTTGCTAGACCAATCTTGAAATGGCAATATTTCAGCGTCTGCAAGTTGGAATTAAAGAGTGGAAAATAATGTTGATAAGCCGGTTTTAATGGATGGAGGGTAATTTATGGCCAGCCAAGTGGACGCTAGTTTGGTGTTGCATTCAAGGACAGGCGTCCTTTGACCTGACCAAGCAGCCACCAACCGGTTCGCCAACCTGCTGGGTAACTTAAATCTTACATGGAATGCAATTAATGAGTCATGGCTGAGTTTGCATGGTTTTTTTTTTTTTTTTTGGCTCTCTTTCACTTTCACTTGAGAGACAACAGTCTTAGTTAGGTAAGCCACCTCCTAAGCTAGTTTAACTATTGGACTCGGATACGCCTCAGCTGTTCCACATGCTGCACGGAACTGAATCTACTGTTGCCTCTAGCTTCTTCACTTGCTGTTTTATGATAATTAAGTACAATTGCAAGTGTAGCTCGTCTTCGTATTGTTCTGTTCAAGAGAGACCTTGGGTTAGATACTGAAGCGAGTGCAATGCATTTGGAATAGGTTATGTAAATTGAAGACGGAACGATTGAAATTGGAGATTATTAGGGCGTGCCCTCTAAGCTATCGTAGTTTAACATTGTTCCTTCATGGTGGCAATTCTTCCCAAAAATACTTCATTCTTTTCGATTAATTTAACAGATACAGTAGTACGGTTCATAAGAAGAAGCTTGAATTGAGAACAAAATTTCTTTGATTTTTAAATACGATTGAAGTGATGAATGATATTGAAATGAGAAACACCGTTCTTGACTCAAGAACATTTCGTAGTTCAGATATTGTCAGTTTAGACCAGTGATCAACAAGAAGTATATCCGGGACTTTAACAACAATTTCATTGAATTCTTCGCCCTTTGGGCGTTATGACCTGATCTCAACCAACATTTGAAATATTTCCATCTTTTTCCCATCGAAAAGAACTAGCTTAAAAATCAGCCTGAAGTTCCCTATGTCTGATGTCCTTTAATCGATGTTGGTATATTGTGCTTCCAAGAATCACATAATCTAGTTATCATTCTAAGAACTTCAACACGTATCCCATTGGCCAAATTCCAAATTCCGACTTTTGTATATCAGGATAAATTCCGTTAAGCCAAATCATGCAATTTTCAGCAAATCAAACGGTATTCCAAAAGCCAAAATATCCGCTATCTGCCCACCAAACGACAACTCCCTCACCATCGCAATATCCTATATCTCAGTCACAGACTTTCAATGTGGCCCAGCTGAGCAATCGCCGTTTATGTTGCGATGGTTTTCAATTGCCACCGCTAATGCTCAGAAGTGAGATAAAACCCACGGATGTGGTAAATGCCAGCTTTCGATTGGTCAAAGCCAAAGCACGACCGGCAACCCGTGCTCACAAGCTTAGCGATCAGCAGTTCAATGCCAGTATGAACCGTTTGATCAGTATTTTTTTGGACGAGGTGGACATTACAAAACGTTTGCGTAAGGCCATCATGAAAAAGCATAAACAACAGGCGTCCTTGCAGCTGATCCGGCAGTTGGAGACTTTGCGTGGCAACTATGAGCAAGAAAGATCCAATATAATGGCTCAACTAAATCTCAATTTTCCATCCTGCTCAGGAGCTGCATCTGGCGCTGTTAAAAATCATCATGCACCACCAAAACCGCCGCCTAGTACTATCACATCGCAAGCTGAGGAGCAGAGGATAATGTCCCTGGCCGTTTCCAAAAGTCTATCACGGCAGAAAGGTGGCGCCACAGCCGGGCTTATGCCCACCACAATTGGTAGCTATATAGTGCCGCCCATTAAACTAGCTCGCCAGCTTGAGGATAAGCTAATTGCTTTGTCGAAAAGTCGTAGAATCATCTACCAGCTACCCAAAGCATCGGCGGCTGATACTAGGTCCAGCTCCAATTCACGCTCCTTCGCGAGTTTGCGCACCAATATTGCTATCGACGATGTGTATTATGATTTACCTACCCAAGCGGATTCTTCGGAGTTCCAAGCGGAACTGAATCCAATATAGCACTAAATTCTCATCAATACCAAAAACTTATATTTTCAAGTAGCAAGCTTTTTTCCGGAAGGATATATAGAAACTTAAGGTGTTTTACTCTTTACTTCCTATTTACCATTTTACCTCAACAATGATCTATTTAACAAGGAGTGTCACTAAACGGAACTTTGTGAAGTGGTTTGAGTGCTCAGGGTTTTGTTGTGTGAGCATAACGTAGCAGAGCTGGCGTAGAATGAATTTGTTAGATTCTCCAAAACTACCAGCATTCAAATGTTGGTATAACTTTCATAACCTACTACTTTTCTCTAATGGTACTACTTTGGGTCTGGCTGACACGCATAAATAAAAGATTCGTCACTTATTACATCTCTTGAAGCACCGCGGTACCTTCTGTTACAGTGGCCACGCACAGTTCTTTATAAAACAAGTGAGGGCGCTGCTAATTTCTTTCCATTTATTTGTTTTAGAATTTAAATGGAACCGGATTGTGTAACAGCTATTAAGAGGTCATCCTGAAAGTAGGAAACATTATTTTATTTATTTGGCCCTAAATAACGACGCGGTACTCCCCGCGTCTACAAGCTCAATTGTTTCGCTTATAGCTCTGCTGTTTTGTCCGATCCGATTGAATTTTCCAGAATAGATAGATATTGTGCCTTTCCACGAGGCTCTTACTTGAAAATTTTGAAAATGCCGGTTTTTTTGGCTTCGGATCTTTTTTGAGGATTAAAGGGAGAGTGGTTGGAATTTTCCAGCTCTGAAACAAACTTGATCTGCGTACGGTATACCTACCTTCATGCAAAAATTTGTGGCTCTATATTGCATAGTCTCTGAGATCGACGAGATCAAACAGACAGACGGACAATTGGGCGGCCTGACAGATTGACATGGCTTTCAACAATATATATATTTTATGGGGTCGGAAATGATTCCTTTTCCCTGTTACATACATTCGCACAACTTAATTATCCCCTTTTGCCATTTTTAATGGGAACAGGGTATAATAAGTTCGACCGAGGCGTCAGAGCCTATCTCAGGGGTAGCGACAAATTATAGCCTTCGCTAAGGCTTGATTCAAAATCTAAGTCGAAATACTTTTTAAGGGGAAATAGAATAATTTGATAGCTGAAACTGAGTGCATCAGATCGGGGTTAAGATGCTTGTTTCTGGTATGACAGTTTCTTATGTTATTCTGTTCTAACGGAATGAAAAAACAGCTGGTGCCGCAAAATTCCAATAGATGCTGTGTGAGTGTGGCAAAACCACCTACTTTGTGGATTCTGCGCAGAAAATGGATTTGGTCATCACGTCAACTGACTACAACCCCCAATGACGCACAATAACTTAGTAATCGTTGTCTCATCCACCCCCAATGTGACGCACATTTGCTTTTGCTGGGGTAAGGGTGGGTTTGTGCATACATGTGTTCGGATGCTCTCGAGTCGCGCGCCTCTTTTGCGCTTATAAGGCTGAAACTAATGTTGCTTTACAACAGGACCGTGTGGCCTAATGGATAAGGCGTCGGACTTCGAATCCGAAGATTGCAGGTTCGAGTCCTGTCACGGTCGAGAAATACATTTTTTTTGTCATGTTTTTTTATTCTTTATTTATTGCAAAGATTATAATTGCTGAAAAAACTTCTGTTTGTTTCGTTTTCATTCGTTTCTACCCTTGTTAAGATTTCATACTTTGTAGCGGAGGTACACTAAGTATAATAAGTTTGTGCAAAAGTATGTAACAGCCAGAAGGAGTGCTTCCTTCAGATTCCATAAAGAAAATAAATTCTTGATCAGCATCAACAGTCGATTCGATATAGCCATGTCCGTCACAGATTTAAGAGATGTTAAGAGATAGAGGTTGCCGTGTATGGGAAAAAAACGTCTTATACTTGCAGGCAGATCAGGTATATTTTAAATTTTTGGCCACGCACCTCCCGCCCGCCCCCGAAATTTGGAAAGACCGTCATAGCTCCCACAGTGTTAAAAACAGATGGTTCATACTTTCTAGACAAAAGTAATCAATATTATTTATCGATCGAATGGGGATTCGTCGTGCCTGGTTTCTAATTGGCTAGGCTTTTCAGTACTTCCTCTAATACAGTTTACATTGATCGAGTTCATTTCACTGATCACAACACTGCTCATTGCACAGACATCCATTAAGCGCACCAACCAGCTGATCTCCGTCTTTCCCAGCCGCACACACTTATATTTTAATTCCGGAATGGCTGAGGTTTTAAATACTGCTCTTATTTGCGCATATTTCTTTGGTTGAATTGCGAAATTGCTTTTCCTGTTGCCCACCAAAAACTGGTTGTCCGACTTTTGTCATCGAAGACTTGGCGACTTGGCGTGGCCGGTTCGAGTTCGATTGCTCTGGCTGGTATTTTTTCGTTCCCGTTTGGACTAGCTTGAATGTGGCAATCAATTTATGCGCCACAATAGCAACAACGTGAATTGCAGCCGCCTTGTTCATAGATATTTTTTATAACATTTCATTTTAATTTTGCAAGTATTTGACTTTCACTTTTGTATTTTGTTTCTTACTGACGTTTTTGCGAGGGCTTTAATTGTTTGCGCTACCAAAAAGTAGTTTTTTGAATGCTGAGAGGGCCCCTCCCTCGCCTTACCCATATGCCATTCACTTTACTGGCGCTAATATGATTATTACCCCAGAAAATTGTTCAATGGTCCAACCGAAAACGAAAAAAATTGCCTGCAGCTGTTGTCTCATTGTGGCCATATCTACCTTTTATATATATATCTTTAACTCTGACCAGTTTGTTGGCCTGCCCATGGCCCGCTCTACTTGGTACTTGTACACATTTTCCTGTTCAACCGGTTGGCTATCCAAGATCTAATTCGCTTTAACAATTGTGGTCTTGTAATCCTTATTTTGGTCTGAATCTATTTGAAATCTAATTGTAATTAAAGGTGTTGACTTGAATATATAATTGGGTTATAATTTGATTCACGAATTTTCTGGGACTGAGGTCATATTTGGTGGTCTAAGCACGTTTGGTGTGTGGGTAAAAGTATTTAATGTTGAGGTTAACCGAGGTTAACTCTTGCTTATTCATTGAGAATCTACGAGGGGTGAACTCCAGTTTGAAAAGTCCTTGTTAGTTCCTTTGGGCAGGCAGCGTTAGGACGCGATTTCATGACTGGTATTAAGCTAGCTTAGTTGTATTTTTTATACCCTGTTCCCATTAATAATGGGATAAGAGGGATCATGAAGTTGTGCGAATGTATGTAACAGGGAGAAGGAAACATTTCCGACCCTATAAAGCATATAGATTCTTGATCAGAATCAACAGCCATGTCCGTCAGTCCGTCCGTCTGTCTGTATCAGCGAGTCGATCTCAGTGAATATACGAGATAGAGCCACAAATTTTTACATGGAGATAGGTGTATATGATATGCAGATCAAGTTTGTTTCAGATTTTAAATAATTGTTGTATAATCCATACAACTAGTAAAATTGCATCAGAAGATATTCTCAATTCGCCATTACAACCTCAAAGATGTATTGCTTTTGGGGTGAGGTTGTACTGATTGATTGTAGTACCAAAGGTATTTTTAGAACTTTCTGGAATTTCGCTACGCAAAGTTTTCAAGTCGGCGTGAAAAATTGTCCCGCTGGAAAAAATAAAAACAATACTAGTTTCAGCTCATTATGAACTTTTGTTGTCCAATTGTACGATATGTTTATCTTACTTAACAACTTTATACATTGACCAAGCATTATAAAAGAACAGTTCTGAATGAACATTTGACATTTCAAGAAATCCGTTTGATGGTCATAACAAATTTTATACTTGACAAGCTAAATTGTATGTTTTTTTTCTTTGATACAAAATTGTTTTTTTATATTATTGCCAAAGACCAAACAAGTTTTGCTAGAGGATGTTAAACAAGAAAGAAAGTCGGTCAAGCCCGACTATAACATACTCTGTACCAACTAAATTATACGCTCAGCATAAATTTTGACGCTGCAGTAGCAGCTGAAAGCAGAGCTGCTACTGCGCCACAGTAGCGAACAGTCTTTTGATCATAACTCGACAACCATTCATCCGATCTTCAAAAATCCTTTGGCGGATCGATAAGTATCTATTAATACTAAATATGTTTAGAAGGTGTGAACCATATATCTTTAAAACTGTGGGAGATTTGACGTTTTTTCTAAATTGCGGGGACGGGAAGGGGTGTCCAAAATTGGAAATAAACTTGATCTGCCTGCAGACATAAGAAGCATATTTCCCAAACATATCAAACCTCTATCTCTTACCATCTCTGAGGTCTGTGTGTTCATACGGACAGACAGACGGAAATGACGGACATGACTCGGCTGTTGATCAAGAATATATATAGTTAATCATGGATGCCGAAACGGTTCGAACCCGGAATTCCGACTTTAATTTACTATAAACCAAACCTTGAACCGAACCTATTTAGAATTTAAGGCTGAACCCGAACCTGTTCCGAACCCAAAATTTCGGTTCGGCTTAACAAAACAGACAGCAAAATTTGACCTTCTGTCTACCGACTGACTCCTAAAATGGGCAGGAGAGTGGAACAAAAAAATCTGGCAAAACGATTAGATTTCCTTATAAAACCCCTACCCATAAAAGTCTCTGTTTTTAAAGCTCCTCGACTCCAAAGCTTCTTGAATAATTTTCAAAAGCAAGAGTCTAACATTATTTTGGACATATTTTTCTATGCAAACCACAAAATGGAATTTCACTAAACTGTAAATTATATATTGAATATTTCCATGTTTTCTACTAACCAATTCCGACCCAAATACCACTCGGTTCCCATTCAATTTGGGGAGTTTTTAGGTCAAATGCTGTTTTTAAACCACATAGAAGACAAAAATTAGTAAGGTTGTATAAAGCATGGACTGAACCAAGGTTCGAACCAAAACCTTCTCCCAAAAACCTCGAACCTTAAATTTCCGAACCTTAACCATTCGTTAATTTGGGTTTGAACCAGTGTACTGGAGATCCGAATATTTTTTTTGGTTTGCAGCTCTGTAGTTAATGGGGTCAAACTTATAACATTCTATGTACGTACGATACAGAGTATAACAGCTAGTTTCTCGACAGATCGTTCCTATGGCAGCTATTTGTTATAGTCGCCCGACTCGGCCGGTTTTGTGCTAAGTCTTCTGGTACAGATACGCTGCAAAGTTTGGTAGCCATAATTGTAAAGCTGACGGAGGAGTTAGCATAGAGACAGACGGACGGACAGTCGGACAGACCGACGGACGGACAGCCGGACTAGGCCAATCCAACTCAGCACATCATGCTGATGAAGAATATATATACTTTATGTGGTCGGAAATGGTTGCTTCTATGCTTTACAAACATCTGGACAATTTCAATATACCCTCTGCAAGGGTATAATAATGAAAACTTAAGTTTTTTTTATTGAATCAAGACCAGATACCACTTCCTTGAATTTACTTTGGTCATGCTAAAGGGTCGCTTAATAAATGTTGCCCATTCATTTCTTTTAAAATATCTTACCGTTACACTTGTATCTATATGGAAACGTATTGCAAAAACCCACCGTCTTGACTTGACTCTGACTCACAGAATAAATGCGAATTGTTTTCTTGGCTCTTTCCATTTGCAATGTGGTTTTGTTATATTGACTGGAGCAATTAAAATGTATTAAAAGTTAGTAATTTATATCAGAAGAGATATCTGCGAAGAGAAACCGTAAAATTTCAAATAGATAAGGCCATGTGTCACTTTTATAAAGAAACCATTAAGGAATTTTGCATGATTATGATGAGTGAGTCATTGGAGGCTTTTGAGTTTTCGGTTAACAACCAAAGACTGGCGTGGCTTTGACGATTAATCGGAACTTGATTTTTGGTTTCCGTTTACTTTTTGTGACCCGCTTAAAAATGACTTGTCTGAGGTTGAAGAATTGCTTGGTGTATTACTGCCATGATGAAGGTATTTAGGATTTATTTGAAGGATAAATCTACAAACCAACATCAGGCCATGATTTACAGCTACGTAAACATTCAGCATTTGTGTTGGCTTACTACAAATACAAATTGTTGCTTGCGAAAAAGTTTAAATAAATAGAATCAACATACGGTTAAATCAGACACAAAGAGAGAGAGAGAGAGCACAAAATTCCAGCTGTTTTAAGTTGGAGGCGGCGTTCGAGGTTAATAACAAATTGTGTAAAGATCGAGTAGTTCTAATTGAAAATGCCAAATGGATGAACCAGAAAACAGAATCAGCTGAAAATTTTATGATATTTTGAGATTGGATTGAATTTCTTATGAAAGCGTTTAGCAAATCTATGTTAAATGTCAAGAAAATGGGACTCAAGCTGACTTTTGAGCTTGCTAATTTAATATTATAATTTATAGAACAAGTTGATGGTTTTTTAAGGTGTGTGTTGTGTTTAAAACGGGTTTTATTTGCGTTCAAAATGCTAAATACTCTGAGATTTACGAAAAAGCAAAAGTGTTGCCAAAGTCTTACACAAAAACCCGTTAAAAGAAAAAATAGAAAGAGATTTATTAAACTTTCCCCATCATAAAAATGTACCGTTTGGTAAGACGGCTGCTGCTACTGCTGTTGTTGCTTTTGACGATGAAATGGCACAAAAAGAAACAAAAAAGAAAAGGCCAATGTAAAATATGTATCTTGCAGATAGCGAAGGTAAATGTTGTCTCCAGCTTAAAGAATCCACAAATTTTATTAATTAAAGCACAAAATTTCACTTGCCTTACAATTTTCTATTGCGTGGCTCACTTAAATTCCAGTTTCAATTTTATTTTATAAATTCGTGTTTGATTTCTTTTTATTAATTTTTTTTGTATTTCTTTCGCTGTGCTTTTTTAGCTTACTTATGGCTGCTGTTGCTGCATTAAACTTTTAGCCACTCACTCACACACTTACAACACGCATGCGCGCACGTACCGTTTGTTGAAGACGTAGACGACGTGATTTTTTTGTTTTTGCTTTCCACTTCGGGTTTAAATAAATTTATGATTTTCGGTCGTCCGCTCTCAGCTCTTTGCGAGTTCGTTGTCTTCGCCCAACTGAATTGAAGTCTTTCGTTTTTTTTTGCTCATTGGAAGTGGTCGCTGCTGTTGCTGTCGTGGGCCAGTTTTACTGTCAGCGCTCTGCCATTGGAAGTACGTGTGTTCATACATATTTCTTTGTATGCATGTGCTGGGTCTGAATATTGTGGCCTGTTGCTGGAATAACGGTAGTCATTTGCGTAAGCTTCACAGATAGCTGACTTCTAAAGGAACTATTTCTCATGAATCGCTTCTATCAGCGTAGAAATAAATAAATAAGTCAATATTAAAAGCCGTGCATCCTTGCACTTTTGGAACCAACAGCTTAAGAAGCAATTCTGTGCACTCTTTATTGATTTAAGTAATTTGGAACTTAGCGGAAAAGTTTGAAAAACTTACTTTATATTGACCACAGTAGCTGGTGAAAAGGACAGCACCATAAAATCAAAAAGTCTTCTCGCTAGACTCAGAGACTTCACGCATCACTGTTTTAGGCACTTTTGGAACTGCATTAAATGGATAGAAAGTAAGCTTTGCACTAAATAGCCGAGAAATATTATTAATATAATACTAAAGGTAGCTCTAAAATTGATCTCAGTACAATCTGTTTTTAATAGAAGTCTTCTATCAATCTGCATTTTACGAAAACATTTTATAAATAATACTTTAAAGTATTCCCTCGGTAAAAAATTTACCGTTTGCATCGCTTCAATAACACACAAATCACTTGTTTAATTTGATTTTCTTTACCTCTCTCTTTTTTACATAGTGCATATGTCGGCTTGTATTTGTATTTCTTTTGTTTTTGCGACAACTTTGTCGAGGTCGTCTGGTTTCTTGTTTTCCATTTCTACTCTGCGTTGCTTCTTGCTGTCGCGTCTTTTATTTTCCTGCTGCTGTTCGATTATTCCAGCGTGGTTTGCAATTGGAAATACCAGCTGTTGTTGCATGGAAAGATTTTGAAGAGAAGATAGCAACATATTCGAAAAAGCATTAAACTGTTAACAAAAAGCTGATGAATTGCTGTGAATGTATTTGGATGCAATTAAGAAAGGTCCCTAAAATTTTGTATGAGGCTCGAGCCCGTTGAAAAGCTACAGGTTCGATTCACGTCCCAGTTAAAAAATAACCGATTCCAAGATTTTGGTGCGAGCCTTGACTTGAAGCATGGTTCATCACGTCCAATTATGAAAATACGAAAATCAATATGCACAAAAACACCAACACTTCGTTCCCACTGTTCACCTATTTATTATTTAAAAACTATCAATCACATCTCTCCATCGATGTCAAGACATGTGTACTGAAAAGAAACAAATTAAATATATACCTGTGAAGTTTAATTTGGAATAATTGCCTAAATACTGATTGGAAGTTACTGATTCGAAGCATTTCCAAAAATCCACCGGCTTTTCCACTTTTTAGATTGAATTGTAGCGCTTAGGATCTTTTAAAAAAATCTGATGCTTTTCTAATTAAGGCATTATTTTAAATCAAGTTTTGTTTTGTGATTTTTCATGGTGTCTTCAGGAGGTCAATGTACTCACAAAATTGATCTAAACTAAAATGGATGAATTTTTGAAATGAATTTTTATAAAATAACTAAAATTCACTTGCGTCTTACTAATAGTGTATGTCAATATAAGAAGTCGTAAAGCCAGGACAGAGAATATGACCAAGAGCAGAATAAAATGGAATCAAATGAGAATTTGTTTTGGAAAAAATCTCAATAATAATACGTTTTCGGAATTCATCTGTAGATTTTCTTCTCCAACACCTTATTAGATGCGATGCTTTAGTATCAAAAATAAAAATAGTAGTAGTTTTCTAAAAATTTTATTTCTATTCGCCCATTGCGTTACCATATGTTGCATGTGGCCCGTTAAGTCTCCAACTAGAAATGAGATGCCTTCCTCTGCTTTAGAATTGTTACGTTTAAATTTGATGTAAACTAGTTATTCCATCGAGTCCATCAGGTCTCGCTAATCGGAGCTCCTCAATAATTTTTTAGGCTTGCAGCTCTGTTTAAAAATAGTTTATATATTTTTAAATTGAGTTCATCGTGGGCTGTAAAATAATGTAATAGAAAACCACCGGAGTTTTTAACGACAAAAATAATCAAGCTTGCTTAAATAAATTATTTATCAACGACTCACTCACGTATCGATATACTGCAAATCTATCGAATAATTACTTATAAGTATCGATAAGTCAACTGCAGTATCGATAGGTTTGCCATCCCCATTGACGATAGCCAGATTTCATGATTATTTCAATGGCGATTGCGCTCCCAAGCGGGCTGGTTCAGTTTGTTCGGCTATTTAATTCAAAGTTTAAAAATAGTGAAATTTGTTAATAAAATAAGTGCGTTGAATTGGTGATTGAATTTATTTACTTTTTCTCTTTATTTTCAAGTGATTACAGGTAGGTCTTGGACATTTGTAAAGGTGATTAGGTCGGCCTTCAAGATGGCGCAGATGTCACACTGAAAACTTTAAAAAAGATATGAAAAGTTTGTTTGACCTATTAGAAAACATGAATGATGTGTTCATTTGTGGAGATATTAATTCCAGAAATGCCCAGTTTGGTGATACCATAAGCACAGCAAGGGGTCGCTTCCTTGAAGAGGTGGCAACAAATGCTGGTTTTAGGTGCATTAACAACGGCAGCATAACTTTTAAACAGTTTCTTGATACAGACTCAGGTTCAGTTTTGGATCTCACTTTCACAAATTCAAATTTATCTGTAGACTGGAGTGTCAAGCCTTGTAGGATTGGTGGGAGTCATTATTTTCCCAAATGTTTCACTATTGACAATGTCAAAGTCAAGATACAATTTTTCCTTTCCAAGAAGAAGCTTCTCACTAATCTATCCAATATCGTGGATTTCAGTGATGTTCAAGACTTAACGAGCAAGATCAAGAATGAAATCAAGTAATCTACGTATGAACTAAGTGGTAGAACTTCAAAATTCTGGTGGAATGAAGAGCTGAAGCGTCTTAATCGGATTTTTAGAGCGTCTCAATCCAAGGCAATCAAATTTCCATTAATTGGAAATTTTGAACAAGCCAGTAAGGATCGGGAGCTCTGGAACAAGGCTGTTAATCATCATAATCATAACAAAATTAAAGAAATCAATGAGCAACCGTCTTCAAAGAAAGCATGGCGCTTTCTTTCTAACCTCAAAGGTTTAGGCAAGTCCTAAAAATCAGAGTGGGCTGTGTCAATGAGTACACTCAGAGAAAAAATCAGGAAGATTCGATGTCAAAAGTACGGCAATATCGAATATTCTCGGATCCAAGAAGAAAAATCTTGAAATCAAGCATAGATATTCGAGAAGAATATTCTTGGTCTTAGAATTAGTCTTCTTGATATCAAGAATAAATCTTCTTGGATCCAAGAAAAAATCTTCTTGGATATTATAATTATTATTTAAATGTCCAAGACTTAGCTCTTTAAGAATTAAACATTCAATCTTTAAGCACTTTTCTTCAACAAAAGATTTACTTTTATCAGGAGTTCTCCTAAATATGAGAGAACTAGCTGATTTTGTTCATGAAGCCAAGTTAACCTTTTGATTTTTTTTAATAACCCGTTGTAAAACACGTCATATGAAACCGTGTTCAATACTTTACCAGACTGTCTTCATAGTTACTCACGATCTCATCACTTGAGATTACTTCAAACATTATATATCAATCGATTTTGTCGCGCACATTATCGATATCTGTACCTGGTCAATGTTAAATCGACCAACCCCCATCGCCAGCGCAGCGATAAAGTCAAAAAAACAAAAAATGATTATTATAAAAAATAAAAATAAAAACTCGAGAATTGTGCACAAAACGCTTAAGCATACAACATTTAAAATATAGGTTCAGAGGCATCAATCAAGGTACAAGCACAGGAGGAGCACACGAGGAGCGCCCAGTGCACAGGCAGAGGCAGAGGAGAAACAACAATAGCAATAAATAAAATGGGCGACAAAAATAAACAAGCGTGCTTAAATAAGTAATTTATCAACGACTCACTAACGTATCGATATACTGCAAATCTATCGAATAATTACTTATAAGTATCGATAAGTCAACTGCAGTATCGATAGGTTTGCCATCCCCATTGACGATATTATTATAAAAATTATTATAAAAAATAAAAACAACCAGCTCGAGAATTGTGCACAAAACGCTTAAGCATACAACATTTAAAATATAAGTTCAAATGGGCGCTTGTGTGTGTCGTATGAATAATAATCCCGACAATGAAACCATGAGTGTATCCTCGGCCAGCATTTCGCGTCCGGCCAGTGCAGGTGAGATGATTGATTTGATTTTCTAGGCATAGCCCTTTCTTCAATTCGCTTTTACTTTGACATAGGCATTGCCCTGGGCGCTGCTCGCAAGAATCGTCCACTTTGCAATGAAACCATTCGCTGGCGCTCCGACGTGCCCCTTACCGAAGGTCAATTGCGGTCGAAGCGCGATGAATTTTGGGACACTGCGCCCGCGTTTGATGGCCGCAAAGAGATTTGGGATGCCTTGCGAGCGGCCACCAATGCAGCCGAGAGCATGGATTTTCAAATGGCCCAAGCAATCCTTGATGGAGCGAATGTGTCTGTGCCAAATGGGTAAGTTTTTGTGTGGGGAGGGTGGATGTGTATGTGTGTGTTTGGCGTCCGATGGATTTAATGACACCCAAAGGCTAATTGCCTGTGACACCAGTAACGAGGCGTGAGTAGGCGGGGGTCAGAAAATCAATATAATATAGAAAGATTTTGATGGTCATATAAAAAACTCCATCAAAGCATGACAGCTAAGGCTATTTCTGTAAGTCCTTTTTGTGAGCCATACCCTAACTGTGTATGGGTTAGGGGTTTCAGGAGAAGGTTTGACAAAATAAAGAATAAAACAAAATTGAATGTGTATAGAAGAGCAGCGTTGGACGAGAGCTCAAGGAATATATCAAAACTGACAGCGAATGAGATATTCTGAGAAAAGTACGACGGATAACCAGAAATTAGGCATCGATTAGAACCCGACTCTTACTAACGACTCCTCGAAAGATAGATATAGAGATGTTTTTTAAAAGGGCATCGGCTGTACAACATATTTCCCACCCTGCGCCATAAAGATTTTTAATAGACATCTATTTTTGACTGACATTTGGACAAAATTTGTGAACAGACGACTGCCCATAGGTCACTCTGAGCAAATCATATTTTTTTTAACCGCGACACCTTTCGTTTTGGGTAACCTATGGCTGAGTTCAATTTGACTCTTAATGAAATTTCTTTTAGATAGATTATACACTGCGTTTTATCAGGCCTACCCCACTTGGCATTGAATGATTTGACTTAAAGCATACCACCAAATTGTTGGCTAATGGCTTTTTGTTTTTTGTGATAAGATAAACTAACTGCTGGGTAACCAAACGGAATTTTTTTTTATTTATACCGCTTACAGATACCTCACAGAATGCTACGATGAACTTGGCACTCAGTACAAGGTGCCCATATATTGTCTCTCATATCCCATCAATATTGTTAAGGAGGAGAATGGGCGCGATTCTCCTGCTGAATACTCAGAGCCAGTGGACGGCGGAACCGAAATCTTTATCAAGTTACGCATATCATCGACCATGACTGATGTTAAGCTGCCCGTATATTCAAAGGATACGGTGGGACAGTGCAAAAAAAAGCTGCAGGTAATTTGACTCAAGACCTTGGAAGACTTGATAGTTGGCACTTGTGTAATGGCAAATAGGTGGTGGTCAATTTGATTTTGAAATACATCATATACACCCTTATCAAAACTTTGAGCCCTAACTAATTTCATTAAACATTTTCATTTCAACGACTTGAGGTATTTCTTGTTACCGTTTACCAAGACAACCGTTCGGTTCCCGAGCACAAATTAACAATTTGTTTCGGAAATATACAATTTTCTCTTAAACTTACCAACAACTTTCGCGCGCTTTGATGCTAGACGATCAAATCCTCTGCAAATAATGAAAGGCGCGGATAGTAAAATAAAGTTCATTTAACTAACCAAATAAAAGGACATCAGCCACAATCAACGAAATGACCTTTATGTTATATATATAATATACTTAATGAGACCATTTTTTTTATTTATCTTTCGTCTAGGCCGTGGAGGGTGTGGATGCCTGCTGTCAGCGTTGGTTCTACAGTGGTAAACTGTTGGGCGATAAAGTGCCCATTGATGAGTGTAGCATATACCAGGGCTATGTGGTGCAGGTCATTGTCAATGCGGAGCATTATAATCATGATAATAGCACGAGTACGGTGCGAATGGGGCTTGCAAGCTAGCGATGCAGCAAATTCAAAGTAGTCAACAACAAGAAGCCACATCAACAGCAAACAGAACAGCTATTACAACTATTTAGGGCCAGCGGCAACATGAGGGGCATATACTCAGACTTACACAGCACAAGGAGGAACTTCGTTTCAGGCAATGTACAGCACAAACAGGAGCGACAACAGCTGCAAACAAAGGGCATTTATCACTGGCAAATGGCAACAATTGCAAATTGTGGCATTGTGCGCTTTGTTACTATTTTACTGGGCAGCTCGCCTTGTTGTGGGGCTTTTTGTAATATATAAAACAACAAATTCAAGAAATAACAACTGGGGGATAAAGCCTAAAATAATATACATATATATATATTTTTTTGATAATAATTAAAAATCAAATTGATGCAGTCATTTATAATACATAACATATATATATGTATATATATATAGAAATATGAATTCTATAAATTGGAAATCAAAAATAAAACAAAATGTACATTTTTTACAAATACAAAAATAATTACCTAATTATTAACTAATTGTAAGCAAATGTCTTATCATTTGCCTTATGTGTATGTTTAATTCGTAGTATTTGGGCTGCGATTTCAAGAAAAAAAAACCCCCCTTTTTGATACTGTAAAACAATTTGCCAAGCACAAAACAAATTAACAAACAAAAAATTGTTAAAACATTTCTTGCTCAAATTGTAGTTAAAATAAATGAAGAAACATTAAGAAAGAAAGTAAGGGAATCGTTTATAGATGTAAACCCCAAGTACCTTATAAATGTATATGATTTTTTTTCGATATTAGTCTTAAATTAACTAATGCCATGAAATGAGTAACTTATTTAATCACAAGCATATTAATATTTTGTATGATTTAATCTAAATATAAATAATTTTTCAACTGCATTATATGGAAAGGAAACAAGCTTTATTTCAAAAAGTCTATTAGGAATATTTCACAGTCCAAAATTCAGGCAAGAAAGTGCATTTAATGGTGGCTTAAAGATTTCATCATACCCGTTGCTCCCTGTGGTGGTTGATTTGTTCAGAGTCCGCGAATTGCACAAAACTTTAAGCTTTTTAAAAGTTGCATATCAAAACTTTTTCGAATGGGAAATTGTCTTTTTGAATCAAATTCATAAGTTCGTCGATTTTGTTGTAATAAAATATTTTTAGCACCCCTTAAACTATTTGTTTGATAATTTTTTGTTCATTTCTTTTCCTATTGCTTAAAGAGTGCCAAGCAATTCGCGTACGCGTACCATCACATTCCATTCGTAGTCCAACAAACTTTCTTCACTTTCGAAGAAATTTGAATTTGAAATCCAAATCTTTCATTGGATTAAAAATATCATTCAGTTGAATGAGTTTCTTTCAGTAACAAATCTTACGTGAATTTTTCCATGCTCGAATTGGTTCCTTCTTTTAATTTGCAAAAGTGAATATACAAAAATCTTCTGATTACACCTACAAAACACATACGCCAGTCTTTTTATACGCAACAATTGTACACCAATTTCTAGTTTTATGTATTTATACATTATACATTTGTATCTTATTTATGTTAATAACAAAAGCCAACCTCCCTGTTGTATTTGGAGCATATAAAACTAATGTTTTTGCCCCTTAACTGTGTTGAACTTTCTATGCAACTCTTAATTAATAATTTAAATTAATTTTTTAATGATAATAGTTGTATTAAAAATAAAATTATCAAACATAATGCCAAAGTTGTCTAGCCACGCGCATCCATTTTCTGCAGCAAAGTTAAAAACGAGAAGGCCGTGGTGATGGTCTAGAAAAGTAATGTTAACCATAGATATAATATATTGAGTTTTTTACTTACTTACACACTTACCCCCCTAAAGCGGTCCACATTTAAATTGTAGATCTTTCCTGCCGTCAACTGGAATTGCCTTTTTGAATTCAACAAAAAGAATAGATAATCGCTACGCACTTCTTTTAGATGTAAATGCCAGGGGCTTCGCCATAGTGCATCACCACAACGTTGACTATTCTGATACACTACCTCAGCAAAATAGCAAATGATGAAAAGTTCGTAGAGTACCAGCAACAGGTATTGACCCAGGGAGACCATGCGCATCAATGAATTGGCCTGCGTGCTTTTTGTTGACACAAAAGCCACTAGGCACATTAGAAATGTCACTTCTCCGATCTTACAGAACCAGATGGGATTATAGAAATGTTCCATTTTTTGTAGAGCTTGATTAATATACCGATGATGTTGAAGACACTGCTTGAAGGAATACTTGAAGGCAGCACGGAAGTCTAGCGCCTGGTTAGGTAATTGAAGAAGTTGGTCCAATGGAGTGCGCACTTCTTGCGAGTAGGTGTATTGATTTGGTTCGGAATCGGCCAATGATTGGATCTCTTGCAATTTGCTGTAATATTTTACATCAACCATACAGATTTTAAAGCTTACCGGTCGAAAAATTAAGCTTTTGTATTGTGCTTCTAATTTTCGCTTAAGAGAAAGGGGCCTACAGTAAAGCCGAACTCAAACAGTAAAGCTTGAGATGCTTTTTCATGGCTAGTTCAATTGCCTTGAGTAAGTCTGTAAGTCTTGAAGGAAAAAGTTTTTTCAATAGATGTCGCCGAGGCGGCATCGAATCCACTACATCTTTGCACAGCAGGCACATACACTACCCGCTTCACCACACCCTTTCTGACAAATGTCCAGCCTAACTGTATTTCAAGACTTAGAAGCATCAAAAGCCCTACGAGTGCGAAAATATCTGTGTAGCTTTCCAATAGATGATCAACATTGGTCAATTGATCAAAATTGATTATCTGCGATGATTGCTCAAGTTAATCTTTAAACTCTAATAGTTGTAAAAATATTTAGCAATTATTTTGATGAATATATTCAAAAATGTGGCATTCACCGAGATGAAAACCAAGTGAGCAAACTTCTTGACATGTGGAAAGGATATTTTTATGGAGAGTTGCAAATGAACCCAACCCTACACTGGAAGTAATTTCATTACATTTAGTTTAATTTACCTTAATTCCGTAATACCAGCTCCCCTTTGTATATAGGTTGAGGCCAACACATTTTTTAGGCTACAAAATAGAACATCATATTGTCCCGATATCAGTATTCCCAACACCATATGAAAACCACTCGAAGAAGCAAATGCGGCGGCCACTTGAATTTGACCCATTGCCTGTAGAAGAAATACCACCTCATAGACAATGGGTTGCTACAAGCAAATATAAAACAGGGAATGTTTAGTATTATTAGATAACAACACTTACCTTATAGTCAAAAGGATACCAGCAGGCCAACGGCAAACTATGATCTCTATAAGCTATAGGCAGAGCCAGCCAGAAAATTGTACCTATGTAACAACAGTACACATAGCTCTTTATCCATAAATTTGCCTGTCTTAAGGCACCGTCCATTGTCACATAGGTGAAACCAGGTGCTGAGCGTATTTCATATTTCTGATTGATGAATCCAATAATTTCATTTAAAAGTTGCGGTCTAAAACGGCGAAAATACAACTTCATGATAATCATCCACATATAGATGATGGTTTGAATGAGACAATTCACAAAAAAGTCCAGATCGTTCTGGCCATAATTAAGAAAGATTGTACAGATGTATAGAACGGCTATATGTAAAGACACAAAGTAGTTGAATATTTCGTAGAAAATATCAAAGATTTTCAAAAGATAAGCAAAAAACGCGTGGCGTGGTTTAAATTGATTGCCCAGTGGATACATGGCTGCCACACACAAGTTGGAGCGAATAAAGCCGAACAAATCGCGACGCACTACTTGAGGAGGAGTCAAATGTCCTTCATGGTCCTTCATGGTCTCTTCAAAGATAAGCGACATATTCCACAGGGGCTTATATAGGAAGGTAAAGTGCCTAAAGGGGCGTTTAGAAAAAGTTTTTGTCTCCAATTTAATAAAATTTAAATAAATAATCAGCTAACTTATAAAAAGTTGTTTTGGCTGAAAGAGAAAGGGAAAATCGGTTGCATTAGTCAAGACTCAAGCCGTTCTCAGTGAAGTTTGAACAATTTGGCAACAATTGTTCGTGCCACTTGAACATTTGCTCAACCAGACCAGACGATGTATGTAAGAGCCAGTTGACCGGGTTCAGCTCATGACTGCGATATGTTAGCTTGCACAACAATGGACGACAATATGTCACAGGAGTGTATATCCCCCTTTCATAGCCCGTGAGTCCGCCCTCAAGTAAAAGTGTGACATGTTTCCGTTTGCTTCATCAATGTCTATGAGGCATTTTATACATGATGCGAGGGTGGGTCAATAAGTAGGAAAGTAGGTAACTAAATTTCAGACTATTTTTGTCGGAGCTACAGCTACAGCTACCTAATAACAACACATCGATGACTCTGCTAAATCCAGTAAGTGGCAGTGAAGGTGACAAATTTGAAAAACCTGAAATCTATTTGCTAACTCGGCTCTGTGATATAAGGCCGCGTGAATTAGGGCCGCGGCAAATTTTGCATGGCAGCCTTATTTCATTTTGCAGAACTGATGGACCTCTTCGGCGCTATTAAGGCCTATATCGGAAATATTGTTTGAAATTTTGCATGCGTCTGCTTGGGTTTGTCCCCCGGAATTTTTTCAGGTTTTTGTCAATCGGTGATCGATTGGAATGACATTTTAGAAAATTGCACCATCGCAAGGTTTAGTAGCAGCAAGACTAAATGTCAACTTTAACTTTTCTGTCAGGTGGTTGAGGTATGAATGTTGCATTGTGCACAATTCAAGAACATTTTAAATAATTTGTTCTCAAATATGGGAGATAATATCTTGTTCCTATTTTGAGCTGAATTCAAGTTTTTTATTAAATCAGGTTTTTATTCCTCTGTGTATTAACAATAACTGTAACCGAAACCCAAACAAAATAACAGGGATGGTTCTGAACCGAACCGGTTTTGAACCGAACCGAACCGCTTATTCCAGCCGGTGAACCGAACCGCAAACCGAACCGGCTTCCTTTCAGAATCGCTGAACCGAACCGAAAACCACAAATAAAAACGGTTCGGTTCGGTTCATTTCTCTGACTGAAATCATGCCCAAAATCATCTAAGGTCATGACGTAGTAGGACATGTCAGAGTAAAATCCATGGCTAAAATTCATAAAAATTATGTCATGAATTCGGGACCAGCCCTTTCATTTCTGAACTGATTCAGCTATGATTCAGTTCTGAGCCTAACTTAAGGGATATGATAAATATAATAATTAATATGCATAGTACGTATTCTTTTCTAGCAGACATTCTTAATTTTCGAGAGTATTCATCTAGACGACTCCTCGAAATCCGACATAATAAAAATTGGACATTCTTCTAGGACTTTAAAAATATTTAAATGGATTGTAAGAATTAAATTTCGAAAGTGTACGACAAGTCACATTACTACAACAATCATAATATTTCAGATATCCTTCTTTATAATTATGTTTAAGGAAGTTTTTGAATTCGTTAGATGCTGTTCATGTACTTGTC
Organism: Lordiphosa andalusiaca; assembly: GCA_035044965.1. Classification (NCBI taxonomy): domain Eukaryota; kingdom Metazoa; phylum Arthropoda; class Insecta; order Diptera; family Drosophilidae; genus Lordiphosa; species Lordiphosa andalusiaca. Next base: position 204,377 of record JAWNNM010002897.1, on the reverse strand, counting down.
CTCATATTTCAAGTATCAACACAAATAGAAAAGCGAGAGCTTCCACTACTAGATCTTAAACGAAACAATCCACCCTCGTGTGCCTGTGTGTGCGTCAGCTGGTATTTTCATCATGACAGTTGTTCAAAAAAATCACCCACCCATTGTTGCACAACCATCCCCCTTTGCTGCTTCCTGCTCAGTGTAAACGACATGCGGATTTTTATTTATTCATTCCTTAATATGCTGCTGCTTCTTTATTGTAATTGCTGCCATTACGGATTTCGGCTTACGGATAGGATGCGATGAGTGGATGCTAATAGACACAGGGACAACGAAGCGTTAAAGCGTGGAATAATTGAAAAAAGTATAAAGCGGTTAATATATATGGTACAATATTGAAAAAATCTCAATCTCGATCTGCATCTGCAACTCAATCGATGTTCAGCTGACGGAAGGTTCCCTCCATGCCAAAGAGATCATCGCTGGTTTTTGGTGCTCCCGGGCGCAGCGATTCGTTGGCCTTCTTATCATCCTGCTCCTGGAACCATTTGGTATTATCGGCCAGCTTTTGTTTCCACCATTGATTCAGCTCCACAATGGCGCCCGCCTTTCCGCCATACTCATTGGGCAGCAAATCGCGCGGCACCACCTTATACAGGCTCTCCACATCATTGTGGAAGGTAATACGACTGCGGATCTTCTCTTTGACAAAGGGCTTGACAAAATTGAAAATTGTGTCCACCAGCGGCGAAATATTAATCACATGTACTTCCTTGACCTTCACCGGATACGCTTCCTGTACGGCAATGAGGAATTTCTTCACCACAGTCGGTGAGAATTTGGCAAAATGCGAGGCACTGGCCACGGCGGCATCCAAAATGAAAATATCGCCTGCAATGCCCACACTCTCCTCGGCCAAGCGAACATCGCCTATCATTAGAGCCACCTTCATGGCGTCCAGGATATGATGCGGCTGAAAATCACAGTCAATTCCGCGTATGAAGGTAATACGGCGTCCATTGGGCGTGATGCCCGGCAGAGTGGGGCAGTGTCTGTTTTGGAGGAGGAGCAAGAGAAGAAGATTCGATATTAGAATTGAAATTTTTGGTTAAATCTTGCCAACTTACACATAGTCCAGTACTATGTTTAGCTCCTCACGATTGATATCCCGATTTGAAAAGAATTCCGGCACCGCATTTCTCATCGTATAGTACATGTCCAGCTTCTTCTTCACCTTCTCCAGGCTGAACTTGCAACCACGCAAGAAAGTGGTCAAACGCATATCATCTATATCTTTGGGTAAATGAGGTTGCGTCTCCAGCCATTCACGGATCAGCTTTATGTCACGCTCAATATCGGCTGGATCCTCCGGTTCGCGCAACTCCTCTCGTATGCTTATACGCTGTGCCGGTGTGGGATGTAGCATCATCATCTGGAAAATGATTGAGAATTTGAATGATGAATAAGTTCTGAGCTATTAACATCTTCCCAGGCTGCTTAAATGGATGGACATTTTTTCATAGACTTCACGAAGTTTCTTCTTCATATATGACGAAAGGTAATACCTCTAACTTTAAACGAAAGGTTAAGGACGAAGAGTAAGTCGTAGGATAATGATACAAATACCACATCAGCCTCTATCTGAAAAAATCTTGCGATGACATGATCGAGTCATATTCTTTTGATATGGAAATAATTATATTATAGGTTAAACTTTTATGTTGAAATAGATTTTTGGACAGATGGAGGTAAAGTTATATTATAGGTTAAACTTTAATATCGGAATAGATTTTTGGACAGATGAAGTACGATTTCATATTTTTTTTAAAGTGCACTCAGTTTACCTAAGTTCAACACCTTTGGCTAGGAATTTATATCTCGAAATCAGGTTTTTCTTAATGACCTTGACCATTTCTTTATCATAGCATCTTGCTCAATTAATGAATATTTTAATATTTTTTTGACATTTTAATTGCAAACCTTCAAAAATCTTTGTGTAGCGGTTACACTTCGCTGCCTGATTTCATTAGCCTGACATGGCTACGACCAAAAATGTATAACCCTCTCTGGCCGCCTTCTCAACCAACAGTACTTTGACTAAGAGACAGTGTCACGCCCACTTGCGCAAGCCCCCATGGCAGGGCCAAAAACTAAACAAAATACAAACAAGCCACACCAGCAATTTCATTCGACTTTTTATAGTGTTGGATAGATCAGCAACTGAAGCTAAAAAAAGGTATGTAAACAAAAAGGAAAAGAAAATAAATATTAGCGATTACAATGTTCGCTTAAGCAAATCGAGAAATGCCGTCAGTTCAAAACTCGCAATTTAAGGGGGCATTGATTTTAATTCAATATATATCTGTCGTTTTTGGGCAGAGCCCTATTTAAAGTTAACCCAGGTTGTTGCAGTTGGTTTTTATTATTTCTCGTGGTTTGTGTTTACCTAAGTGTTTGGTCAGTGGTTTGCCAATGTGTACATATATATCTTGCTATTGCTTCAAGCTCTCTGGGCTTAAGTATTGTGTTTTATTTGAGCTACGTTCATACAATGAGAGGTGTTCATAATTGTAAATATTAAGCAAACTTTGCAGGAATACTTTACGACTTTGCCAAAGTAAAAATACCCTGGCATTTAATATCTATGTGTAAAAAAAACTCGAGCCAAAAACTCAAAGTAAGTGTGTCATAGGAAAACACGGCGCCTAGAGGGAGATGGACATTGTCATCAAAAAATGTACGAGTGAACAGCTGATTAAATTTTGAGGAAAAAGATGACGACGCAGTAACTAGACATTATTTTTACATTAAAACAACGTTTGCAGGTCCAGCTAGTATTTTATGTAAATAAAAAAAGACTCGCAAAGTTAAGAAGATCGTTCTTAGTTCAAGTACAAAATATATTGGATGAGTATAAAATAGGGCTGCAATGCAATTCAATTAACCGATATCATCTTGCAGATTTGATGGAACAAATTTAAGGCATTAAGTAAACGTAATATATAAAAATTTCAGAAATTCCACATCGCAAGATCACTTTTGTTCGGTTCGGTTTCTAATTTGTTGGAAAAAGCTAAGCATAAGGGTAAGGATTTGCAGCATTTTTAAGCCTACCAACTCGCACACTTTACACATTGCTCCACAAACGACCACCGGCCAATTTATTTTATGTAACTATAAAAGTTACAAAATTTCTACAGCCTGTTTTCTAGTCAGCTTTGGGCTTCATGCTTCTAACAGAACTCTCCCTTTCAAAACAATTTAAATTGCTTACATGTTGAGAAATCATTTCCTCATCCACTTAAATGTGCCGAAATGCCGCAGAAAAACAATTACAAAACAAATACTCAAACAATATTATTGTAATAAACAATAAATAGTCGCCCAAAGAGAAAAACAGAAACAGCAAAAAAAAAAAAAAACAGAGTCCAATACTTAGGCGGAAAAAGACAAAGCTCTTAAGTTAAAGCCCAAAGACCGAAAAGAAGTTAATAAACCCGTTTACTGTGCTTTTTTCATGACTCTTTGCCTGCCCCCTATTTTTCGTCAAAATTTTCGCAATGTTTTTGAAGTATAGTTGCAGGCAACATTTTGCCATACGTGCAATGGCCATTAGCAGCAGCCGCAGCAACAGCAAAAGTTGCAATGCTGCCACAAAAATTACAGTTGTTGTGCCCCACTCGCTTGCTCACTCGATTCTAACTGGTTCCAGGTTGTGTGTGGCATATAGCACGCTGCTTGGGCAAATTACACATTTTTGGGGGCAGCTTTACCAACCGCTCGCTTGTGAGCTTTTCCTGTTACCAGCAATTTGGTTGTTGCTATAGTTGGCCTCAATGAGTCTCAGGCCGAGGTGTTGCAAACCCATGATTTAATATAAACATTAATTTCTGCTATGTGTGATGTGCTTTATATTAATTCAGCTTTCTAATTGCAGTTAAAAATTTGATTTGATGTTCACCTAATGTTAGGTCATTATGAAATTTTAGTTTAAAACAAGTTAAAGTAAGTGGTATTTCGCCTAGTGTAATTGAGAACAAGGCTGTTAGTTATATGCAAATGTGAGTTTCTTACACTTTCTTAGAAATAAACTTACCAAAAGATGGTCCCAGCCTTAAAGCCAAATAGTCCATACGAATACACACTTTTTTGAAACTTGGAAATCTAACTAAAGTCTTTGTAATATTCAAATCTCTTTTTAAACAAATATTGTTTTTTGATTTAAGCTAACACATGTTCCTCCGTATCTTAAGATAAAAATGTAGCACACTGAGTTCCATTTGCGATCCTGCACTCTATGTTTTGGTAACCCCCAAACATAAGACTGGGTACATATTTATTTTCAGTCTCTTTTCGCAGTGTTAATCATAATATGGCCTATTTGGCGTTAGCTATTTGCTCCCATTCTATCGCGCTCTACTTCTTATATCTTTCCTGCTTCTTTTCAGTCAATGCTTTAGACAGAGAAGCATCATCGATTTGTACACAATTTAACTCCGAGACTCATTTGAAACTTTAATGTACCCATGTTACCTGCACTTTTCAAATATAAAATTAAATCAAGTGCGTTGAACTCAAATCTATTTCGTTATTATTTTTAGAACATTTTGGGGGTCTTCTGAAATTTATTTTATTTATTGTTTCTTTTTCTTCCTAATAAATTGCTGGCTTTTGTTTCACATTCGTTCAAAAATTCTTCAAATTCCCAAATTCTCTTTCTTAACAATTCCAATTATGTTTTTTTATTTTTCGGGCCACTTAATATGCAAAGTTTATAACGCGTCTTCTGCCAGGGACTCATTTAAATTCCCAGCATTGGACTTCTGCTCATGTATATTAAGATATTTCATTCACAATGTGCGCTTTCTCACCTTGGTTAGAGTTTGTTAGTTAGTTCGTTATTCGAGGTAATCCTTAATTTTGATTTGTAATATCCAATGGGCAACGCGGCGTTTGCTCACAACACAACCGAATTGCTTGAGATGATAACTAAAACTGCAGGTCTCGAAACATGTTTCGGAGGCATTTAAATACTTAGCCGACGATGGTTGTCGTCGGTCGACGAACAGTTGCTCACGATTACGAAAATAACAACAAGCAAGTGTGGCAAAAGAAAACCGAAAGCCGTAAAACAGATCATGCCATGAAAATCGGTCAAAGTGAAAAATCCACACGAAGAGCTTGTTGGCAGGGCAGGAGAGAAGAAGGAAGAAGGCTTGCCACCATTTGCGCAAGAGAAGTTCAATGAGCGACGCTGTCTTTACTGCTGACTCAAGCCCCTAAAAATTATGTAGCCAAGTTTCAAACCAGCCAAGTTCGTGCCTTAAGTCTTTTGTTCTGCAAGTGAAAACTGCGTGCCGAAAGATGTGATTAACGAGTGTGTGGCAAAATCGCAGCCAATCTACGGTTGCATTCGACGTTGAAATGATTTTTAGCCATAATTATTTTGTTTCTTTTTTCATCATTTTCGACATTTCACAATTAAGCAATTTAGTGCACATGGATAGCCGAGTCTGGTCTTTCACTTAAGTCGTTGAACTTGCAACGTTTCCTCATTTTCATTTAAATGAACAACAACAAAGATATAGTCTAACATTTTCCATAACTTTTGCTTGCTTTACATTGCGTTTATACTTTTTTTATTGTTGTTCCACTTGCTGATTGCCTGCAATTATCAACGCTTCGGGGGAGGGTGGGGGTTGGGGTCCCGACTTTGACTTTGCATGCATTGAACTTGCTTTTGCCCTTTTTGCTTATTTTAGTTGAGTAACTGTAGGAATGCAGACGCGGCAATATTCACAAAAGCCTAATGCGAAATACAAATAAGTAACTAGAAAGTGAACTGGTTTAATTTTGGCACAAATTTATTTACGTTTCTCCTTAGACCTAACCTAGGTCTCCAAGGTTTCAGCTGTGCGTTTTATCAATATATTCTGTTCTTCAGTTGTAAGTTCCCGTTCCTTGTGCGAAAGTTATACACAAAGCAAGACATTGACAATATATGTGTTCTGTAAGTACTTTTTGAGCAGTGGTTCTTTTTAAACACATCTCGTTAGCTCATCTTAGGGAAAGACTGGGACCACACCCACCTATGAACAGGGACAAAGCTTTCCGGACTGAGCCGGACTATGGTTTGAAAGCATTCCGCTTTCAAAACTGTTTGTAGTAAATCTGAAACCAGTCTTTAAGACTTGTACTCAGACCGTCAAAATAATGATTTCATCATATTTGTAACCACGTTCAGAAAAGAATTGCTGCCTGCGTTCTAGACCAATCGGGATAATCTTTACACCGTATTGCAAGATTCGGTCTCGTCTTTACTTAAATTGAGTACGCAACGTTCTATTACCGAAAATTGACTATTAATATTTTTATACTCTGTACCGTAGGTACATAGAGTATTATAAGTTTGTGCAAAAGTATGTAACATCCAGAAGGAAGCATCTCCGACCCCATACAGTATATATATTCTTGATCAGCATCAACAGCCGAGTCGATATAGCCATGTCCGTCTGTCCATCTGTCTGTCTGTCCGTCTGTCCGTCTGTCTGTCCGTATGAACGCACAGATCTCAGAGATGGTAAGAGATAGAGGTTTGACATGTATGGGACATATGCTTCTAATGTCTGCAGGCAGATCAAGTTTATTTTCAATTTTGGCCACGCCCCCTCCCGCCCCCGCAATTTAGAAAAAACGTCATATCTCCCACAGTTTTGAAGATAGATGGCTTGTTCCTTCTGGACATATTTAGTTATTAGGATAACTTATCGATCCGCCAAAGGAATGAAGAAGATCGGATGAACGGTTTTCGAGTTATGAGTTATGAAAGAAAAATTTTCTTGGTACAGAGTATGTTATAGTCGGGCTTGACCGACTTTCTTTCTTGTTGATGTTAGAAAAAGCGTCTTAAATCCTTTTCCTTAAATTCTTTAAATCAAGATCATTTTGCACTTCCTTAAAGATGAAAAACACAAGAAAAGCGAGTTCTAAGTTAATTTACATAATATGTTAGCACCAAAAAAGTGTGCAACGGAAAATGCAAACTATTTTTAAGCGAGTTTGTTCTTAAAATTTTTATCTGGCTCTAATACTTTTGTTGTGGAGTGTTGTTTATTTTATTTTCCTTGGATATTTACAGATTTCATTGGTTCAGCACAAAAGACTTGATTTAAAACCAATTGGAAGTAGTTTTAGAACTAGTTCCAAAACTCTTTCATTCATTCTAGAATGTTAGTGGGTTGACGTTAGAAATTTCTGAACTTCAAGAAAGAATGGTCTGTATCTATGTTGAGTGTACATAAATAGTAGTAGTAGAATGATCAAAAAGATTTGAAACAAGAAAGAAACGCTTAAGCTTGAACTTGAAGATAAGAAAGTCTGTCGTTGAAGTAAATTTGCAAATGACAGGTGTAATCGATATTAAACCACTGGATGTATCTAACTGAACTTGACCATTTCCACTTCTTCTGCGGTCATATATTGTTGCAGTAACACTGCCATATTCTTACTCGCGATGACTTGAGGCATGCGAGTAATTCATCCGCCGCTGATTGCTATCGGAATCACGAAAAGTGTTGGTCGAAAACGTGCACCCAGGATTTCTGTTCATTTATAGGTCTAACGGAAGCTTCAGTGCTGAATGTTCCGTTCTTTCTCCCAAAAGTGGTGCAGCAATTCCGGTAGATGCGAGATCTAAAGCTGACTGTCATAAAAGTAGTTTTTTGTCTTTTTGCTTTAGATGCTTTGGACGAGCTACTGTGACGAAAATAGTACGTATATTATAAGTCTCTCTAAAGCGCTGATCATTATGCAAACATAAAAATGTCATTAACACTTCATGTGGACAGTTTGTAAGGCCGCCTTTTGCAATGTTATTTAAATTGCTAAGGAAATCAACACAACGAATGGTTGTTAGAAAATCAAGAACAAAACGGTACGCATAACTAACTATTGAAAAGACAGCAGAACTAAGATGATGGAGCCGTCTACTTTACGGAAGCACATCAACAACAAAAAAAGAAGAGAAAACTAATTAAACTGTAGACTAATAAATTAAGCAGTTGCTGTTGCTGCATCGCTCAAGTCAAGAAACTTTCATTGCCAGACGAAAGTCTGCGCAATAAAGAAATTAACAGCAAGTAGAAGGCAACTTGTTGTTGTTGCTACCCCAAGCAGAAGACACTTCTTATGTATAATTTTAGTTGCGGTTGCTGTTGTTGTTGTACAAGTAGTTTTAATGCCAACATCATAAGAGCAGTAAAAAATAAAACTTTAGCGTGGCCGCATTAAAAGTACGCGCGATGTGTAGCTTTGTTTTTGGAGTCAGCAAACGGAGTTGGGTAATTTGAAAAACCATAAAGTGCGCTTTCAAAATGCCAAAAAAAGAGAAACAATATACTAAGATATACTTATATACATTTATATGTGTGCTTAAAAATTACATTTTTGCCAAATTTCATATAATTGTTGGCTGCAGTTGTTGTTGCGGCACCTGCCCTGCTTTGGCCAACAGTTTGCAACTGCTAAAATCGTTTACAAATAAATAAATATATTAAGCTTAGACAAGAAATTGGCATTTATAATTTATATTCAATTAAAACCGTTTTGGGCACCTGAACATCCAAAAATAAAAGAGCATGCAACAAAGCGTGTGACGTCTGGACCGTTAAATAAATATTTTGAGCGTGTGGCACGTTGGAAAGCACGACATAGGGGCCGAAAAGGTGGGGAAAGGGACTAGGGACAAATTGAGGTTGCGGCTATAACTCTGACGAGCTTTGATTTGAATTGTAATATATGGTTAATTTGGTAAGAAATGGGCTAGATACGTCTGCAATGACTAGATTAATCTAAAGCATTACTTGATTTTGCTTTTCCAGACTTTCATGATAGATTTTCCAATATTAGAACGTTAAATTTTAGTTTAATTCGGCAATTATGCAGAATTTCGTATGGATCGACCCAATAATAGTATGTGGCCTTTAACTGAACTCTATATTCTGACTTTCAAAATTGTAAGATATCAGCAATCGAAAGGCCCTCTCCGTGGTTGTTAAATATTCATCAGAATTTTTGAACTTGAAACATTATTAAAGCCACCAGTTTGAATTACAAGTTCCGCGCCGAAAATGTTTTAATGACGCACAGCCATGCAAATTGAATTCAATAAAGTCATTCGAAGTGACAACAAATTAGTCGCAAAGTCTAAGGATGTTCGTTTGAGGATTAGGGCACATCGTGTTACGTACACTCACATTTGTAAGTAGAGTGCTCTCACGTGGACAAATCATAGAAATTTTGTTAGTTAGCTAACGACGGATTTTCCCACTTTTATCTTCTTCCTGATTTTCTTTATTTAGTTTGCCCACTTTATGATATTACAAGAAAGAAAAAAAATGATATTACAATTTTTTGATCACAACTCGACATCCATTCGTATGGGCGCGCAAAAACAAGGCAGTCTTTTGTGGTTGGCAAACTAATTTTAATTTTTATTTTTATACTCTGTACCGAAGGAACATAGAGTATTATAAGTTTGTGCAAAAGTATGTAACATCCAGAAGGAAGCATCTCCGACCCCATAAAGTATATATTATATATTCTTGATCAGCATCAACAGCCGAGTCGATATAGCCATGTCCGTATGTCGCATGTCCGTATGAACGCACAGATCTCAGAGATGGTAAGAGATAGAGGTTTGACATGTATGGGACATATGCTTCTTATGTCTGCAGGCAGATCAAGTTTATTTTCAATTTTGGCCACGCCCCCTCCCGCCCCCGCAATTAAGAAAAAACGTCATATGCTGAGCGAATAATTTAGTTGGTACAGAGTATGTATAGTCGGTATGTATAGTATCTTGTTATACTCTGTACCGTACACAAAAAAAAGTCGGTAAATTTAACATTTTTGAACAGTACCTTTCCACACAGAGTAAGCTCGGTTTGGGTTCAGGCTCGAAAGGGCATTTGTATATTTATAGAAATGTAAGACCAAGCGAACTGGGGGCTCAGCTCTGGAACGGACTGCAACATTGTTCCAACCCATTGCAAATTCCACTAAATTGTAAGTTTACGTTTATTTTGTAGAGCTAAACAAGGAAGCTGCATTATGGGTACAGGAAAATGTATTTCTGTCGATAAAATTAGCTTTTCACAGTTTGGGCCTTAATAAACGAACTGTTTATTTTTGTTACCTCTTTCTTTTTCCTATCACCTATCACTTTTTATTCAAAAGAATTTACATTCTTAATATATAGTCAGCCCTGAATAAGCACTCGGTAAAATTTGGTGCTCTGATAATAATGGCTCAATCTTTAAGTGGCCTTGATAAGGTTTATGTAACGCAGAAATTTAACGTTCGCGATCTTATACCCAATTTTTCGGCCAAACACGGATTCGCTGTCAGGAATGAACATTGTGATCTTCTTTATACAATTCAAGAGGATAGTGGTGACACAGTAACGCGTCATTTTATGACATCCGCGCGACCTCTAAATATGACTCTTATGGATTCCAGCGGTCACACTATATTGAAAAGTCATCGACCATTCTGTTTTCCCTTTCCTTGTTTCATGGAGGAGATGCGCGTTTTTACCCCTTCACGAAATTTGTTAGGAGGTATTCATCAAACTTGTCGGCTTTTTGGCAGAAACTTCAATGTCGAAAACAAATATGGCGATGCGATACTGAAGATCAAAGGCAGTGGCTTTTGTTTTGGATATGCGAAATTTCAAATATATCCAGTCAATGTTTCGCACGGTGACGAGCCTATTGGATATATACGAAAGACACTTCGCGGTAACCTAGCAATGGACATATTTACCAATGTTGATTACTTTGAGGCAGCGTTTCCTCGAAATATGGATGTTTCCACCAAAACGTTGCTGTTAATGGCGGTGCCGTTTTTTGACATACTGTACTATGATTCACAATAAAGTAAACACAATTAAAACTACAAGTATGCAAGGCTTTAAAACTACACTGAAAAAATATCAATATTAACCGGAGATTTAAAAAAAAAAAAGAAAGTGAGGACCTATTGTTGCATACAAGATGATTGGAGATTGGATTGGAATACCATGTCCGATATTGCCCGGCTAAAAAATCATAAAAGTGCTAAGTCGGAGCATTATTATTTCAAATTGTTATCCAAACTGGGCCAAATTGCGATTTCGACTGGGAATAAAAGCAAAAGTCAAGCTGTAAAACGTTTTGTTGTAAGCCAAGGTAAGCGACGTTTGAATGATTTGGGTATCGATTAGTTTTTTGAAAAGCTTTGTGAAACTACAAAGTAGGTATTTTTTATAACTGTTACTCATAATAAAAATCAGAAGAAAGCATCTTCGATATAATTAAAGTATAATTTAGTTCTTGATCAGCATCAACAGACTGTCCGTCTGATCCATGATACAATCTCAGAGGGGTAATGAATAGAGGTTCTACATGTATGATAAACAAAAACTCATAATAATTGCAGGCACCTAGGTTATTTTAAGTTTTTCCCCGCCCCCTCCCGTCGTTGCAGTTTGGAAAAAAAACTCACATCTCCGACAGATACTGGAGCATCAAAATTCATGCTGATCATAATCTTTCGTTGGTACAGAGTACATTATTGTCGGGCTTGACCGCCTTTTATACTTTTTAACTAAAAATGTCCCAACCTTCTCCAGCATTTCATAGGCGCTGATCTCTTACAGAATTTCCGCCATCTATTGAGCAAATTTCTTTGCTCGAGGATGCAGCCGTACTCAACGCACAAGATTGGTAGACTGTCCAATGCTTAGTTCATGTATACCTGCCAGATCAAGCTCTTCTTTTATTTTTACTACACATTTATTTTGCAACTTGCACTACAAAAATTAAAACATGTATCAGGTGTAAAACATATTCAAGCCAGGTGTTCAAACATAAAGTTCTGTTAGTAGTTAATTTAAAATACGTATAGTTTGCTCTATTATTTGTCTTTAACAAACGTTTGGGACTAGCATGTCGACAGTTCCTTGGCATACAAAGATTTTTAAATTCGCTGGCTCACTTGAGCTGCACCAACACCATAAAGTAGGTAACCACAGCTCCCAGAACCTGTAAGAAATTGTTTCATCTGTTAGATGTGCACGTATCAATGGCCACAAAATAAAATAGAACACATTGCCACATCAACATACCGAGGCAAACAAATCCAGCGAGACGGTAAAGAATTTCGCACCCGATATGCTCATTGCCTTCTGGCACTGCTGACAAACGATCTGAACGAAAGTTTTTGCCTCCTCGGAGCCATCGTACCAATGGCAGGAGTAGGCGGCCTCCATGACAGATGAGCTCTGAGCGAGATTGCAATCGGGTTAGCTGCAAGATATTTTACACTTCTACTTCTATTTGTTGCTGTACTTACCTCCTCAATCAGACGATTGCCAAATATGCAAAAATGAAACACCTGAGCCAGAGCATAGCCCAAATATCCAATAACCGTAGAGGCGTAGACGTTCACCCCAGTGATTTTTGTGGCCTGGTAGGCCAACAGCGTCAGTTTGATGGTTGAAGTCAACATGTGGAGCAGCAGGGCAGCACCGTAGGTATCACCAATGGCTGCAACCAAACTGGTCGGGAGGATGGGGAATGAGACGGCAATTCAAAAGTCAATAAGTTGATTCACAATGCTGCAAGCAAATTACTACCAAACCAATTGCTGGACCAAAACAAACAATGGCCTGTACTCCATGGTCAAGGATATGCAGGTGGCAAGAAGTACGAGTTCATACACAACTATTAAGACTGTTGTTGAGAATTTAATGAAAAAAATAAATGAAATTTTTCCAGAGGATGAGTTCGATTCATACCCACTATCTATGGAAAAGTACATGCTGAAAATCGAACAAATTGCGCAGTAAATGTTAATACAATGCTCACATTTTTCGGACTGACTTTTATTATGCACTTGCAAATATAAATTTACATTTTCTAACCCACAAAGGGTGATCAGGGCAACAAGCTTGATCGATGGAGCCTAATCTTACAGTTGTAAGTTTATTATTAAGCTGTTAGGCTATTATTCGGGGAAAATCCTAGTTTTTTTCACTCTGCGGATCTGATGCCTATTTATCTGCAATTTACCAATAGGTCAGAAAAATGGCTTTTATAAGAAAAAGTCATTGATCTCGAATTACTCTTGGGACAAAACCACACAGAAAAAATTCGAAATATCCGTGATAACTTCAGTCCCAAAGTCTGAGAGAAGTCTGCCAATCTCGCACTTTCTATTCTTATTGTTTGATTTCAAAATACTATATTTAGTGTCTTTGGTTGTACTGCGCTAATCTGGTCAGAGAAGGACTCTCTGAAACGGGATTGAAATCAGGGTAATCCTGCATAAAAAGATTGATTTCACTGCCACTTTTACCCCTGGATTACCCTGTTTTCAATCCCGTTTCGGATTGATGTAAAGCTCTCGGGCCTGTTCAAATTAACAGTTTATATTACAATATTTATTGTAACAACAAAAGCGTAAACAAAGCGGGCACCGATTTTCCAGTTGTAGAAATAGATTCTTCCAAAAATAGTTTTCTTGTTCCCGTATGCCCACGTCTACCTGGCAACCAGAATCAACCCCTTAACCCAGGTGCAATCCCCACAATCTTTGCTGTTGGCCTCCATTACTATTTGGATTTAAATTATCTGACTGCACTTACCGCACCACGTGCTTGTGCCTCTCCACCCAATACTTGATGGCACTGCGTACCATCATCTCCTGTTTTTTGGTCAGCCCATTGGGATTAGCGCCAATCACCCCATTGCCCCCATTTCCCCCATTTCCCCCATTGAAGGACTGCAGCGTAGACGGCGCTCGAAACTGGGCGCCCCAATCGGCTTTAGTGCTGTAGATGCCAGTCATGTCCATGTCAGCACCTGGATCCTTCTCTGCAATCAAAAAAAACATAGCTAGTACAATGCAATTAGTTTCGCATGCATTTCATGTGCTCACCCTCGTTGCGTATTAGCTCCGACTTTGATTGGGCCGACAGAGATCTAAAGAGGGCAGCCGAATTGGGCCGGTAGGTGTCCAGGGAGGCGGAGAGCTCCATTAGTGGTTTCATTATGCCCTTGAGATGTTGCAGCTGTTCGCAGGCAAAGATTAACCAGGAGCAGAACAAAACATCGCACAAGTTCGAATGGATCATGGAGAACAGGACATAGTAGACCTGAAAGGCAAAGCTAATCGTATAGAACATTCCCTTGCTGGCATCCCAGGGATAAAAGGACTTGATGGGAAGCCGGGGTATCACCACTGGCATGCTCGAATTTGTGTCCTTGTCGACGACCATTTTGACACTATCTCCAAAGAAGGTGATTGTGGTCCAAGCTATGGCCGAGGCGACTGTGGTAAGCATTACCAAAAAAAAGAGTTTTCTCATTTTGGCCAATGCAATCGAATGATATCGAGCATCGGATTCGGCGAACAAGGGATGTGTGTTCACTTGGTTCCAAATATTTAGAGTTCTACCCGAAAATGAAAATGTAAGGAGGAGCTACTACTAGCCGCCATTTGCTGCTTACCTGTAAAAATTCTTTTGATTGACAGCCAGATAGATAAACTTGGTTATGCAATGAGCAAAGAACAATGTGGTAATCGTATTTCCCGACAACTCATTGACCTCCTCCGCATTTAAAGCCATGTTAACGAGTATAAAGGCAAACTGCATCAGCAGTAACACCAAATGCACCGATGAATAGATCTTCTTGATGAAGGAGCTGCCACCCGTGAAGTTGTGCATAAACAGCCCCGAGTACTTCATTGCCCGTATATTGGGCATTAAGTCGGCCACCAGGCCGGTGAATTTACCTGGCTGCATTGGTGTTGTCATCTGTCAACGAGGAAATATTCATCATATCTTCTTACAAACATTTGAGGCATTTGAAGCTCAATGCTTGGGACTATTGGAACTTGTTCGCGATGGTTATATAGCTGGATTCTAACATCTTTAACAATGTTCTTCCAAAAATATTATGATTGCAGAACTTTACATTTTCACTTGACTGTGTATTGTTTCAACTTTTATCAAACTAGTACAGCATAACTATGTAAAATACGCAAACAGCTACACCTCTTTTAAAAATGAGATAGTTTATCTTAAGTTTTATAATTGGAACAAATACACTCAAAAAAAAAACAATCCGAAACGGGACTAAAAACAGGGTGATCCGAGATCTGATATTCTTGAGGTGATTCCGGAAAAAGATTGATTTTACTTCCACTTTTTTTTTGATCCCAAAAACAGGATCACTTCAAGCATGCCCCGGGATCACCCGGTTTTCAATCCCGAATTCGGATTTTCTTTTTTCTGTGTATGGAGACAGTAATATAAGTTCCTTTTCACGCTTTCCAAATCCTTTTCTGAATTTATTAATAACTCTTTGAAACTCAACTCAATTAAATTAAAATTAAAAAGCAATAAAACTAACATCCACATACAACTATGAAATTAAATTAACAAAATGGGTTTTAAATAGCTTTCATTTACCGTATTTTCCTTTTAATAAAATTCAAGTTGGAATAAGTTGATAAATTAAATCGTAATTTAATATTTTATTTAGCGCTTAGCAAAATTATCAAGCATCTTCATTGAACTAAAGACTTTCCAATTTTTAGTTGAAGAACCGCAACGAAAACCGAGTTAACTTGCCACCAGTAAACCGCCAACGCTAATGAAACTTGAAATTTGAAAAGTTCACATGTTTGTCTGGCAAATGGTTGTACATAAAGGTCCTACATAGTCCCATGGGTGGAGGTGTAGCTCAAAGACAGAATTCCCACGATTGCCGTAGCCAAGGCAAGGTCATTTTCAATCGAAGCAACTGACCAATACATGTTAATGAAAATTTATGTACTTTAGAGGCTTGCATTTAAAATTCTGCTCTTCAGCCACGACATACATTATCCAGACGCAAAGTTCCCACAATTAAATCGAACGCCCACGAACTTGCCGCCGTCTTTGGGTCTAGGGCTTTCACTAAGGTTTAACGTGGCGAGTGCGCAATATGGTTGTGTTGAATGGAAATGGAAATTGCGAGGTTGAGTTGAGTGTAGCATCTGTGGTATCCAAACTTATGCAAATTTTAAAAGCATCGATTATTTTATTATGCCTGTGTGCCCGAGTGTGGGCATATCCAGTTCCCATACCCCAAACTGTTGACCTGAAAAGGAAAAAATATAAATACATGCGTATACATTTACATACAAATTTATGGGCTCTGCCTGATGGATAGTTGCGCTGGTTCAAGCGTACCGAGTCCTAATCGGTTGAGGCTTGTGCGTTAAAGTGCAATCTGCCCTGAGAGATTATTTTCGTATGTCACAAATAACCAATTGAATCCAAGTTTTGTTTGGGTGAGAGGAATAAAGTGAGAATAGACAAGTATAGAAACAGCCAAAAAGATCTGGAAAATAGGTCAACAATTGTGAACATAGTTTAAGGGCAAACCCTAAGGATTTTTTTAAGTATTTTTCGAGATCGACGAATAGAATGAAGCACTATTCTTTAAGTTCTCTCGCTGGCTGTGCCCTTCTCGTTTTCATCGAGTTCCGATTTCTTTAATGACTATTTCAATAGTTTTTCATTTCAGATATGTTATTCTTTACCAGTGTCTACACCTCAAAATGCGTCTTGTTTTACATATATATAAAATAAAAACCTGTCAATCAGCTTTAAGGTAGGCAATATGTGATAGACAAGAGTTCATATAAATTACTCTTTCACACAAAATGCAACAGAATGAATGAGGGATTTGTGTCCACAGTTGTCATTTCGTATATTCATGAATAATTTAAATTAAAATGGCCAAATGTGCGAGTATGTGCAGGCCATTAAGCAATATTGATTTAACATTAAATTGGCCAAACAAGTGAAGAGTTCTCTCTTGATATATTTTTTGTTCCATTTGCAAATTTAATTAGGCAGCTGCGCCTGGTTCAATTAGTTAAACACCCCATTGAGATTCGATATTTATTATAAACCAAAATGCAAATGTAAGCTCATTAATTAATTCTTACTCTTTATGTATGGCTTGACGTTTTAAATATTAAATGAAATTTCTTTTCGCAAATGGCAAAATGTGTCAAATTTATAGTCACTGCTGTGATTTAATAAATAAATTCCATTGATTAAAATGAGTTTTCAATTGAAAGACACCGCATAATATCTCTGAAAAATATATTTAATTAGTTGGCGTAGTGTAGAGATGATTTTCTAAAACACAAACGATTACATTGAGATAGGTGAACTCTGCCTTGCTGGGAGGGATACAAGCGCAAGCGTTAATTGATGCATTCTTGTCTATCAAAGGAACCCTTATTTGAAACGCAGAACAGATTAAACCTCACCCCAAAATAAAAGATTTCCATTTCGCCGCGGTAAATTGTTTTACCCTGATGTTAACAAACTAAACATGCGCAAGCTAATGACTAACTCAGTGAGAAATATAAATGTACAAGTTCAACTGTTTACAGACGATTAAGTTAAGGTCATAATAAAAGTGCGCTGTGTTTCTTTGCTGTTTTTAATTTGATTTTAAATCTATTTATATATCACTTGTGAACCTATATTAATTTGCCCCATAAAGAAGGCAACACTTTTGGACCGACCCACTAATAAGCTACATTTAAGCGTTCATGAAGTAGACACAAGCCCCATTACCGCACTGGCCGTATTAATAAAACCAACAACCACAAGTTATAATAATAAAAACTCAAATGGCAAACAACCAGAAACAAATTATTTGCGCAATCCATAAAATCTCTCATAAATTACGAAATCAATACGACACCCACGTGAACATACCAACATATGAGGCAAGACCAAATTTTATTATTAGAAATCAATATCAAATAACAACCAACAAAATCTGTTAGGTGACAAACAAAACCCAAAACAACTTCGAGAGAAATTATTTTTGGTCCTACAGACTAGGCAAGATTCTGCACAAAGTTATGGCCAGCAACAGCAACTGATTGAAAAACATAAAAATGTAAGAAAAACGGGTTTATGTGAGTGTGTGTGAAGCAAAAGAAATGTTGACATTGTCATAAGAACGGCGCACAAATTTATTATTATTTATTTCTTAACTGTGAAAGATTTCTAAAAATGGCAACATCGGGAGTCATAAATTGTATCATTGTGTGTGTGTGTGTGTGTGTGGAGCTCCTTTTGTTGTCGCTGACAGGGCAACCGGAAACGGAAAAGGGAAGTGCCTTGGTGGCTCCAAGCCGAGACAGTGTCAAAAGTTTAACATTGGATTTATTTGCTTAGGGAATTTCACTGCCCAGCGTAAATATGCCTTGAGTGTGTGGGCGGTTGTGCGTGTTGGGGTAAGCGTAAGCAGGTCAATGCTCATGCCAATCCCTGGCTTGGCTGGTTCAACTGCTTAACAATAGAAGTCGGCGCATTCGCATCTTCTGCCTTTTCACATTGCACATACGCCCCTTGTCAGTATGCCGTGTATGAGTTTATGTGATTGTTTGTTGCCTGCCACAAAGATGTCAACGCGGCAACTAAACGCGCTCAAGTCTTGTGGTTGACTAAATATACATATATTTGTCGGCACCTTAGACGATTTCTTGTTTGCCTTTGTTTTTGTTGCTGTCTGCTCTCTCTCTCTTTCCTCCATTCGCAGTCTCTCTCTTTGATTTTTTTTTGTTTAAAAATGGGCGAAGTAACTGAGAGCAGGCGCATGTGCAAAGGTTACTAGACGAAGTATAAGAGCTGCATTACCATTTAAGAGTTGCCAGCTATTGAAATAGTTTACTACATAATGGACGAAAGAACTAGAAAGCATCGTTTTCTTTTACAAAAGACATACTGCATACTGCATACTTTTAGGTATTTAAACAAATAGAGTTAACCTAGTTTTATTAGGATTCAGCTGTTGATGCGGATGTTTCTGTTTCCGTGTTACCTACATTTGTTTGTAACAGACAGAAGGAAGCATCTCCGACCCCATAAAGTATATATATTATTGATCAGCACTAACAGAGCAGTCGATATAGCCATGTCTGTCTGACCGTCTGTCTGTCCATATGGTAGGAGATAGAAGTTTGACGTGTACGGGGCAAAAACTTCTAGTACGTCTAATACGTTTGGTCGGGACTTGTTTGCATATTTGGGGTGAGATCTCTTTTATGAATTAGCATCTCACAAAACATTTGGCAACCCTGGCGCTGGTCCACTTATAAAATTTTCACGTGCGTTTGTACCAACAAAATCCTAAACGGCTTGCAAATGCAACAAGATAGGCGTTCTTTCTCTCAGTTTTCCAGTCGCTCTCGCTCTCTTGCGATTTTCTCTCTCATTTGACAAAGATTTCTCTAAGCAGCCGCAGCAGTGGCAGCGACGTCGCCGACTATTATAAGATCTCTGCTCAACATGCCAAATAACATCGATTTGAAGCCAGTCAAAAATGGTCCATCGACGTGATATGAACAGCATCCGCCAGGGCAAACGCCAGATAAAGTCCAAGTGAACCGAACCGGGACAATTCTTCACAAAGTGCCAAATGCAAAAAGCGGGCGCGGACCAACTACAAATGTGAGTGTATGCGTGTTGAAGCAAAAGTGAGCTCAAGTCTGCACGTCTGTCCAATGTGTACGTGTATGTGTGTGCTTGTGACAAATGTCCATTTCTTTGGCGCTGCTGCTGCTGCTTGTTAGCGCCAAAAGAATTATTCAACACACAAATGGAAAGTGCTGCAGATAAAAATGTGCCAAATCACACACACAAACACATTGAAAAGAAAAGCATAAAAAAATGTATATGTGTTTGAGTGTGCGGGTGTCTGCGGTGGCTGAGCGCGTGCACGGATTTATGCAGCGTTAGTTACATAAGTTATCATCATCAGCAGCAGCAACCAGCGCCGTCGTTTACTTCGCCGCCTGTTGGCCCACTTAAGTATACTAGGAATTTCAGCTAGGATGCCGCCAATAAGCAACTAAAATTAAAATCGCATTTGCGTTACCAACTGATGACAGCTGCTACCCAAATTCAACAGCAAAAACAGCAACTTCAACCCTTGGCTGCTCCTTACCAATTATCCAGGCAACAACTGATCAAAGTTGCACCAAACATGGTGAATAAATATACATAAATGGACTGGATATGTGGTGTGAGAAATGCTCTAAATGGGGTGATTACTGCATATGTTGGCATTTTATTAATTTATCTCAAATTTTAAATTTAAACTAATAAAGTATAGATTTTCACAATCATCTTGTGATTCGTTATATTGTCCCCTACCTCTAGAATTGAGGTTACTGTCATACATTTATAAAATTTGTATGGGAAAACCTTCAATGTACTGTACAAAGGCTTTGGTGTAGGTTCCCTTAAAGTGTTTTATAAATAAAAAGACCGCCCTTTTAGCTTCTAAAATCAGCATTCATTAAAAACCTTTAGGAAACCTCGATCGAGAAAGCGTTGCCAAACTGGCCAATGTGTAGCGAACATTGTTCGGTAATTTTTATTAGATATCTGGAACTAATCACTATCTATATATTTCCTTGGCCGTGTCCTGAACTATAGTTATGGGATTACATACCCTCAGCGAAAAAAAACAAGAAGATCGTGCTTGATATCAAGAAGATTCGATGTCAAAAGTACGGCAACATCGAATATTCTCGGATCCAAGAAGAAAAATCTTGAAATCAAGCATAGATTTTCGAGAAAAATATTCTTGGTCTTAGAATTAGTCTTCTTGAAATCAAGAATAACTTTTAGAACAGTTCTTCTTGGTTGCAAAAATTAAAAAGTTTGAGTTCCAAGAGTAGTGTTAGTTCTTCTTGGAAGACTTGGCGCAGTGGCACGGAAGACACATCGCAAAACACACACCCTCAAAAACCCACACCTCAACGCCACTGCCACTCCCCCCTTGTTTATTAATTGTGATTAATTTTTAAAAGCCATTAAATCATTTTATTTTGTACTTACCTTAACTAGGACTTGAACTCAGGGCCCCGAAGACTGCAAAGCACTCACTGACACCGACATCTCAACCGACACCGCCACAACGCGTTATGCCAAATCAACGACAAATTCTCAGTATAAATTGTAGGCAACAGCCATCGGCAATGCTTAGAGCGAGAGAGAATTATTCTCATTTGCTCTCTCCGCTCGTGGCTCCCCGCACTTCCCTTGCCCTCAAGCTCGAAGTCAAGAACGTTTGTCTGCTTGTATTCGAGCAGATTTCGTCTTAAAAAAATCAAAAAGAAAAATTCTAAATTGAATCATAAATTGTGCTTGTCGATTCGTGCTACATTTCTCTGGGCGTACAGTAAATTTTTTTAAAATCGATTTTTTTTATTTTGTTATTAAATGAGTGGTTTTTAGGCTAAGTAAGCCTTGAGCCGGCTCGAGGCTATGTTATGCATTCGCACAACTTAAAAACCGACACACAACACCACAAAGGAGGCTGGTAGATCGTACAACTGATTCAAGAGGATCAGCGATCAATTCCCACCAACTGTCAGTAACTCAACC
This sequence comes from Lordiphosa andalusiaca, assembly GCA_035044965.1. NCBI lineage: Eukaryota > Metazoa > Arthropoda > Insecta > Diptera > Drosophilidae > Lordiphosa > Lordiphosa andalusiaca. The sequence continues at coordinate 182,875 of JAWNNM010002897.1, read as the reverse complement.
GCCTCTTCATGCCTGCATTGCAAAATTGTTTGGGAATTCCAAAGCAGAAGACGCGCAAAAAACATCCAGAGGCCTTCGTGTGTGTGCGTCCCCATGGCCTTACCGTATTTAGTGTGAGAGATACTCTCCCTGCTGCGGTGACCAAAAAGATTGTTTGCATAAATCCATTCAAGCGGGGGTTTCGTTGTTTTAAATGAAAATCATTTATTGTTTTATTTCATACAACAACAATTTTATTTTATTATCTTTAATACGATCTTAGTACACGATTTCTAGAAAAAGGCTGAACCGATTGGTCTCAAATTTTAACACAAGCTTCTCAAATGTATTGTTAGGAAATTAATCGAAGGTTTTTCCTCACCGACAATAATATTTTTGTGGTTTTGAGAAGCTTCCATTTTGTCAAGAAATTTATTTTGGTGAATCTTTCAATTTCCCGATTTTACAATTATTTACCGACATTTGTTTGGTTTTTGAATTTTGGATTTTCAAGTCCAGAGATATCGTATACGCGGAAGACATCCATGTTTGACTGGAGCTCCTGAAGAATGCATTTAAAAGTTACCTTTAAGATAAGAATTTTTGGTTAAAAAAATGAAAGGATCTTCGCAGGAAAGATTTTTGAAAACTTGCAAGACTTGCTCTAAATTCCTGTCAACTAGCTGTATGTAATCCCTTAAAAAAAACTTTCGGGCCATGCTGTCCGTATCTTTTTTGAAAGCTGTCTGGGTGTGTGCATGTCAGTGAATTGGTGTTCGAGAGTGCCAAAACTTTAAGTGCATGGGCGCACAATGGTATGCAATAGAACTGTTCTCCATAATTGTTGAGGCGTGTCAAACCAAACAAAAGAAAAATCACAATTGCTATTGCATTAGCTTCTAAAAACATAAGCAAAGAATCCACTTTCCATTGTTGTTGTTTCTGCTGTTGTTGTTACACTTTCCTTTCATTACCAGAGTTTTACAGCAGCAGACACCATATTTTAATGCCTTTTTGAAAGTGCCATACAAAAACACATGGACATAATATGTACTAGAACAAACCACAATAGAAACCTAAGCAGCTGCAGTTTTAGTTAAAAGAAAATCAAATTGAGCTTTGCGGCCGCCATCATGAGGAAAAAGTTAGTAACAATCCAAAAAAAAGCAACATAAATAAACAAAATCTATTAACGAACAAAACAATAACCCAAGGAAATAAAAACGAAATAATAATGATGATGGATTAACTGTTTTGTGTTAAACAAAGTGCAAAAGTGGCAGGCCAAGCCAACGAGCAACGGAAACAGTAGCAACATTCCCAGCAACATCAGCCGAAGTGCAAGTGGCAGCAGCATCATCAGAAGGTTAGTTGCTCTTCCTTATGTACTTATTATGTGTTGGTCATGGGCTACTTCTGCGGCGGCTAACCAAAGTTTGTGTAAATCATTATTCGTGCATTAATTATTTAAATGTATGCTAAAGAGAAGTGAGGGAATCATTAATCTTTGGTTAGCTTAGTTGGCAGCTGGTGGTGAAAATATGTGAGGACTGATGTAAATGAGAAAGCATGGGCATATACAAGTACATATAATACATAAAAAATTTTGAGAGCCAAAGGAAAAACATGCTTAAGAGGATAACGGAGTACATGAGCAATTTAACATTTGATGAAAACTTATTCCGGTTAGAATACACAATCAATCAAACTGACAAAAATTGGGTAAAACTGCATTTATTTAAAAAAAAAAACCTAAAATTTAGAACTTTACCAACTTTACTTACAATTTTTCAGTACCGGTTTCCATTCAACAAATTAAATGTTTTGTATAAGCTCATCCAGCAAGGAAGGGTAATGTACTTTCACACATATTTCGCAATACTTTTGCCAAAAACATTATTTCAAAACGTGCACTTGCAAGGATAAAAAAAACTTCGGCACCGACGAAGTAAGCTATTTTAATTTAATTTTAGTTCGAAATTTAACGGTGTTAAAATGATCAAAAAATGACAAAATGATAACAATAAAGAAATATTTTGTTGATAGTTGGCAAAAAGACATGACCAAATGCCGTTATAAGCAAATAAATTGTACGGTGCGGTTTTCCTTAGTAATCTCTCTCAAGAAAATTTTCTTGAAATATTAAATAGTTTTGAGAACACCATAGTCCCCGAAATTGTGCATTGTTAAACATATGAATGTACTAAAGTGTCATGAGTTCGCTATTGCAAAGATACAGTGCGGAATATTCCGCACACCAAGGAGGTAACAAATCGCACTCGTGCTTTTTATGGCTTTAATTCAAGTTGAGTCTCATTACGAAGCAAAATGTGCAGCTGATTTGCTCTTCAACTCTTTCAATTTTAGATCTTTTCATTTTATTTTAGGTTGTTGTCCATGTATTTATACACATTTTTAGAAACTTTTCTAAGTACAAGTCTGTCAACGCTGCGGGACAGTAAAAACTTTTCGGTTTCCGATGGAAGAAACTTCTCCAGCTCACAAGTTGCGCTTAGCATGTTGCAAGTGCATAAACTTGGCCAAGCAAAAAAAAGTTGCACACACGCTGTGTCAAAAAAAAAAAACGGCAGCCTAGATTAAATCCTCCAATACATTTTACAAGCAAGTTTACTTTTACCATACTATACATTTAAAACCAATACAAATACACTGATCTGGAGATTACTCTAACAATTTTCAACAAAGCAAACGTTTGGACATTGATAATAACAAAGAGGGACGGTGATGCAGATTCCCATGTACTGAATGATGCAGGGTGCATGCAATAAAATTGCTCAACTGGGAGATCAGCAAATAGTTGCCCCCTTTGCAAAGTGTTCCGCACAAATTGTGTGCGTGCGTTCGTGCTGCATAGTTCAAGTCCTTAGCATCGTGCCTGGCATTAAATGAATTTCTCAATGAAGTCATCGACGTCAGTCCGCTTCATTTCTATACATATATATGTATACATATCCTTTGTGCCCCATTAAAAGCGTCCTGTGTGTCTGCTTGCGTGTTTGTTTTTATAATTGTTGTCTCGTAAATTACTGATTGTAGTTGTTCTTTTGTCTGCTCTTTTGTTTCGCCTTTTCAAAATGGAATCAGACTTGCAAAATGGCGGAGTCAATGGTCGGTCGGACGTTCGGTTGAATGTTGTTGTATTTGTCTATATCAGGTAAATTATCCAGCCGCTGGGTGAAGCTTTTAAGGCTATTAATTTCAGGTGGAACCGTTACTTTCACTATTTGTTGAGTGACTTAGACCAGAAGCAAAAGAACGGAGTCCATTTGTTCAACATTTTAATAAGCACAACATCAATTATTTCAACATTGCTAAATAAATTTACCAAGATTAATCAAAAACATAAATCAAATATCCTACGTTCTTGGTTAGTTTGGTTAGCGTCAAGTCCGTCAGTATGTCCGTATGAACGCACAGATCTCAGAGATGGTAAGAGATAGAGGTTTGACATGTATGGGACATATGCTTCTTATGTCTGCAGGCAGATCAAGTTTATTTTAAATTTTGACCCCACCCTACTGCAGCATCAACATTTATGCTGAGACTATAATTTCGTTGGTACAGAGTATGTTATAGTCGGGCTTGATACAAACATCTGTACTTCTTCTGGCTGTTACATACTTTTGCACAAACTTATAAAACACTGTACCTACTGTACAGAGTTTAATTATGTGAAACATGGCATCCGGCTATTTTATTTCTTTTAATTATAATTGTTGCCAGAGAATTACCAATAAGGCCAAATTCACTAAATACCACTTTCAATCACCTAATTGGAATTCTTCAATTTTGTATGAAAACTAAAATTAAAAGCACATTTTACGCGCATATCCAATTAGAGACACGTCAACTTATCTTGGCCTAAATCACGAACTAGTCATTAGCTAAGCGTAAGCCAAGCAGACGGGCAATTCCCAGTCCATTAATAATACAACTACAATTTACCGTTGCCGATGGGAACCAAATGCAGATGTCGTCAGTTCCAGTATCACCTGGAACCTTGAAAGACAACTTGGAAAATTAAAAATTTGTGAATAAAGATTGGGGGAAAGAATATACCCAATTGCTGAAGGGTAGGACGGAGAATCAAAAGCACTTAACAGGGACAAAGCACCAAGCTACTCAAATGTTTGACAGGTCTCCCCAATAAAAAATGCCCACGTTTTGATAAACTAATTTTAGCCACTAGTCTATTTTATAGTCAAAGGAAGAAACAGAATAGACTACAAAAAAGTGGAGGGGCAATTAGAAAGGGTAATCTGGTAGTGTGAAAAGTGGAAGTCGGGTAAAATGTGAAAGTGGATATGAAAAAAAAGGCCAAGTCCAAGTCCGAGTTGTTTTTGCTCTAATGGACAAAACAGTTTCGAAAACCTACTGCAGGGGTGCCTAAAGAAACAGTTATTTTGTAATCGGCAGTTTCGGAACGTCGAGTCGATTTTGGGAGTTTGTTGATTAAAGGTCCGTATCCAGCACCCCGGAATTTTAATTTCGTCACAATTCTTTATATAAATAAAAACACTCTTGAACAGCCATTGATAATCCAAGCAAAGTCAAAGTGTTTCTATTTATTTAAAGAATTATGACAAAATAATCATTCCGGAGTGCTGGATACTAACCTTCACTGTTCGTTGATTTTATAGTAGTAAAGGTCGATATTGTATAAAAGAATGGTTCATGTCTAATTTAAGTGCACCCTAAAACGAAACTTACTTTAGATATTATGTACAAGACAATTAGACAAAACTGCAAATTGTCAGAACTTAGTGTAAAACCATATCCCCGTCAAAACGAACTCTCATTGCTTTTAATGCTTTTGGCGTTGTTGTTTCTCTGCAGGATTTTTTGTTTGCCTGAAAATGGGACTAAGGCAAACACAAGCTCACACACACATATCAAGGCATTTTGAAGGCCTGCACGCGATTTGCACTCCCTTTCTCTGTCGTTCTCTCGTTCTACAAAAATAAATCAAACAAAACAAGCTTATCGACAACAAGAATAACAACAATAAAACTTTAGACCAACTTTTGTTTTTTTTTTTTGTTAAATGTGATTGTTGTCGTTTGGTCTGTTAATGCCTTCTATAGATATGTGAATAAAATCAATATTGGCTCAGCCTTATGCGACAAATGTTCAATTAGCGCATCAATCAAAGCCACAATGACTTGAAATGGGTTTTCTGATGATGTGTAGACGGCATATTTACTGTGTGATTTACTAACAAATATTTGCCTAATTCGCTTTTCAGTTAAGCCCCAAGGGTGGTCACAGGCCTGGCTGGTTAAATTTGTGTGGTGAATCAGAAATCAGATCGATGCAAGTGCAGAATTCGATGGAATAAGAATTGAGTGAGTTTGCGAACTAGTTTAAATCAGCGATGTTCAAGAAGAGAGGCTCTCTGTAGCTCTCTGTCTCTCTCTGTTACTCACTGAAGCATTACATCGGCAAGCATTCGGCATGAATTACCCAAATTGTTCGGCCCCTGGAGGCTACGGGTGAACATCGCTGGTTTAAATAAATAAGATGTTATATGGGCACATCAAAAAGACCATTCACTGCATGAGTCTGCGTCCTATGGATATATGATTAGCTGAAATTGGTGAAACTTAGTTGTGTATCTATAGATTTTCGTTTTTGATGTATAAGTATTACGCGTGTGCCTTAGTAAACTGCAAGTTTATATATGCATACATGACAAAAGCAAGCATGCGCTTGTGCGCCTTTTAATACAAAAACAAAAAAAAACACTTTGCTCGGTTTTCTTAGTTGCTTACGCTTAGCTGCTGAGAGCCAATCGGAATTATCCTCTACTAGCTGTTATCTTAAGACAGTGAAAAACATAAGTGAGAAAAAAGAGAGAGGTGAAGAAGAGTGAGCAATTCTATATTTTCTTGCAATGTGCTGCTTTTGTGTTTTGTGGTCTTTAACTTAACCCAATTCAACACTCAATTCACTTGATCCAATGCGATAGCAGCTGTATTAAGAACAAGATAAACGACAGTCATACTAACAGGCCAATCGTAATCATTTATGCGTATTTAAAAGCATTAAGCGCACTGTAGACACATTAATCATACATGTGAAGCGGTGGTCATGGTGTCTTCTTATCGACACGACTGCCACAGGCAGCTTCAGTTCAGACCCTGGTAATCATTTGCCATGCTGACTGATTTGCCACAACAGATGCTGACCATACAACAGCCAGCAGCAGCAACTAAGAAACATAGCCACAAAGTCGCACAAAGTTATGCAATGAAAATTGGTTTGTGTGTGTGAGAGTCTGTTTGCGAGCGGAGGCAAATTTATGACTTTATTTAAGTGCGGGTCGCACAAGATTTATCTTTAAATCACACAGTGTGGCCCCTAAAAATTGTTTAATCAAATCACTGAGAAAGAATTAAAATTATTTAACTTGTTGTTTTTTTGGAAACGTTTTTCCAAAAGAATGATTATTGATAACATGATACTGTAAAAAAAAAAAGAGTGTATGCAGATGGTAGTGAAATCTAGTACATCTATCACCATTTTCGGGCACGGATGGCTTTGTAAATCAAGACCTTGTTCCCGAACGACTGAGTTTGTTGTTTGGTTCACAAAGGCACATTATGATTTCTGTAGTAATGTGTCTACTTGTCTACTTTAGAAATTTAGTTCTTATAAATCATTAAAATATCTTTAAAGTCACTCGAAGAATGTCCAATTTTAATTATGTCGGATTTCCAGGATTTATCTATAAGTTCCTAGAGGAATGCCCTTCGAAAAGTGAGATTGCCGGCTAGAAAAGAATACGTACCGTTAAGTTAGGCTCAGACCTGAATCAAAGCTGAATCAGCCCTGAAGGGCTGGTCCTGAACTCATGACATCCATGGATTTTACACTGACATTTCTTACTACGTCATGACCTTAGTTAATTTTAGGCATGATGTCAGTACTGAACTTATGGGTGATTTTCATGGGAAGTACTAAAACATGCTTGAATTCAGGCATTAAATTCAGTTATTCCTACTGAAAAATTCAGTACCGAAACGTAGAGCTGCAGGTGTTATATGAGAAAAATCTTTCCTTTCTACGATTGAATTAGGGTAAGGAAGTACCCCAGAAAATTGAAAAGACTGTCTACTAGAGGAAAAACAGATTGATGACAGGTAGCAGAATACTTAGAGATTTACATGTCGTACAAATGTTGTACGAAATGTATAAAAATTATCTTCGGGAAACGATTCAAACTCCCAAATTAATAAAAATCATTGGCCATAGAAAAGGAATTATCGTTAGAGCTGGTCAGAGAACTGAACCGAACCGAAGCGTTTTTAATTGTGGTTTTTGTTTCGGCTCAGCAATTCTGAAAGGAAGACGGTTTGCTTTACCAGCTGGAATAAGCGTTTCGGTTCGGTTCAAAACCGGTTCGGTCCAGAACCGGTTTGCACCCCTGGTTTGTAACGCATAAAAGGAACCACAATATATTCTTTATCAGCATGACGAGCTGAATTGATTTGGCCATGTCCGTCTGTCCTTCCGTCCGTCTGTTTCTGCGCTATCTCCTCCGTCATTTTTTTATACTTGTGTAGTTTGTGCAAAAGTATGTAACAGCCAGAAGGAAGCATCTCCGACCCCATAAAGTATATATATTCTTGATCAGCATCAACAGCCGATTCGATATAGCCGTGTCCGTCTGTCTGTCTGTCCATATGAACGCCAGATATCAGAGATGGTAAGAGATAGAGGTTTGACATGTATGGGACATATGCTTCTTATGTCTGCAGGCAGATCAAGTTTATTTTCTATTTTTGCCACGCCCCCTCCCGACCCCGCAACTTAGAAAAAACGTCATATCTCCCACAGTTTTAAGGTCGTTCTTTCTGGACATATTTAGCTATAAGGATAACTTATCGATTCGCCAAAGGAATGGAGAAGATCGGATGAACGGTTGTTGAGTTATGATCAAAAGACTGTTCGATGCTGCAGCACAGCATTAAAATTTAAACTATTTTATCCCAACCCGGCGACCGCACTGGGAGAGCTAGACAAATAATTAGTGTCCTCTGAAGAGGATAATTTATTGCCACCAATGAAATTAAATGTTCCCGGAGATTGAAGTTATCTTTTATACACATTCTTGTGTATTTGCTGTGTGCAAATTTAAAATGCCAGCTAATGTTTCAATTAATACATCATCATGCAATATTTTATGATCTTTTTACATTTTTGATAATTTTAGCATTAAGGCAACATAATTGTGACTGCGAAAATTGTTCATTTTTTAAGTTCATGGAAGAACGGGTATTGTGTGTGAATACTATGCGAGGGACCCTACCTCGGGACATCTAATTCAAAAGTTTTTCTTAGAATTCAGCGCCAGCTTAGAAGTAAAGTAAAAGTAAAATGAAAAGATTCCGATTGGATTCGGCGTTAAACGGTAGGTACCTTTTTCTTGTGCTTAAGTTAGAAGCACACAAGCCAGGAGATTGCTAGGAGCTCGGCTTGGCCCTTTGGGCAGTGTTTGTAAGTGATACAAAAATTCATAAAACAAAGAAGGCAAAGCTAATATTTTCTGCTAAATTCCAAGCAGGTAGTCATTTTCTCAAAACAAAATCTGAATTTAAGTTGAAATTTTTAAGCAAATATGTCCCAGTAAGTATGCAATCCTTTAGTCAAGCGGTACTCTCTACTTAGCTGGATTTTTCACTAGATTGGCAACCAAAAGCAACAATCAGACGGGTCTACTGCTTGTGCAATTGCTGGAGGGCTTTGGGAAGCCAACCAGCTATGAGATAATAATGTTAAGCATGGAGGGGTCCGTCAATATGCCATTGAGTCCGGAGATGAGATCGACCGTTAATGCCACATTAGCCGCGGGTGTTCGGATGGGCTTTATTCACCAAAAGGGTCGGTCGTTCTTTATCCACTCCATAGATCAAAATGCCACAATTAAAATATTGAACACAAAGGAGTTGGCCGCCTGTGTGCCGTCTACGAGTGGATCGAGTAGAACCAACTTAAGCAAACCCTTATGCGCAGATTCTACGAAGTCTAAGCCAATGAAATGTGATCTTATTGCAGGCTCTAAAACCACGAAGATGGATCTTACAGAATTCAAAAATAGCTGGACCAGCAAAAAACCTTACTTTCCATGCGGTCATCGGCACATTGCAATGTTGGTGGGCAAGCGACACAAAATACACGTCAGACATCCCCGAAGCAACTAGGCTTAAGGCGAACGGCACTTAACAAATAAAATGTAACTACTTTATTTCAATTGAAAACCGATAAAATAGTTTTATTTAAACAACAAAAAGTTAAAAAGAAGTTAAAAAATTTTCAAAAATGTTCCTGTGACAAATTAATATTTTTTTAAGGACACCTGTAGCACATTGCTGTTTTTGTCATATATCGAAATGTAAAACAGTATTCTCTTTTAATTTCTGTAGTTCGAGCATTATTTCAATCAAAACAGCGCCGACTATTTACACCACACTGCGTAAGCGTGATTCGCCATGAAAAACATAAACTCGGAGAACAAATCAAGAAAGTCGTGATTGATATCAAAATGATTAAATTGCAATAGTACGGTAGAACAAAAATGCCTCGATCCAAGAAAACAAATACTGAAATCAGGCACAGATTTTCTAGCACGAAAGTTCTTGGTTTTGAGTTTAGACTGCTTGATATCAAGCATAAATAGCCTTGGATCCAAGAAAAAAACTTCTTGATGCAAGCATATATACTCTTAATTTCAAGAGTAGAACTTCTTGGTTGCAAAAATAAACAAGAAAGAAAGTCGGTCAAGCCCGACTATAACATACTCTGTACCAAGAAAATTTGTCTTTTGATCATAACTCGAAAACCATTCATCCAATCTTCATTCCTTTGGAGTATCGATAAGTTATCCTAATAACTAAATATGTCCAGAAGAAACAAGCCATCTATCTTCAAAACTGTGGGAGATATGACGTTTTTTCTAAATTGCGGGGGCGGGAGGGGGCGTAGCCAAAATTGAAATTAAACTTGATCTGCCTGCAGACATAAGAAGCATATGTCCCATACATGTCAAACCTCTATCTCTTACCATCTCTTAGATCTGTGCGTTCATACGGACAGACAGACGGGCAGACGGACATGGCTATTTTGACTCGGCTGTTGATGCTGATCAAGAATATATATACTTTATGGGGTCGGAGATGCTTCCTTCTGGATGTTACATACTTTTGCACAAACTTATAATACTCTATGTACCTTCGGTACAGAGTATAAAAATGTTTGATGCCAAGAGTAGTTATCTTCCTTCTTCTTTGAAAGAGACTTGGCGCGGTGGCACGGAGAAGACACTTCGCAACACAAACACACACACTTTAAAACCCCGACACCCCAATTGCTACTCCTTTTTGCTAAATTGTTATTAATTTTTAAATGCCATTAAAGAATTTTATTTTATACTTTCCTCAACTGGGACTTAAACCTCAGGGCCTGGCCTCAAAGACTGCACTCACTGACACTGACATCTCAGCGGACAGCGCCACAACGAGCTTAGCCAAAGCAGCGATGAATTCTCAATATAAATGCTGGGAGCGGGAGAGAGAGCTTTGCTCTCAATTGTTGATCGCTCTCTCCGCTTGTGGCTCCCCGCTCTTCCATTGCCTTCAAGCTCGAAGTCAAGAACATTTGTCTCCTTGAACTCAAGCAGATTTCGTCTTAAAACAAGAAAGAAAGTCGGTCAGGCCAGACTATAACATACCCTGTACCAACGAAATTATACGCTCAGCATACATTTTGATGCTGCAGTAGCACCTGAAAGCAGCGCTGCTACTGCGCTGCAGCAGAGAACTGTCTTTTGATCATAGCTCGACAACCGTTCATCCGATGGTATGCTCTAAGCTGCTATGTGTAAGAAAGTTGGCCCCTACACAAAACAAGGAGAACGCAGTCATCTCTCACACCAATTTAAACTAGGCGTAAAGGATGTTAATAAAAGGGTTAATTATAAGGCAATTCAAGACATGTTACGGACGCCATGACATGGCTAAGGATGGATAGGGCAAATTTCCTAGATGCTTTGGCAAAAGAAGGTCAAGTCAAGCAAGCCAAAGTAGTTTGCTTAGACGCGCTGTAATAATAGCAAATGGAACACACTAAACACATGCACACACTCTCACAGCACACACAATTTTGCTGCCCCTAAGCGCTGTTGCCCAACGGCTCATGGAGAGCTTCTTGGGCTCTGGGGCTCAGAGGAGACTCACGTTGTGAGTGTGCATAAATCTATAAATAACTTACCTAGAATCTACTATGCCACGCCCATTTAACACACCCACCCAGTCATGTGTGTGTATTTTTTGTGTTCGCCTGGCTAGGCATGGACTTGGTGGACAGACCCACACTTAGGATGCATGCCTAATATCAACTACACACACAGGCGCGCAGTGCGCTGAAGCGTAAAAATATTTGCGGGATTTTCGTTTTGGTTTTCCTTTTCGCATCACATTTCAAATTAACTTTTTTCTGGCTACAAATCGGTGTTTTATTTATAAGTTGGCACTAGCCAATGGTCACTCACATAGTTCGAGTGAGAGAGCGGGAACCCAACTGGAGTTGGTGACATTCAAATTGGGCAGTTAACGAAAATTGCGCAATTTAGAGGTCAATGCCATTCCAATGAGATTTAAGTGTACAGAGATTACAATAATGCTGTTGCGCCAAATATGGAATTATTATTATGTTTAGTTCAAATAATGGAAAGCATTTTGAGAGGGAACAGGACATTTAACATCCCATTGATGTGAACCAAGTTGAATCAGTTTGGATCTAACAGCCCAAAAGCTTTAAATCAAACAAAATTTCTTTTAAGCCAGTGATAGCAGCTTTCCTTACTCACCCGCTATGACTGATATCGAATTTAACACCTCGTGATAGCATTCAATCAAACAGGCTATTCAACATTTTGTCTGAGAAACTCCACAGTAATTAGAATACTTTTATTTCATTCTACAATTCTTTAATATGTCAGCCTTAAAGTTACTTAATGCGCTCGCTTCTTTCAAAAGGATAACCCAGCGTAACAAAGTTTCCCCATTTTTTGCTATTGTTTTCCTACATGATGGGGCAAAAAGTTAAAAGACGACTCCTTTGTGTGCGTTTGGCATCATTTGCCAATTATGCAAGCCATTGATTTGACGAACAAAAGCAGAGCTGGACACAAAGGAATATGATAGAGGCATAGGGATAAGTAATGCTAAATATAGAAGTAGCAGCAGAAGTAGTGTGTGGCACGGCAGTTAATTAACAATAAAGACAAAGATCAAAGGCCTTATGCGCTTGGTTCGAGCTCCAATGGTTCCTGCTCCTTCTCCTCCAGCTCGGCTTTGTTCTGTTTTTTCTCACGCAACTTTTCACGTTGCTTTTGCTTGTGATATCGGCTGGCACTGAGCTTTCGCTCACGATACTTGCGTCGTCGTTTGGCCGCCTCGGTTTCGAGATCCACCCAGTCGTAGAGAAAATCAAAGAGGAATCCACGATTGCGGAACAGTACCTTGAACAACTGCCTCAGATACAAATAATCCGGCTGCTCAGCAAAGTGCAGACTGCGACAGTACTTTAAGTACATGTAGAACTCCGAGGGCAGCTCAGCACACAGCGAGGTTAGTGGTAAAGCCGCCTTGGACTCCGCAATACGCTCGTACTTCTGCTGGCGTGTTCCCGCCCGGATGCCCTGCCAGGGCAAACAACCCTTTTGGAAATATATCAACAAATAACCCACCGACTCCAGATCATCACGTCGCCCTTGTTCGGCATAGTGCGCACGCACTGAAGCATAACGTGCCGTGCCAATCAACTCGTTTCTCTCATGGTAAACAATGTGCTGAGTACGCGGGCTGTAGAATCTTTTTGCCAGACCGAAATCAATCAAGTACACACAAGTCCGCTGATGACCCAAGCCCATGAGAAAGTTATCCGGCTTGATATCACGATGTACGAAACACTTCAAATGAACATACTCCACCCGGGCCAACATCTGATCGGCCAGCATCAAAGTGGTCTTCAAACTAAAACTGCGCGCACAAAAGTTCAACAGATCCTCCAAAGTCGGACCCAGTAGATCTAATACCAAAAGATGATACATGCCTTCCTTGCCATAGTGGCGTATGTGGGGAAAGCCCACGCCACCGCGCAACATTTTGTAAACTTTGGCTTCGCGAGGCAACAGGGGATGTGGCATCCGAGCACTTTCCAACTTAACCGCTACCTCTTCGCCATACTTTAGGCCAGCGGCACGATAGAGCTCGCCGAAAGAGCCGCTGCCTATGCGACTCATTAGGCGATATTTGCCCGCAACGATAATATCCGGCTTGCTGGGCGCAGGGGAGCCGGGTTGAGGGCGCGGTCGATGTGTCGGAGTGTGATAGTGCACTTGGCCATGTTCACGACGATGGCGTTGTTGGTGAGGACTCGATCTGCGCTGATCCCCTTTACCTGTTCCCTTCAGTTTTGTCTTTTCTGCATTTTGAGCCATGTCTATACTTAGTTTGGTCTTTTAGAGGTCTTCTGGGCTCTATCCACGTCACGAGAAGAGAAATATGTATGTTTAAAAAAATGTATGTGACAATATTTTGGTAGGTGTAGTAGATCTCTACTGAGATCTGAGAACAAATATTCAAAACCTGACATTTCATCGATAATCACGAAGTTGTTTAAATTAAATCCATTTTGGTCAGAATGGTAAGCTTTTTCTCTAGAAATCGTCTGGGAATGAAATAGAAAATTACGAAAATTCATAGCAAAAACAGATTTTTACATTTATATCTGTTTTTTTCCCATAAAATAATACGATACTAAATAGATAGTTACAAAGATTTTCAAGCCTTAAGTATGCATTGAAGGCTTTTGGAAATATGATAAGACCATAATTGAAATGGCCAGTTCACAGCACTGTTTCAGCACTGCAGACCTCTAGGCGGTAGATATATTTGAAGTTTGCCAAACGCCTCCACCTCGTTCTGTTTAACTGTTCCATTTAATTATTTCTGTATTTCAATGTATTTTCCTGTACTTAATTCTTTTATGATTGGCCAGCAACCCTTCACGTTTATTAAGCTTCTTCTTTTTTACGCAGCAAATGCAAAAAACTTATTTTATATTATCGCTTTACCCAGCTTATGTTATCAATGTCATATGCGGAAAATATCCATATTTACATAAATAAAATTTGATGGATTTCTGTGTAGTAATTTCAAATTAACACGAACCGCCATTAAAGTGTAAATGTAACAAACTGGTCCCAAGAAGAGTCCTGAACCCGTTTCATAACTTCTCCAGAGTTTTTTTTTAGCTGGTGTGAAAGTTTGATTTTCAATTAAGTGCAATTGAGTTAGCAAAGTTTATACATCCACACATCACTCATACGACCCGTGCAGCTTGTGCAGCTTGATTAATTTTCAAATTGATTATACAACCTGACTGGCAGACGCCCTAGGCAACCAGGCCAGAAGCCAGAGTCAGGCTTCATCATCATCATTATTGGCATTTGGCATCGTCTACATCATGTAGTGTGCACTTTCAATTGAATATATTTGGTTTGCCATTATGCAATTGCAATTGTGGTGGCGCATCATAATATCCGCTAGGGCTTTTAAGTTTATTAGATTTATGGGCTCAAAAAAAGTTTAAAGTCGTTTTCAATATAACTGCAGGGATAGTTTACCGAGTGACAGGATTGTCACATGAGAGTAATATTTACCATTTAGGTAACTTACTTATTTTGCTTAGTAACAAAAATTGGGTAGCTAATTAAATGCAAAAATAGAGGAAAGTTAGCTTCGGCTCGGCCGAAGCTTGTATACCCTTGCAGCACGTTTTCTAACTAATTTGAAGGACATATCCACAGAAAACAAACAAGTCTTTCCCAATAAGATTACTCTTCTGACTCTACTTTTGTTTAACAGCTATACTATATAGATGACCGATTTCGACAAAATTTGCAGAATTGTGGAGAAGCGTTATAAACTAGTAAATACGGAGTTTGAATACGATTGCATAAAAACAAAAAAGTTTTTCTCACTAGAACTAGATTTTCGACCGATCGTTCCTATGGCAGCTATATGTTATAGTCATCCGATCCGGCCGGTTCCGACAAATGGCGATAGCTTTAAAACTGGCGGAGGAGATAACATAGAAACAGACGGACAAACGGACATGGCTTTATCGACTCAGCTCGTCATGCTGATCAAGAATATATATACTTTATGTGGTCGGAAATGCTTCCTTCTATGCATTCCAAACATCTGGACAATTTCAATATACCCTCTGCAAGGGTATAAAAATAATGTACACACTAGTGATGCATACTTTAAACCTCCACGCACTAAGATTTAGTTCAACCGATCTTCATGTTGCATAAATGTTATTGACGATAATGCAAACTAGGTATATATACTGAAATACAGGACTTGGGACTGGTCGTTCATTCATCTAATTGGATATATTTGTTATAATTATTGTAATGCAATGCAATGCCCGTCCATCTCATTTGATAGAGGCAATCTTGAGTAAGATCATCCAGTCTTGGACACAAATTTCCAAAAATAAATATATTTTTTTTTTAATTTTATATTAAAAGCGATTTGCAAACCAATACACTCCATAATTTTAAGAAAATTTAATGTCACCCTTGTCATGGACGGTGCTTAAGAGAATTCTGATAGATTTCCGAAACAGCGAACTCTGATTCGCATAAGAGATGCGACTTTACCTTCATCGAGAATTCCAACTGAATAATTTTCCACGCTTATATTAAGTGCGCTAGCAATACGGGCAAAAAACGTCTCTTTGATGCAGAAATAAATCATTAACCGAATTAAGCACTCACGTAAGCACGATCTATCTGACGATGCGATACCCCATTGTGGCTCTATATCTTATAGTCTCTGAGATCGACGCTGCCTATATCGTTTCGATTTCTGATACTGATCAAGCATACATATATACTTTATAGATTTGGAAATGTTTCTTCTCCCTTTTACATATTTTTGCAAAACTTCATTACTCTTTTTACCCATTCTCAAAGGGTACAGGGTATAACAAGATAGAAGTCGGTCAATATCAATAACAAACTCTGAACCATCAAATATATTTGCTCTGCATAGCAGTAGCAGCTGAAAGCAGCGCTGCTACTGCGCTGCAGCAGCGAACATTATTTTCATCATAAATCGACAACCACTCATCCGATATTTACCAATTCTTTGGCGGTAAATAATGCCATATATCTTTAAAACTGCCAGGAAGTATAAGATGTTTTTGTTATATATGCGTCAATCCTCTATCAATTACTATCTCTGAGATCTGTACGTTCATTTGGACAGACAGACGGACATGGCTATATCTGGAATAGAGTATAAAAAGTAAAAAGTTGTTTTCCAAAAATCAACGTATTTTTAGAGTTTTGACTTTCTGAAAGGTTGTTGAAGATATGCAGTTCCGAATTGAGCTGCTTAACAGAAGTATTATTTAGAGTCAAAGATATGATAGAAATAAAATATATTTTCTATCAACTCCACTTATGCTTAATTATCATCAAGTATTGTCTTTACTCAAAACTTAGAGCACCGCAACACCATCTCTCATACAACACGTTGGCTTAGTTTGAGATGTGTTTTTTTCTGCTTCTCTTCCTATCCTCTCAAAAAATGTGATTTGTCTGGTTATAAACTATGAAATATGCGAAACATGTGCAGACAATTTGGTCATAACCTTTGATAAAGCATCACGAGAGAAAACCAACTGAAAAGTATAAGTTTTTACAGGACTCAAGTTTTCAATTGGCCTGAAAAAGAGAGACGTTGATGATGCCACCAAAACGTGAAAAAACAAGCAGAAAATAAAACAGAAAACAAAGGGAAATGTGACGGGTGACAAACGAGACCTAAATTGAAAATGGAGCACGAGGGCGAACCATTGACAAACGTCTCGGAGGCTAATCATTGTATTTACGCTTTAGAGACCAAAGTTCTCCATGAAGCAAAACTTTGGTGCACCAAAGGAGACGGATGATGTGGCTGTTAGTTGTTGTGGCAGCATTTTAATTAAAATTAATGCGCCATAAGCCTTAAATTAATGCTGCTTTGTGCCTACACACTGGACTACAGCTACTAGACAACCCTACATTCACGGCATATAAAGCAACTCATACAGTCTGAAACTAAGCCGGCTTTGCTCATAAATAAGTGCTCAGTATACGCATGGCAGACATGGCCACAAATTTCCATGCAAATCGTCCGAGTAAATTCTACATTAAAATTGTCAGGGCGGCAATTTATTTTATTTTATTGCAGTTTATAAACATCAAAATATGTAGATGTATTAATTGTGAGGGCTGTTGATTATGGTTTTTGGCTGCGTCATAATTTGTGTGTTCGGATGTGTGTTTGCGTTTATGTTTGACGGATTTTGACAGCTTATTCCTTTATGAGTCAGCCTAGTTTGCGGAAAATGAATTGGTGCCTATGTAGCTTCAAAACTAAAATATTCAACCTCAATTTGAGTTGATTATATTTGGAGGGAAACGCAGACACATGTATCAGCATTAAACAAGAAAGAAAGTCGGTCCAGCCCGACTATAGCATACTCTGTACCAACGAAATTATACGCTCAGCATAAATTTTGATGCTGCAGTAGCAGCTGAAAGCAGCGCTGCTTCTGCGCTGCAGCAACGAACAGTCTTTTGATCATAAGTCGAAAACCGTTCATCCAATCTTCACCATTCCTTTGGCTAAGTTATCCTTATTACTAAATATATCTATAAGGAACTACCCACCTTTCTTTAAAACTGTAGTAAATATGACGTTTTTTCTAAAATGCGGGGGCGGCAGGGGGCGTGGCCAAAATTGAAAATAAACTTGATCTGCCTGCAGACATAAGAAGCACATGTCCCATACATGTCAAACCTCTATCTCTTACCATCTCTGAGATCTGTGCGTTCATACGGACAGACTGACAGACGGAAATGGCTATATCGACTAGGCTGTTGATGCTGATCAAGAAAATATATACTTTATAAGGTCGGAGATGCTTCCTTCTCGATGTTACATACTTTTGCACAAACTTATAATACTCTATGTACCCACGGTACAGAGTATAATAAGCAAGTCCGTAAAAACAAAGTCCTACACATTTGTATTAAAGCAGATGTAGAGTAATTCAAAATGTTTTATTTTAGAAAATAAATATTTGATTGAAAAGTGATTTGCTCCGCTGACTGTAACATTGTTGTTTTCAATATAAAATTGCTATTTCCAATGATACCATCGGCACTGAACCCGCACCAAACACAACACGGGATGGTGGATTAATGTTCAAAAATTAACAATGTCTGTTCGTTTGTATTCATAGTGAAATGGCAAACGTTGCCGATCATCTGATAAACCGACATAACAACTAGGAATCAAATAATTTAAAAGGGCAAACAAAATTATGTCCTTTTTACGAAAATATAACGGATTTATAGGTGGAACTTCAGAAAGTCCAACAGATTAAGTTTGTTTTAAATACATATGGGCTTAAATGGTAGGGATATTTGTTAGTTATCGTTAACATACTTTGTTGTTGTTTAGACTGCTCAAGGTCTATGATTAATTATATTTCAATAATCAGCAACGATTTTTGAGTATTTCATTTGGACGGCGTAGCTTACAGGTCGCTAAAACACGTTAATATTTTGCTGGTCGCTTCATCTTGTATAACTAAACATATATCTACTTTGCTCTTCTCAATATAAAAACTTGGGTGTTTAAAAATTAATTTAAAAAGTTTAAAAAAAGTTCTCCTTACTTGGGCGGTGTTGTAGCAATGTAATATTGACTTTTATAAATACTATATTTTAAAATTTTTTTAACAAGCAGACAATTATCTTGAAGTAAACAAAGAAACAAATAACTACATGTGATTTCTTGAAGCATCCTGTAGTATACGCAAGCCGATATCCACAATTGTTGACAATTATAAACAAAATAAATAAATATAATAAAAAACAACACCAATTACCAACTATTGTGCCATTTAAATTAACACTGTGGCAGACACGCCTCTGCCATTGACCATGTCCTCTGGCTCCTACTACATAAGGGCTGTGGTACGTGTGTCCATTAAAACAAGAGGCAGAAAAAATTGACGATCATAAAACCTTCACACACCCCATCACAAAGCCAAAAAAAAAAACATGACCAGATGTGCCCTCGGCCTCTGACTCTTTTTCCAACAGCAGACAGAAATCAGCCTAGAATTTTGCACGTTGATGAGCAGGATTCATTTCGAATGCGTGCCATAAGTCAACGAAAGGTGTGAATTGAGGCTGACGTGTGAGCACGTGTATGGGTGTGCCACCTCAGGGACAGGAAGTAATAGGAAACTTACAGTTGACATGGACAAGGACATCATTAGCAGCAGGACGACACATTGTTCAGGTACAGCTGCCACTTTGGTCTGCGGAAATAACGCATATCCTCTGAGAAATTGTAGCGGAAAATTAAGTAATAAAATCAGTAGGAGAATAGTTGCCTGTATCAAGAATGCCAACAAATTAGGTCGCCAAAAACTCAAGCAGGCTTTGAGTCTAATGTCATCCAATGAAATGTCGCTCATCCTTAAGGCCACAAAAAAAGAAAGAGAATCCTAATAGGAGCAAGAAGACCCTGGAAAAACCTTGGCGAAATAAGCTTATGCTAAATTAAATCATTAAAATGCAAGACAGATGAAATTTTCTTAAACTGTTTTGCGCACGAGCTGATGCCAACTCACAAATGCCAATCCAAACACACACGCGGACATATTCATCTGCATGTAGTAGATTTTTCAACGGATTTTCACAGCACCGAGATAAGAGAAAAATAGGGAAAAATAAATATTGCTACAGAAATTTAAAACACTTTAGCAAATGTTTAGGAAAATTTAGCTTAATGGTAGGGGAGGAGGAGAGATGGATGTTTCTGGTAAGAGGTATGTTTCAACTTGGATGGCATAAAAGCCGGAAAAACAACAACACGCGGCCAAATATACATACACACATCAAAATTAAAGTAACCTAACACAAGAATTCTCTACCGAATTCCTTGAGACGAAACTGAAATACTCTTAAATTACCGCCATCCTGGGCAGAAGCTTCTGAAAATCTGCAAAACAGATTTCAAAACAATTCGTTGCATATTATGTATCGGGAAACCTTATGACTTTGTCGGCAATTAAGGGCAAAAGTTTTTGAGACTTGGGGACACTTAAAAGGCAGTTTCTCAGTGTGCACGTATTGATTTTCCATGTATGCCTCGATTTGTACGAACAAGTGTTTGGTAAAAGGTGTTCATTTCACTGAACATGTTCACTTGTTTTATTTTTAAAAGTGAGTCAACTTACTCAAATTTCTTGGTTGATCATTTGCTCAGCGGTCTAGTTATTCAGATATTCAGTTGTAGTTCTTTGTTCAATTGTTCATTTGCTCATTAACTATCTTATCCGGACACACGAAAAAAGGCTCCGTTTTTATGTAGAAGACTTTGGGCAGTGGGAACAATTGAAGAGTCGATCGCTAATGTTAGTTTGTGGGGGAAGAAACGATGCTTTTAAGTAAAGGTCTTTGTGTTGTGGAATGATTCGATGGTTCGGTTTGCTTTTTTTAAAATCCGTTTTCAGCAAAACTTTCGCAATTATAGCTTTCGCTTATATTCTTCCCCTTCCTTTTCTTCAATCATTAATTCCAAAATTTACTGACATAAATTAGCACGCTAGCTTGACAACTATGCAGTGGAGAAATAAATTAATTAAGCGGTGAAAACTTATGGAAAGTAAAACTAATCGGTAACATGAGACCTTATAAACGAAGGTAGTTTGGCCAAATCTCATCAGTTAATTGTCTTTTTGGCTTAATTTTAAAATTCCGCTTGAATGTCGTGTTTGTTTTCCGATTTATGGTAAATTAAATATACTTTTTCTAGGTGAGCGTATTTTAAATGTGTTGTGTTTTCTCAGAGAGGTGCTTAACATGAGACGCCTACGCCTGTTCGCGTCTTGAGTTGTGCTTACTCCTTCCAAACCCCCAACCATTCGGGGTACGTGTTCCAATGGCAAGCAAGAGACAACCCTGGGCATGGGAGTTGAGAAATTAAATTCTAGTTACGCCGACAGAATTTAAAAATAGGCAACAAGAATGGTGGATAGCACATAAGATGTTGTTGAACGTGATCAAATAGCCGAAACACGCTAAGATAATGTTCAGAAGATGTACTGCGGGTGTATTGGTACAACTTGAATATGCATTTAAATAATTGGTAGAAAGACATGATAATGGCTTACAAGTGATTGTTAACAGAAAAGGGAAGAGCAACTGAATTATTTACATATTTGGATACTATTAAGTTTGCAGCTTTTAATGTCTTTTCTTGCCTCCTTGTCGGGCAAATTGTCGTCGCCTGTGATAATCATGCATAGCACTGTGACGCATCGTCAGCTTGATTAAATTCTCACGTCGGCAACAACAAAGCAACCAAGAAGCTCGTCTAAAAATCTAAGCAAGTCATATTGAACTAATTTGCATCTCCAGGGCAAGGAACAGTGAAACCCAAACGTCAAACTGCCAGACTCGTTAAACATATACAGGAGAGGGGAAATTTGGGCTACATAAACCACACTTACACAGGCATACAAACAACAAGAGGCGTCACTTTGCATATGTCTAAGCAAGTAAGTGGGTATGTGTGTGGGTCTCTGCATTAGGCAGTAATGTGTAGATTCAGTAAAAGCCAAACATAAAACAGGCAAATAAACAGAAACCTTAGGTTCCCATTTGGGTAAGGGAATTCAAGGACTCAAACCAAAATTGAAAATAGAACTTTCGTTCGTTGATGTTTGAAGTTCCGGTGCTCAAAATATCTGAGCACCAGAAAACCTCCAATTTAGTTTAGCTTGTAGGTTTCTTTTTTTTGTTATCACACATTAAGGTGAACATCCTGTACACCATTTCAATCCCTACAGTTCGCATAGTTAGTTTACACATGGCACATTCTACTCGAAGTACAACAAAATCAATATCCGCTTTAAACTACATACATACGTGACACTATAGCTTGGCATCAAATGTCACCAAACATTTAATTTCCGTCTATCTTTGCGCTTCCTGGCCAAGCACACACATTTGCGTAGCATTCCTGTCTCTTTGCCAAATGTTACACAAACTAAGAAAAAAATCAACATGAAAACAGTTGCCTTGAGCATACAGCTTCTTTGACAGCTATTTGATTTGCTTGTAAAATGCCAACTAAGAGTGGCAAGGGAAAGAGAAAGTTATTCAAGCTGAAATCCACGCAATGAAAATTGGCCAGAAAGTTTTAATTGTTTGTCATTCGCTAAGCGCTTAATGCACTAAAGGAAATGGCCAAGTTGCTCTAAAAATAATAAATAAACCAATAAATTTTTAGTGCCACGTAGCATAAAAAACATCCGAGCTCAGCACACAAAACAATGGACGACGCAAGAAGGAGGCATAAAACAAAAGCCAACCCTGGGAAGGCAGCAGACAGGCCATGAAATGGTCGTGACTTGGACTACGTTTTCGTCTTCGACTGGAGGTCGCCGAGTGCTGTGTGGGAGGCTGTCAGCATGTACATTGTTGGTGTTGTTGAGCAAGCAAAAGTAAGAGCAGGCTAGCAGATACAAGTATTACAATAACTGAGCTACAATTGTATGACTCTGTGTTTGATTTCAATGGCCATGCTTCCCGGCTCTAGAGTGTTGCAAAAGTGGAAGTTTTCAATAACCAGGCTTTTGGGTTTGGCTTGGGTTTTTTATTTATAGAGGGTTGAGGGGAGTTTTGGTTCTTCGAACAACACCTCAGAGCTGTTTACTTGTGTTGTGCCTGTTGGTGAGCGCATCAATCAATGGTAAATGGCAAGTCTTGAGTGTTGCCCCTACACACTTCCAGTGTTTTGGCTTTGCTTATATACAAAAGGTCATTTTCTTACAGAATTTAATCAAAGTTAGAGTGGCAAAATTGATTGCACCTTTGTTTAAATTACATAAGTTTCATTTTGTGGGGCATACCTTTAGGGCCAAATATTAATATGCAAGTTTTGCAATATGGTTATTTTGTTGCACCTCTGAGTGCTTTAGGAAAAAACATTTAAGTCCGAATAATTACAAATATTAGTAAAATATCAATCAATTGAGTGTTTAATATATCGATATTTATCAATGGTGCTCAGAAGGGACTTCCATTTTATCAAGAAGAAATTCCAGAACGTCATAAAATTTACAGGATTGTCATCCAGTGATATGGGTAGATTCACACTTCGAAGTAAAACTGCTAGGCTATATATAGCTAGCCTTTCCGACATGCTTGTGTTGAACTGTTTGGTACGGAGACCTAACACATTGTGACCAGTTGGGGTGATTTTATTCATAATTATTCGTGTTAACATTTGAACGAATGTTCAAGTGCTATTCTACTAAAACGATTAGTTGTTAAAAGTTAAGAGATTTAAAATCGAATGCACAACTAAAAGTAGATTTAATGTGTACTAATTTCTTGCCCCATAAACCAGTCACCGACAATATCTATATCACATTACATATAAAGCTTACCTAACTTAGATCATATTTCAATCATTTATACGAAAATCTATACACACGACCTGGCACACCGTTATTGAGAGTTAACGAACGTCAAACGTCGATCAAACTACAAATCTTCTTGAGTTTTCATCTATACTGCTTCAATCAACTATGCTCGTCTTTTCCTCAAACTGTAACAAAAATACCTAATTCGGGTCAATCTGGGCAGCGACAATAATTTAACGATATCGAGAAACTGCTATTGAAAAATCAAATCAATCTCGAGCAACTAACTAACCGCCGCGGTAGTTGGCTAACCGGATCTTTTGAGAAAAGAGACCGTGTAATCCAAAAATGGAACTTTCAAATAAATAAATCCAGAACCCATTGGCAACTCACAGATATACATTTCCCCTTTTCTGTTGATTACTGATGCCACTTAAGAGGCTGCTTATTGCCACGCCCCCGCGTTCTTTTGCTACGCTTCTTCAGGGTTAGCTCGTGCGCTTAAAGCTGCTGCCTTTCACTCAATTATATAAAGCAAAAAAAAAGTAAAAAAAAAATTCAAATTGTTGAAATTTCTTGAATTATTCGGAAAGTTTTTTTATTGAGGAAGCAGATAAAGAGAGAAGCAAAGGCGCTTTCTTAAACACTTGGCTGGCGGGTGTTAGGTTATTCTTACTGCAAATAAAACTAACCTGAAACTAAACAAAAGCCAGCCTCAGGTTTCTCAAAATGAATCTCTGAGCAGCTCAAGTTCCCAGATGGCTGATAATAAAAAGTGGTATGGGTGTACGTGGGAGGCAAGCGGTAAGTACTCGCGTATTTGCTAAACACTCAAAACACTCACTTAACAACACATCGCCTGAATATGAAGGACAAATGTATGCAAAACGGAGTAAAACGTTTTGTATCCCAACAGCAGCATCAGCAGCTTGTAGTTGTCTTAGGTTGGAGGAAGTGTGGGGAGATGGAGGAACTATGGGGTGCCCTGATAATATGTGAAAGCAAAATCAATGAATTCCAAACACATTGACAGTATTCAAGTGTTTGGGCTGAGTCCAAAACCACCTGAATCACCGAAGAAGACAAAGAACTAAAAGAGGAATGGCAAATGGAAACTGGAGAGTAGCAACAACAGATATCAATGTATAATGTATCAATGTACAATCACAATGTAAGAGACATATTTTTATGGTACCGTATAGAAAAGAAAAAAGATTTTTATTAGATTATTTAGATTTTCTCGAAGGCAGTTTCAGGGCAGTCTTATTTAATACCCTCCAGTCAGTTGGTCAGGTGCATGCAGATGCAGTTCACCCCAATAAAAAAGACAAATGTGATAAACATCCCTAAAGACTTGTCGAAAGTAATAACCATTACCCGTTGGGATATTTGTAAGTAAAATCAATTTTCACTAGCAAAATTAGACTAAAACGTCGAATTCAAATCATCAGGAACCCTGACGAAGTTCTTTCACTATCTGCTTGACTTTAACTCAGCTTAGTGAGTGCTACAAGCATGCCAGTGTGTATAAGGGAGCGTTTGTGTGTGAAGCAACTTCCGGTGCTGTTGCTGTCTGGCATTGCTTCCGCTGCGCTGGTTTAGATAATCCCCAAGCTAAGCAGTGGGCACAGCACGTGCTGCGTTCCTCATCGTGACTCCACAGGCAATGGCGTTGGCGTTTATTAAGCGAATATAATCGTAAAAAAATTAGCTTGCAAGAAATACCGAGCAAAAAACTTATACTAAAATGCAAATGACATAAACTGTAGCATACTTTGCTGCGCGGTAAGGTCTCACAGCTCCCTTTTACGGGTTTCTGTGTGTGTGTGTGTGTGCAAATTCACTTAAGCAACTTGATTAAACCCCGGCGCTTTATTATCATCATAATTTGAGATAATGCAAGAAGATTAAAACGCAAATTGCTTTGCTTAGCAAGTTTTAAATGAGATTCTCTGACTGCTTTGAAAAGGCGAATAGAAAAGCAACTCAAGCTGCGTCGTACATTAATTTAACTGCTCTGGCAGCATATCAAAGTATAAATTTAAATGGCTTCTAAGCAAATAAAGAAGGATTTGTTAAAAAATATAGTGTTTGTTAATTCAGTGTATTGCTTGCTCGTTGTCATGTAGTTGTGCTCCACTCCGAAAATAGTTGGTTACCTTAACAGTACACCAACAAGAATCCGCCGGTCCGACTTAAGAACGTTCTCAAACCAATATCGTACCTTCTCCTCCACCCAGCGTGTCCTTAAGTAAGTGTATCTACTTTACATCAGCAATTTTGGCGTCAACTTTCCTTGTTTATGTGCCAAATAAAAGCACAAAAAAGATCCCTGTCCCACGCCTTCTAAATAACCCTGCAATTCAGCGGTGTGACTCACTTTTTGTTTTGCTGCTTAGGAAAACTCCCTGTCTATATGTGTGTGTGGGCGTTGTTATGACACGCCCATTTGCGGGCGCTCTCAATCATATGAAATCAAATCAGCAGCGTCTTCTGACTTACTTCTGGCATGCTTTAAGGATGCCATACGTAGGGCCAAAAGTTGTTGGAGTTGTGGGCGTTGTGTCGATGACGCATACTTTTTTCGGGTATATAGACCATAAATAGCGCTGTCTGGCATTTTTAAGAGCGCCTGCCTCACGGCATATTTTGCGGTTATTAAATTTATTAGGCCTGCCCCGAAATGTGTGTGTAGGCGTTGAGTGGACTGATGATAGATGAAATTTGGTTTTTGCCACAGATGCTGTCTATCTAATTAAATGTGACAACCATGTACTTATAGCCAAAAAAAAACCTTACTGTCAAAAAGTTTTATTTTGCGTTAATCAAATCCAAATTTCATTTTATTTCAAACAGCGCCAAACTTTTCTAATTATAAAGCTGCTCTGTTGTAATTTACATACAACAGCAATTGGATAAAAATTGGCAAGCATTTTTCACGCCTCACTTAAGGTTACCCCTCCCAGTCTGTATTGAATAGGCCATACGAAAACGAGCCCTACGAGCAACTACGCTTTGGCCCTGCTGAGAGAGCAAGAAATCAACTTCCGTTGTGCAGCGGAAGTGAAATGTGAAATTTGAGAATTTATTATTGTGAAAAAATGTCGAAAAAAGGCAAAGCAAACAAATCAAAGTCCTAGGGACTGGATGTATATACAATATTTATGTTACTAAAATGAAATCAAAGTGCAATATCCGTTGGGCCCTTAATCTAATTGATTTAACATAGCAAATGCTAAATTGTTACCAGTCAAAAAAATAAACGACTGACAGAGCTATACCCGCTCATTCTGAAATCGAAAGTCGACCATTAAAATCATTGAAATAAGATAACTCGTTCTTGAATGAAACGCCTGGAGTTTTCTAGACTTCTTTGATTCAATCAGACTTATCAATTCTGAAAGAACAAATTGGGAACTGCCATAGAATATTATGGGCTTAAGCCCATAACATTTCGTACTTGCTACTATTTTTTTCAAGAATGTATTAGGGCTGTATTTACAAGGTGGCATCAGTGTGAGTTCTCTGCAAAGTACCTTTGCAAAGTACCTGCGCGTACTTTTGTAGCGTAAGCTTTTGGCAAAAATACGCATCACACTGACCGCCCCACCTGTATTGTTGCATTCTGGAGCGTAGGTAAGGGTTATTTCTGCTAATATTTTTGAATGTGCCACGAGCGAATGCGTCTTATTCTGACAACGACAAAGAGGGAACCGATTGTTGAAACCTCTGCTTTGCTTCCAGTATGAAATAGTATAAAATCTACTTCGAGATTGAAAAACAGTACTTGAACCAAGCGATTAGGTACTAACCGTGCTATAGACATCATTTGTATTAACTCAAATGCAAGAGTAAGAAGAGCGTTTTCGTGACTCAAAGGAATAAAAGGAAACCATCACATATATTAATCAACAGAAATTTAACATTATTGTTCACATAAACCGTCCGATCTTTTTTGGAAGCTGTACAGATTGAACTTATGGAACATAGTGTAATGTAAAATATTTGAGCGATATCAAGTACACTTATGGAACATAGTGTAATGTAAAATATTTGAGCGACATCATCAAAATTGTAGGAGTTACTAAACATTTTCTTCCCTTTTCTGTTCTTTGCAGCATCCTCTCCTCCAGCATCTAATGGACTCAATCAGCAACTAACACACAAATATGCCTTCTCTTGCCTCCCACGAACTTCCATATGAAATGGAACTCTAACATTAATCATCCAACATTAACATCAGTTAAATCAGTCAAGCTGGCGTCGTTAAAGCAAGGACATTCAAATATTAGTAGCTATAATAATAAGAATAACAACAATACCAGCACCATAAGCAATTACAATAACAATATAATGTGGAGTAGAACTATATCGCCAACAAACTCCAAGAAACTATTGATCGGTAGCACACGAAGCGTTGATTATGTCGGTGATAGTGCAAAGGCAACAGCAGCAGGCAATTCAAAAACTGGAGCAGCAGCCGGAGCAGGAGCCAAAACTGGAAACAAATCAACAACCAAAATCTCAATTGAAATGGAGCTGCACATACAAAATAAGTGCATTTCGGCATAGCGCATCACTCTGGAGGAGCCGCCGTGGAGGAGCCGGCGCCTTAAAGCCGCCATATTGGGGGTTACTGGCGTCGGCAAGACAAGCATCCTACAGGTTAGATTCAATTAAAATGACCAAGTCCCCAAACACCTTTAGTTTAAAATGCAATCCAATTAATGACTGAGCTCTGCGATTTTTATTAGCACCAGGGATACAAGCCACTCGAAAATAAGTACTGGTTCGGTTCAGTGGTGCACACATTTTCTGAACCGCCGGTTCGGTTCATTACATATTTTTTGGAGCTAACTGAACTGGTTCGGTTCAGTGGTTCACAAAGGAGCATTATGAACTATTACGACATCTGTCTTAATGTGGCATTTCGCACAATTTGGATAGGGAATTCCTATAAACCATTTGAATATAATTAAAATCATTAAATCCTATTTATCATATTACACGAGAAAAAGCACTCACAGTGAATTAAGGTAAAGAAGTACTACAGAAAATGTTAAATAGAGAACGACAAATCAATTATCAACTTTCAAAAAAAGAAAGCAGGTTGATTGCAGAAGCAAGGCTGCAAACCTTTAAAATTATTCATGAGGTTCGGTCCGGGGGTTCGAACCCATTATAAAATCCAAGGTTCAATAGAATCTTTAACATCATTCACAGATTTTATACTTGATATTTGTTTATTGCTTTCATAAAATTCTCGTCTTCGCAATCAGACGTTGAGTCATTTATTGTCGAATTTTGGAAACTCTCATTAAGCATATTAAATTGGTGAACCGAACCTTATTTTTCGTAAAAAGTGGTCCGGTTCGGGTTCAGGTTCGAGAAGTACAAAATGCAAGGCGCCTGGTTCATGGTCCGGTTCGCGAACCCCAAAAAAGCCGAACCGAACCGGTTCTCAGGGGTTCGGTTCCGGACCGGTTTGCAGCCTTGTGCAGATGTATTACAATTACAGGAATACATGTTGTATAATTTGTGTAAAGTCATCTTTTAAGGTTGTAACGATCCGGCATCGCTACAAATGTATATTGTCGAACGAAATGTCGTATAAGAAATTTCTTAGGGAATCGATTCAAACTCCGAAATATATTAATAATTATCATTGGCTACACGAAAATGATTCACGTCTTCAAACTCGTCAAAGAACTGAACCAAACCGCACCAATTATCCTTGTGGTTTTGCACCGAACCGGTGCAGCATTTCTGAAAAAAGGCGTTTCGGTTTGCGGTTCGATTCATAGCCTGTTCGTTTCAGAACCGGATTGCATCCCTGAATAGCACAATTTCTGACTAAAACTCACCAACATGCTGAAGCTGCACTTTTGTGCTTCAACTTTGGGGCATTAAATTATTAATGACCAAATGGTCGAGCGACCCTGTTGAAAGCTAACAAGTTTACCGGCAGGTTAGCGAGTAAACTGTTAATGGGCTAGTCGCATAGCAGCTGCCTCATTGTGAGTATCCTGCTCTTCCTCCACCTTGTCCTCCAATTGCAATTCGCTTCGTTTCTTTTGTAGCTTAACTGTAGTAATTAGACAATGAAAATAATGGAAACACATATGTGTTAGGCAAAGCGAATTTTTAAATTGGAAAGTGAATAGAATATGTAGAGACGTTGCTATTTTTTTGGCGAATGGAGGATTCACATAAAACTGATTTTAAAAGGCGTTGAGGAAAGCTAACTTTGGCCTTAAAATCAGAGAAATTGTGCTGAGGCAATTTATAAGACGCTTCCACTGAAACAAAAAAATTTTGTCTTACATTCGCTTTTGTATAATTGTGACAGAACTTTGAAGAATTTTGGAAAAACAATCAAAATAGACTGAATAATTTCCAATTTCCGTAGCCCTAGATTGCTGAAAGTTTAGGATTATGCTTTTATCGCTGTAGATTGCAGCTCAGCGCTATGTTGAAGGACTAGTCTTTAAGCAGAAGCGAGGTTGCACATGCCGTACCCCATCCCCATATTCCAGACCCGGATTTTATCAATGACTTATTTAAACTTTACTTTGAAATCTTTTAATGAGAAATCAAAGTCCGTAAATCTAGTATGCAATGCTTGGAGTGCTCCTAGTTTGTTTGACTAAGCATTTAATTGCTTTACAGACCCCACATTCTATATCCTCTTAAAACTCAAATGCAAATGCAACATTTAAAAATAAAAAATTGAGAGTGCATAAAATCATCTGTTATTTTTGACTATACAATTCTGGTGCCTATTGCTTGTACATTTTGGCGGTTGGCTTTGCATATTCATTTAAGTACAGACGGCAGTTGCCAGTAGCGAGCTTTGCCCGAGTGTCATTCGATTTGCGTTTCGCTCTCTGCTTTACATTATTTTCCGTGTACTTATTTGCTTGTGTGAGTTTTACAGCCGCGTTTAAACGCATGAATGTGCTTGTGTGCATTAACTTGGTGCCCGTTTATGCTTTTAGATCTCTTTTACCGCTCTTGCCGAGCCTCTTAAGAGAGGCCGCCCTTAATTGTGTGTGTGAAGCGAGATTTGTGCATTCTTATGGCATTTTAAGAACTACGAAATCAATTACGAGCAGCCTAATGGATGTTTCTAGTCAAGCTGCAATAGCCATTGAATGGGGTGGAAGGATGGGACGCGCGAACAAAATGTAAACGTTGATTGAAATGGAGAACATGTGAAATCAATTTCATGAAGAACATCGAAGCAACATCGATCTGAAACTGTACAGAAGTTTACAACAAACTTCTTAATTTAATTACCCCACTTCAATGGACCATTGATAGCATGCGGTCTGTGCAGTTTCCCATAAACGGCCAATTGTGAGCCAAGGTTCGAAATTCGAAAGGTTCAGAGTCTTTGAAATTGCGATCTGATAACCGAACCACACTCTTTAACCCATAAACAATCTTAGCCGACTTATCAACGGTCTAGGTAGAGCAGCCACTGCACTCCAGAATCTGTACATTTTTATAAAAATGTTTGGCTACATTCTGAAATTGATTTTTCAATTTTAACAAATCTGTATAGAAAACTGTCAGCATTATAAATCGCTAAGCTCCAATATCCCAGGTCATAGCCAACACTTTTGTGGAAACACCTAAAATATGGTGGAAATGACCCCCCATTAGCCCGCGTCTTTCAGTCACTTTAAAGGCCACCAAGACTATCATGTAATTTTCCACTAAAAGCGGGGAGTCAATAGGAAAAATACTACAACCTAAATATAAAAAAACAAGGCCGGCAAAGGCATAAAATAAATCTCGACCCTCCCCCAACAACAAAATAAAAAAAAAAGGCCAAGAAGCTGAGGGAAGCAAAAAAGAAAAGCCATTATGAAAAACGACTTCAGTGTGTGTGTGGGTGGGTGTGTGAGGATATCAATGCATGAGCCAATGAGTGACAGGCTCAAAGGATATTTAACGCCTGATTGCATTTTAAAGTGATGCCTTGTCATTTTCCCTGGCTCCGTTTGAGATTGTCGTCGGTTCGAGTGTGTGTTGTGGGTGATAAGTCGAATAATAAAGTCAACATCATTTTGGGGTTTCTATTCGGATCGCCGCTTTTTATTTGCGTAATATAAATGCAAATCAGTGCAATGAAGTCAAGTGCCCAAATTTTTTTTCCACTCCAATTCAATTATCCAAGGAAGTCAAATAGTCCAGTGTCTTCAGATATAATCAAAGGAAATTCCGTTAGAAGGCATTTCAAACTATTTACACTGTATCTGCCGAATTACCTATAGAATATACATATACATACTATTTTTTGCACTCAAAGAAAGATGCATTGTTGGAGCAAGAGGAGTTTTTATGTTCCGCCCCCGCATATCATTGAGTTTTATTTTTATTGAACTGGTAATTGAATTAGAAATGAAATTGATGGCCTTGCTATCTCTCCGGTCGCTGTCATGGCGTTGGCTTTGCGCCTTTTTATGCTTCTTGCTGTTGCACGCCATAAAGTTTGCTACATTATCTACCATAGAAATAAGTTGGCCAACGGAAGAAACGGAAAGCTTTGCGTTTTTACTCAAATGGTTATTCATGGCGCATTTACTTTATTTACATGAGGCATTGCATTTTATTTGCCAGAATTAGCATATTTTATTTGAGAACTTTCGTAGATATTTCGTCTTTCCCTTGCAGGGAGGGTAAAGACCCTTATTGAATAGAATTAACTTTTGCCATCATAATAATAATAATATAAATAAAATCTGCCTTAACCCTTAACTTAAATGGTTATCCTTGTAGCACTAGGATTTTCTTAAATAAAAATAATAAAAACGCTTTGTTGATCCTTCCTTTTCTATTGTACCTCTTCAATTCTGCTTGAATCCTGTATTCTTCCAACTTACTTCCTATCTTCTTCCAAATTTCCTTATTTCCTCCTGGCTTCCTTCCTTAATCTCTTCCTGCTGGTTTAGCTTCTTTCTTCAGTATCTTTCCAACTTCATTTTAAGCGTCAATTTTTTCTTCATTCCTCATTGTGCGTGCTCGTAATTTTGGTCAAAACTCATTTTTTAAACATTTCGCCAACACAAAATGGTAATGAAAAACTTTTATAAACGTTCGTTCTTTCACATTTCTTTAATTGCAGCAATTTTTTTACCATGACTTTCCCAAGACTCATCAAACGACAACACGTCGAAAAATCTACAAAAACTGTTTGGTCTGCGATACTTGCATACGAGAGCTGATGGTACTGGACGTTCCGCCCCAGGTGAGTCCCAAATAATTTGCTCCTGCTCATAATTTAAATTAAAGACTTTTAACCGTAAACATTATATTTTTATAAATTTCCGATGCCTTTAATCTAATCAAACAAAATATAATCTATCTCCTTTCGTGGCTTGCTGTAATATCTTTTTTAATCATTTAAATGAATTTATGCAAAAGTTACCACAGACACGCCAAGAAGAAAAAGTGGCCAGTTGCAAGCTTACACCTGTCGCATTAATATATATAGTACATATTCCTCGTGAGGCTCTTTAAGCCGGTTCGTGAACTGGCAGTTGGTTGCTTGTAGCTGTTGCCGTCTAGACTCAAGCTGGGACTGGCTACATATTCATTTCCCTCTAATCTTCCTTATCCTTTTAGTTCGTTGCTGGGTTTTAAACAATCAAACGCTCTGACAGCAAATCCTAAAGCAACAATTTACTGTACACATAAGGCTGTAACCACAAAACAAAATGGCGGCGACTTTAAAAGTTATTTTAAAGTTTCCCTGCAGGACAAGCATTCCCATCTTCAAAGTACCATAAAAAACATTTGCTTATTAAACCCACATTGGTATTTTTTTTATGTATTACAAAAGAGAGCACCAGCTTGATTCTTACCCTAATTTAATAAATTTGAAATTAATACTTAACCCAAGTTTCACACGATTTAAATATAAAGTTGTTTTAAAGTTAATAGAATTTATTTAAAGTACAAATTTTTTTAACGAAATTAATGTCAACTCTGTTTGTTTTCGATAAACACAAAAACATTCACAGTGCATCGAAACCAAGATCCAAAAGTAAAAACGAAACACAATCGTTTAGATTTGGGAACCAGGAAAAGTAAAGCAATTGTTTTCATTTCGTTTTTGCTTTTCCCAAACATGCGGAATTCGGAACAGTCATGCGTAAATTAATTCTATAATATTCGATTTGATTTCGACAAAATATCTTGTATTATATTATGTTTTCGAAAGATCTGAATTCGGTTCTAAAATTGTGTACTCTGATTGTGTATCCCTGAAATCCACTCTATAAATTGTCATTTCAAGTTTGCTTGATGCCACTTAAAGTAAACAATAGGCAACTAAATGGCCTCCAACACACAAGCACACTCACAGCGTCTGCTTCATATTTTATATGAACAAAAAATCAGTTGGAAAATAAATGCTGTTTGCACAAGTGGAAACCATTAAGGTGGACTTTGAGTTATGACTGCCAGGCATTGCACTTGACGATGAAAAATTTACCACAATAAACAGGCTCGTCCTTAGCGACTTTACCCTCTTTTTTGTCCCATTTCTAGAAAACAGGCAGCCATTTGGTCAACAATGGAGGGACAACAAAAAGAAATACAGAAAAAACTGTACTCGAAAACAAATTCACGCCAAAATGGACATGAATAAGTTGAAAGGCATTGAAAGGTGGCCAAAGGGGAGGGGCATGGATCAGTAGCGGATGAAGTGAGATGCTAGGGAGCAGGAACATGTAGTTAATATGACAATGGATGTGGCTGGCTGACTGCCCGACTGGCAACTGCTTTTTGTTTTCCTGTCAACTCTTTTGCCTCGTTGCCATTTCAATGCAAATTTCTTGTGTTTTTGCGGCCTTTTGGCAAAGCTTTTGGATATTTATAGGGGTGGCCACGGACACGTCGACTTGTGCTTTGCACACACACTTGACCCAGTTTTTATTCAAAGTAAAAGATATACAACAATTGTAATAGCGTAAAAGAACATCCTTAGTATTATTGAATCGATTGAAAATGTGTCACTTAAAAAACAGATCAGTTTTTAAAAACCATGTTTTGTTTTTAATGATAGCATCCTGCAATTTTGTATTTGCATATTTTAGGTGCTTTCACCCAATTCTAAAAATTTTTGTCCAAACCGGATGACTGTATCATACAGCTCCCATACGAACGATTGATCGGAAAGTGGGTCATTTTATGATAAAATATTATTTTTGAAAATATTTAAGCGAGCACTTGCAAGGGTATAGAAACTTCGACACAGACGAAGCTAGCTTAGCTTTCTCGTTTCAACAATATTTTGGCGCGATTTGAAAACTCCCAAATATATAATATATACACCTATATACACTCCATATTATAAATAACATTTTCATATCGCCACTTTGCATAGTCGAGATATAGAGAAGAAATTATGTTCTCATAAATACTTAACGATAGTTAAAAGTTGCTAGCAAGCCATAGGACAAAGACCACTAAAAGTCGAACTAAATTGGGCCAACATTGTTGGTGTCAGTTTTGTGATTTGCGGCTTGGCTCAAACTTATCTCCAATTGCTCAGGCAGAGTCCGAGTCCTCAATGTTACTTTTTGCCCAGTAGTGCCTTGAGCCTTAACCTTTTTGCATAATAAACTACCCACAAGATACTCACAGCTCACAGAGTAACCACATGAATACAGCACATTGAAGCACCATAGAGCACAGGACCCCGGACACAGAACAAAGTTTATGGCAGGCAATAATTGCGCTTTCATGCGAATAATAGCACCGTAAACCATACGAGGCATGCAAGGACGAACACTGCGATACACACTCTCACACGGGCAATTAAAAATTAATAAACATCCACCTCCAATGTCGGCCACATTTCACGTCCGGTTGAAAATGTTCGTTTCAAAAATTTATTTAGCCACTTTTTATATGCTCGAGAAGAGAACTTGATCAGGGTAACGCTGCAAGCCCAACAAAAGGAAAAATAATCTGACTCAATTTGAAAAGGAGCAAGTTGATTATTTCTAAAACTAACTAATTTATTTATTTAATATAATCGACGGTGGATCTATTAGTAACCGCCTGTTTTCTACCACCGTTTTAAAGATTGCGACTGTCATTTCTGTCATTTCCCATCTACAAAATATATTTATGTCACAACTTAATTCAATGACTCCAATAATATACAAAAACAAGAAAGAAAGTCGATCAAGCCCGACTATAACATACTCTGTACCTACGCTGCTATCGTGCTGCAGCAGCGAACAGTCTTTTGATCATAACTCGACAATATAAGTACAATAAGATATAAGTTATAGATTACTAAATATGGCAAGAAGGTCTGTCGTTAAGACTGTGGAAGATATGACGTTTTTTCCCAGTTGTGGGGGCGGGAGGGGGCGGTCCCAAAATTTAAAATAAACCTGATCTGCCTGCAGATGTTAGAAGCTTTTGTCCCATACACATCAAACCTCTATCTCTTACCATCTCTGAGATATGTGCGTTCTTAGGGTCTGGCAAATGAAAGACGGGCATGGCTATACGACTTGGACGACTTGGCTGTTGATGCTGATCAAGAATATATATACTTTATGGGTTCGGAGATGCTTCCTGCTGGCTGTTACATACTTTTGCACAAACTTATTATACTCTATGTACATACGGTCTTTGATATTGGCCGATACAGCAGCAATATTTTGCTAAGTAAGCACTCTCAGCACAACGGATTAATGTCCAATAAAGTGCAACTGGTGCGAAATTTGGTCACAATAACTTGAATAGCCTGTTCAGTGGTTCTACCATAAAATTTACGTAATTTGCGAATTTGGTTGGTCTATTCATGGTGAAATGGTAAAAGTCACTGAGCATTTTTGGCATTGCCACATGTTACAAATCAAGCGTGAGGTGTAAAAAATGTTCACTGCAAAACAAAAAGTCATAAGTATCGCCCTTTATATCGTATCTGGTTGTACTTAAATATAGGGAGGAAACATTCCTGTTTTAGTTCGTTTCCGAATTATATTGTTCCTTTATCCCTATGTAGTTTAATTTTTTGCCGCTTGAGCCGTTGCTACCTAAATAACTTCATATGCGTGCAGGTATAAGTTTGTGTCCCATACATGGCGAACCCCTTTCTCTTACTATTTCTGAAATCTATGTTACATATCTTTGCACAAACTTAATATACTCTGTAAACCTTTGGTCAGAGTGTAAAAAGAGAACACAACACATTTACTCCCACTTCCTTTTTAAATGAAGTCGACCAACAAGTTTACCAACAAGTAAGTCCTCAAGCTAAGTCATATTCATCCTAATAGCTTTTGGAACTCCCATTTGCCTTTACTATTTCTAAACAGCTATTGGCTCATTATCCCATATTCATTTAAATAAATTCAAGCTTTTGAAAACAATGGACTTAGACCCTAAATCCATCTCAATGGTACAATGCAACAATTACAGCTGGGAAGAGGAGTGGTGCAATTGCTGTTGTTCACTTGGCTAACGAGCTGCTCGCATTTCATCCTAACATGGCCGTTAATTAACAACAACAAAAACAGCTACAGCAATCACAACAGAAGCAGAAAAGCGCAAATTAAATGAAATTTAATCAAAAACGTAAATCTCGCCAAGTTACTGGCCAAGTGGAAGATGGAGCCTGCCATCCAATTGGCGTTGGCTGGCTGGCAGTAAACCAGAATAACACAATACAAACAGTGATATAGACTCAGATCCAGGTCGTTGGTAGGCCAGACGCCTGGGCACCGAGGAAAAGCGGACTCTTGACTCTTGTCCATTCGACTCTTTTCCCGTCTTCCGTGTCTCTTGGCGGCCTTTGACTTTTGGCTGTGCCTAAAATGTTGTTGCGTAATTTAATTATAACGTTTACTTACCAGCCAGTATAGCAAAAGTGGGCGGCATTGGCCCTCTTATTAAGGGGCTCGAAGGGATGTAGCAACTGACAGGAAAAGTAAACGAGAAACTGATTTATCATCAGAGGACAGTTTGGAATAAAGTGCAACGGCAGTGATGGTGCTGATGTGGGAGGTGGCTAGAGAATTAAAGACCATAATTCACTGAACATTTCTTTAATAAGACATATTTTCACAAGATTTTCAAAGTTGTGAACACTTATTCGTATCATGATGGAGTTCTCATATTTAACTCTCAACTATATCAACTCGGCTATTGATGCTAATAAAGAATATATATAATTAATGGGGTCGGAAATATTTCCTTCTCCCTGTTATCTGCTTGAGCACATGACCCCCATTTTCCAATTTTAATGGGAGCATGGTATAAAAATATAGTATTAATTTAATTCAATTGATCAAAATCTTGCTTGCTCAGTTTTTTTCTGAGCTACTATATGGAATATATTGTTTAAGATTTTTTTGCCCTGTTTGGATGTAATTGCATTTGTTATGCCATACCTGAAATTAATGAATCAAAGAAGTTAGACCAACAATAAACATAAATTGTAATTTTCAGCCAACAAAAATTGACAAAATCATTTTCTATATTTACTTTTCATATGCGTGCCAAAAAATAAAAATTCGTCTCCTCCGAATGGCAAATATGTTTGAACGTAAACACGCACAAACAACGTCGATGCTGCTATTGCTGATGAAAACCAAACACTCAACCAATTGGCATGGCAATCTCGCCAGAAGCGATTTCCGGCTGATAACTTTGCTGAATGGAATAATGGACATCCGCTGGGGTTGCGAACGGTGCACGCCTATGTTCTAGTGTATGACATGGGCAATTTGGAAACGTTTCAGGTAAGTGAAGGGCGAAAGAAGTGTGTGAATGTGGCTGATGATGCTGGTACTTATACGATTTCCAGTACTGCCGCTCTATGAGAGATCAAATCTTGGACAGTTTCAGTCATCGTGATTTTAGCATAATTGTGGTTGGCAATAAATTTGACAATGTGACTGAGGCGCAGGCCAATTCGCAGGTGAGTTAACATTCTGATGAAGTTCTTAGGCAGAATCTTGAAACCTCTCTTCTCTCTTACCGGCAGGAGCTCAAGGATATTTCCACGCTGGTACGCAAGCACTGGCGTTGCGGCTATGTCGAGTGCTCGGCGCAGTGAGTTTTATAGTTCCGAAAATAACTTGCACACACCCGGAAAATATGTTTTATTTAAATCTTTTCGAATTTGCATTGGAAAAAAAATTAACCCCAAAAAAAAGTTTTGGGCTATAAATCTTTTTAAAAAGAGAACTTCTGTGTCGAAGTTTTTCTACAATTGAAACCTATCGCTTCATCCATGCGGTTCCGACATAGTAGCAGTCTGCAGTTAAAGACGACACTATACTAAACTTCAGACAGATGGACAAAGCTCAATCGAGACTTCCGAAAGACCTAACCAAGCTCGATCAAAAGTTCAAAGTGGTCATTATTTGGTTTCTTTTTTCCAATCATAAAAAATTCATGAAAGACGACATTATTTAAATATTTTTATTTATTATTAATCGTCGTTTATAAACATATAAATTGTCAACCAAGCACAAAGACCGCAAATAGTTATGTCATCTTGCAATCCAACAGAATTTAGAACTCCATCGTAAAAAAAAAACAAACAAGAAAGTTGTTCAAGCCCGACTATAACATACTCTGTACCAACCAACGAATTATATTATATTATGGCAAATAAAAATCCCCCACTGAGTCGGAGTCGTTATTAGTTTATTTTGTAATTTTGTTAGGCTTTCTTTTTATGCCTCCTTAGTAAATAAGCCTTTTTATAACGTGCTTACAAATTTGTTGACAGCTTTTGTTTGTCGACTATTAATAAATAAATAAATAAATAAATAAATACACTCAGCATAAATTTTCATGCTGCAGTAGTGGCTAAAAGCAGCGCTGCTATTGCACTGCAGCAGCGAACAGTCTTTTGATCATAACTCGACCACCGTTCATTCGCTCGTTTCCATTCTTTTGGCAGTTCGATAAATCGACAGACGGACATGGCTATATCGATTCAGCTGGTTATGCTGATCAAGAACATATATACTTTATGGGGTCGGAGATGCTTCCTTCTGACTGTTACATACTTTTGCACAAACTAATTATACGCTGTATACCTATGGTACAGAGAGTATAATTTTTTGGGTAATATTGTTAAAACTATTTTTCTGGGAGCGTGTGTACTAGTTTTGCCATATCTTAATTGTTTTTTTATCTTCTTTTCGATTTCCACAGATTTAACTATAAAATTGGTGACGTTTTCCGTGAGCTAATGGGCTGTTCGGACAGCGGCAGCAATGCAACGGGAGGCCTGGCCGTAGGCATTGGTGGAACTGGCCTGGTTGGCACTGAGTACTCACAATCAACTAGGAATAAAGGACGCTGTACAATACTTTAGCAAATGTTGCATAAGTTTTTTAAACAATCGTTTTGATCTAGCTCGTAATACTGCAGTTTTTTATTGTTGTTTCTTGTTGGTCCTAGCCCCAACCCTCACGCTTTGGGTTGCATTGTTTTGCATACTTTGTAAGTGGCTCTCCTTATCTTTCTTTCTCTGTTTTTGGTTGTCCATTATTGAAACACTTTATGAAACGACCCACTCAAACCTTCTCATTAAAGTGGCCCTGACATCTTTTGTGCATATTCAATGGCCTTGGACATCCTGAATATGCAAACAGCAAACTAGCCAAATACCAATTGTTTCAACTTTTCTACAATTGCTATAATAATAATTATATATTTGTTGTTTGTTTTCATGGAACGTAAATAGGCAATTATCCCACCATAATTTACAATACACCTTGTTATTGTCAACAACACAAACAAGAATTGGCTTAGTATTAATAAGTATACACATTAAAATAACCTCTATACATATACACATACATACATACCTAACTAGTTATTAATAAACATACTTTAACGTTGTGATCATTTCAAGAATTAGTAAGTAAGCCCTAATGAAAACCACACAAGACAAAAGCCCCAACAAAACGGTCAAGTAAAATACAAAATACTCAAACGGAAATTAAGTTTTATGCATACGTAGTTTTAAGTAAAAACCAACAAAAAACAAGAAAGAAGCATGAAACTCAAAATGAAAACCTAAAAATTTATCAATTGATACGAATTATAAACATTTTGAGGTGCAGTATAATTATGAGATGTTCACAAATGTTATTTTAGAAACGCTTTTCCACGGATACTACAAGCGTAAGCGTAACATCGATTCTACCGTTTTCCCTTTAGCGTCAGGCGTCCTTCATTAATCAATCATTAAACAAATAGCAAAATGTCAAAATGTTTTGTGCATTTAATTCATATGTAGGCTCATTCAGAACTTTCAAGATAGTCAACGGAAATAGAGCTTGAACACACATAGACCAAAATCAACAATGGGTCTAATATTTTTCGAAAACCCATAATTAATACTGCACATCATCTTTTTTTTCGTATCAAAAAACTGTAGCATCAAGCCTTACGCAAATCATTATGGTAATGATCAAAAGAATTAACACTTGATTAGGCGCACAAAGATAAACCGGACAATTGTGTTATTATTTTTAGTGTATGATTAAAACATCCCAATATCCGAAACTTTGAAAGTTAGTGAGCGATTCTTTGTAGTGTAGCCTATACATGGAGCATAAAGCATTAAAAAACGGACTAGCTTATTAGTTAGGTAACAATTAGAGTTGATTATAAATCTGATACTATTTATTCATTTGAGTCTTCATAGCATACATTGTTCCTTTAGTTCTTAGTTCATTTAGTTTTTATTTAATAGTTAAGAACGAGAAAGGAACAAGCTTGATGAACAAATGAATGAAAAACAAATCAACTCTAGATGGCTTTTTTAACGAAAGTTCAGCAAATGATAGTTCAATGAAACTTGTCTAGTACTGAAACCTTGCTAAACTCATTGGACTCGACTTGAAAAACGAAATCTTCTTTATTATCTTGTTCGGGCCGTGCTGAGACCAACAATTTTAGGCAGATAGTGTTTTTGAAAACACTTATCGTGTACGTGTCGTGCCATGCTGTTGAAGTCGGACTTGTTAAAAATGACAGCAAGTATGCCTAAAATATCCAGACTTTGATCAAAAAGCACTGACCGGTATATTGAAAAATAAATATAGTATTGTTGTTGTCTTAGATCCTGGCTTAGAACCCTTTACACGACGACTTATTGCCGGGTAAAATAGGCTTAGAGTTGTGTGAAGGTATTAAAAGTATATAAATGTCAAATTTATGATGTTACCATTGAAAACCAAATTATTTTCTCACTAAGACTATATTTCATACCTTTCTTTTCTATGGCATCTATACTATATGGTTGTTCATTTTCGACCAAGATCAATAAAATCATGAAAAATTATATTTAGTTCAAAAGTACGAGACTTAACGTCGTTTCTATAGAAAACAAACAACTGAGATTAGATTAACGCCGCTTCAACATTAGAATAAACCGCATAGTTTAATTTTATAATTTCTTGTCTCCCACTTATTCGATGGGACTTTTTAAATTTCACAGCATTTGACCCGCTGGTAAAACGTACTAGTCTTTGCTTACACTTATTATTTCCACTTCAAAAATATGGGTAAAGTCTATTTCTTTACCTCAACCACAAATCACTCGAACTCAACTCTAAAGAAAAGCAATCAAGGCTGACTTTGTACATAGAGATTTCAAGAACTACTAAGCAAGCTACCTATAAATAGTCAACTTTTACAGCAATATACGTATACAAAATATTCAAGCTAGAGGAGGGCTCTCTGGGCGCACTGCCATTGTAAGAGTTCCATTCCAAATGAGTGACTCCGAAAAGGATTGGTTAGAGATATTAAACAAAAAGGCAAAACAAATTTTTAGAAAGTATTTAAAGGGTAATCAAGGCAATAGCGGTAATAATATGGTCAAATTTAAATAAAAATCAAACGAAGAAAATGGTTAAAAAATCATACAAAAACCTAGCATTGATATACTAAATTTAGGAGAATTTGCTTACTTGTAAAACACTACAAAAACAACAGCGTACGCTCATTATAAGCCGAAATTTTTGAATAGTTTCAGTTAGCTTAATTCCAAATTAAATTTTACAAGTAAGCAATACAGCTCGCACTTCGACATATTTATATTGCATATAAGTACTCATCCACATTTGCATGTACACGTACTTATTATTGTATGTATGTATTATAGAAAATTAATTGTATATGTATTTGGTTAAAATTTACGACTTATGATTTTCCACATTTACGGATTCGTCAAAATGGCTGTTAATTTTTTTGGATGAAACAAACGCAGTTAAATAATACATGTAAAATTAACCAAACGAAATTGATTGTTGATTACCATTTAAGCAAAAATTAACGCGTTGCCTGCAAACAGTATAAATTTATAAGAAATACTTGTAGCAATTTATCAAGTTTAAGAAATCTTGGAAATTTGAGCATTTAGATAAATCATTCGCTTGAAACGCTTTGTTGTTTGTGCCCTAGCGTTAATCTTAAGGCAACAGCAAATTACATTTTAGATACCCACATAAGTATTATTACATAAATGTATAAGACCTACACAACATGATCTCTGGTTTGTGGTATTTTGTTCTTTTGTTGATCGACCGACTCCCCTTTAAATGTTAAGCAATGCGAAGTGAAGCCTCGTCATCAGAGCATTATTCTAACTGAATTAAATTGAATTAATAGCTAAGTATATTTATTGTATATGTTTTTCCATTGCACAAACGCCAAATGTTTGCACAACAATAGAGCCGAGGACATAATGCCCTATACCGCTGATTAATCGACGACTAATCCGTTAGAAATGTAGCGAAAGTTTTTGGAAAATGCGCAGTAGCTATAAAACATTAAACACAAATAAATAATTAAAATTAAACTGAAAGGAGAAAAAATAAAAAAGTATAAAGTGATAAAACAAATTAATTTTGGTTTTTTTTCACTATTGCTACTTATGTATAAGTAGACCCCGGATTATATGTAGAATCACATTTTGAATATTTTCCAGATTCAGAGTTTGCCGACCAACATACCGACACGTTCTCAAAGCAGGCTTCCGAAATTAAGTTTCTTGCGGAGACCGTAAGATTATTATAATAACTCATTTGTTATAAAAATCAAACTTTAATGATTATTTTTGATTTTTATTTTATTACTCAAAATAAAATGATTAAATTTTATTTTTAAAGTAAAACTCAGTAATAATAGTTTAAAATATTACTCAAACTTCTAAACGTCTACTGGATTATAAGAAATTATGGCTTGTTTGATGCATATCCCTAGTAAGTAAATCACGTCGAACAAATAAAACCCATTGCCAAGTTTGAATATATAAATAAAATTCCTGTTTTTAAAAAAATTATGATTGTTTTTATTCATTTTACCCAAGAAATAATTTTAAATAATCATTATCGGTTGAGCAATATAATAAAAATCACAAAATAAAAATCATTGCGGTAATGAATAGATAAGCGAAATAGAACCGTATTTTATTTTTTACATTTTTTCCATACGGGACTCCAAGTTTAAGGTTTTTTTAGGATGAAAAATCTACGAATTGCAGTATAATTGCAGTATAAAAATTTCATTATTCATACACGCAGTCATTGCACGTAATTTGAATTGTTTTAAAAGGTTAAATAAAATGCCCAAAATAACCCAACAAGTGAAGTGCCCAAATGCTTAGTTGCGCGAACTATGCAATGAGAGTATTGTGTTAAAAAAAAAATAATGCATATATTGCAGTGTATTCTATATAAAATTCAAGGCTGCAAACCTTTAAAATTATCCATGAGGTTTGGAAAATGACATTAACAGCTTTAAGAAACTGCTTAGTTTAAGTTAATAAGCATTGGATTTAAAAAAAGGAGTTCGGCAAAATGATTATGCATTAATATAATATATACATATATATGTATATAACAGGTTGACTATGTAGTTATCATATATAAATCTTGGCACTTTACATTAAAAATCCTCCACACTTAGTTAAAAATACAATCGCTTATACTAAAATCTCCAGAGATTTCTAATATTTCCCTGAATACCTCATTTTTCGAAAAAGTGGTCTGGTTCGGGTTCAGGTTCGAGAAGTCAAAAATGATCCGGTTCGCGAACCCCAAAAAAACCGAACCGGTTCTCAGGGCTTTGGTTCCGGACCGGTTTGCAGCCTTGATAAAATTAATGATTGGTCCGTATCTTCAGCAC
The DNA here is from genome assembly GCA_035044965.1 of Lordiphosa andalusiaca. Lineage (NCBI taxonomy): Eukaryota > Metazoa > Arthropoda > Insecta > Diptera > Drosophilidae > Lordiphosa > Lordiphosa andalusiaca. Next base: position 138,097 of record JAWNNM010002897.1, on the reverse strand, counting down.
GTAACCGAGGAAAACCACAAATGAGATTTGGCAAACGCATTATACGCAGACTTATGCAAGGCCATTATGTCAATCAATTTTCCATTCAAGAATGTATTTTGTTTGCGTAGATACAGAGAACACTTTCGAATTCAGATGGGAATTAATTTGAAATGTCATATTTATTCACAATATAATATCAGGCCAAAATCCAAAATTGTATCTTGTTTGGTGCTTTTATTTTTAACGTTGACGAATAGTGCTCAGTACATACAACAATGACTACAAGCTGAAGCTTGGTATCTCAGTCAAAGTAGCACATCCTAACTATAGTGGGCCTTATAGTCCCGAATCACATCCAACTTATTTTCGAATTTTTGTGTTTCTCTGGGCCGATTTCAATATCTTAAGGATTGTCCAACAATGATTGTAATCAACAACAATGATTATTATCAATGTGATTGTTATATGTGACCACTGCTATAATTCTTGCCCTTTCCAACATCAATGCGTCTGTTCAAATTGACCCTAAAACATTACTCTCTGGAATTTGAGTTAGACAACCCAGAGCTTGCGCAATTATCGCAATAATTACTAGCAAAATATATTTTTATATTTTTTTTTTTTTTTATTTTAACTCTTATCACTTAAGACTAAAAGCAATTATTTTCTTCTTGTCAACTCAAGGGCGTAGTTATTCGCTGGACTACAGCCGAGAAAAAAATTTACAAACACTATGAAAATCATAACTCCAAATGCTAAGGACCTGATTACATTATTGATGATAGTTCTTAACTAATATTAATAATGGCTAAAGTTAAGTCTTACAAAAAAAAAGGGACTTTTTTTGTTGATTTTTGCGACACGCAATGGTTAAAAAAAATAGTTTTGAACATAATACATAAACTTAGATGCACAAAATAGAAGATAAAGCATAGCCAAGTGACAACGATATGAGTAAAAAGAACTAACAGAAACAGATGAAGAACTTAAAAACAAAATGATTTCTGAAGATGATGATGACTTGGTTCTGATAAGGTATCACAGCCAACTAGTTCTGTTGGGGGTCGCTGGAGCTGCTAAAAGTTCGACTGCGGCTGAGTCGTCTGGTGGCCTCTGCCAATGCTGCCTCTTCACTATCCACCATTAGATTGGGTAGCTGAAGTTGTTGCTTCAACTGCTTTGTCTGGGGACGCTGATCGGGTTGGGAGCTAAGCATCTGCTTTAGGAGTTCATGCTGCCCTGGATGCTTCTCAACAAAATCTTTGGGATATTGCCCATCTCTGAGACTACGCAAAGTCTTGATGCGCTCCATTTCGGTGCTAAAGTACACATGCAGCTCAAAGAATATCAAACCAAGGGAATATATATCCACTTTATAATCATAATGTTGGCCCATGAGTTGCTCAGGCGACATGTACAGATGTGTACCCACCTGTTGGGTATGGCGTGCACAGGGCAAGCCGCTTTGATCTCCACATTTGGCAATTTGATTAGGTATATCGGACATGTCGGTGACCAGACCAAAATCTCCTATCTTGATTTGACCATCCTGTGAGAAGAATATGTTACTTGGCTTCAGATCACGATGTATAAGTCCCTTCAGGTGTACATAATCCACCGCATCTACAATCTGATGAAAGATATAAGCTATATGGGAGGCACGAGCCTCGGTGCGATTATCTCTGAGCCAATCCCGCAAGCTTTCCTTGCGACACAACTGCATCTGAATGTACAAATACACCTTGCTGGGCTTGGCCAAGACACCATTGGCACTGGGTGGGGTGGGGATAAACTGGCTGCCACCATTATTATTCTTAGTCAAGACTAAGGTGAGAGCTTTGCGACGGGGCTTATTGTCAGCATCGTCGCTTTCATCACCACCAGCCTTGGAGCGCACAGATTCAATTTGAAATGAGTTGGACACTAGCTGATGCTGCGTATAGTTGATGTTCTTCAGATCGAACGAGGCTGAGTGTATATCTATGGACACAGAGTTGCGTTTAAATGGCCCTTCTTTCTCACTCTCTTCTTCATCATCATCATCGTCTTCTTCCACCTGTTCGGCTCTTAAAGCTGCCGACTGCGATTCACTGCGAAACTCTATGAGCGAGTCTTCCTCTTCCTCCTTAAACTTTTCTTTGATGTGGTTGTGTCCAGGGAAGTCATGACTACAGGCAGTGCTATTGGCTGCATCTGATACCCAAGATAACAGCTGCTGATGGCGTCGCTCTTGTAAATGGTCAGCCAAGGACGGAAGAGTACTACCATCTGGCGTTTCAATTTGTATGGAAGTTGATAGCTCATGGGCCAACAGTTTGCGATCCTCCTCCTCTTGCCAGCCAATGGGTGGCGTTTCTACCCAGGACTGCAAAGAATAGAGAGAATATCTTAGTTTTCAGAATCTACCCATCGATAAGTATATATAATATATTTGTAATTGTCTTTACAGCACCAAAGGGCCAACACGAGTTACTCTTTCGCACAAGCTAAAGGGACCAACTTTGACTAATATTAACTAAGGCCACTATAAACTCCGTATATTGTAAATAGTTATAAATGGTTTAAATTTGCGCATCTCTGAAAGTCTGTTCGTATGAAACAAAATTGTATCGAAAATCGCAATAATTGGCACTGACCGAAACTGTTTCATGTTTTTAAAGACTTGCAGTCTAGGCGCTAATACGGTTTTTTTTAGTTTCAAGAAAATCGATACTTGGTTACCGATTTTCAGAATTTTAAAAGATCGATTTCGGTACTGAGTTAAGACAATTAATTCCGTTATTTTCCCTTTGTAACTTTAGATTTACTCACATGAAAATAGCGTACAATATTATGATGCTCACAGCTGGCCAGGGTACGTGCCTCACGCAATACACGCTGCCTGGATGCCTCCTTATTTGGCAATGTAATCCTTTTTATGGCATAACGATTCTCATCCAATTTGTTTTTTGCCTCAAAGACCACCCCAAAACCACCACGTCCCAGGCACTGCATTAACTCGAAATCAGTTTGGAAACGGGAAGTATAATGTTCACCCGAATGAGTGGTGGACTCCGATATTGAACGTTGGGTTCCAGCGTTGCCTGGAAAGCTAAAACGATTTCCCGGTCTAGGCAAGGCTCCCACGGGTCCTAACAAAGCCTGAGTAGAGGCTTCGGTGGCCTCAATTGCTGTCTGGACAGGCACATGTCGTTCAATGACCAGATACTCTCGTTCCACACGCTGATTCCGTTGTCCCATGAAGATGTTAAGCAGCACGGCTGAGGTAAAGGCTATGACCACAATCTCCTTCCACCAGAACCACAGTGAGAGTATGACCACTTTGACGGGAGCATCAATGTCATCGAGACTAAAACTCAAATCATCATTGATGCTGTGATTTCTTATGGAATCTGTCGTCTCGTTTCCTTCGGTTGGAAGAGGCGCCTGGATGGCGGGTATACCAGTGGGTGGAATATCATTAGTGCCACATTCTGAGGGTTGCTGCTGCCATTGAGCGTCGGTGTAGAAATAGAAACCGTTGCCATTTACGTATTCTGAGGCATTTAAAACGGATTGGGCAGCCAATGCAAAATTATGCTCTTCATAGGGCACCAGTGGGCCTTCTCCTCCTGCCCCTCCATCTACCGTAGGTGCTATTACCTCCGATTCGCCTTGATTTTCACCTTGGAATACCACCAATGAGTTGCTACTGGCTGCGATGGGTTTCCAAGGAATTTTGGGCATTAGACTAGAATCTCCGGTAAGCTGTTGATAGACCTGCGTCTGATCCAGAATTTCTTGACGCAGGCGAATGGATTCCTGTATGTACAATTGCTTCTCGTACATGCCCAGATAGATGGAGGGAACACTTAACGGTTGATCCTCCTGTTCCCACAGCCACTGAGCCGAGCTGAACAGATCTATGGATTTCAGTTCATCGGCATCATTGGTTTTCCAGGCGCTCACAATGGGATGATCGAACTAATAGGGTAAAAAGAAGATTAGCTTTAGAAGGGAAATCTATAAAATGAATTTCACTCACCTGATATTTCCAGAGTATTTCTTGAGGATCGCTCTTGCTAACAGCACAAATGACACCTTCCGGCACCACCACACGTATGTCGACATCTAAGACAGCCAACTCTAGCTCATTCCGCGGCTGCTTCTGGCAATCGGAAGGGCGTACCACATCCAATTCATGTTGACCCACACTAAAATTCCAACGTTCCGTGCCCGTACGTGATTCCACAGCACGAACTGTCTGTGTCTGGCGACGCACCACTATAACATCATCTAGCAACGGATCATGTGCATTTTTCACCTCATCTTGGTGTTCCTCGCCCTCCTCAATCTCCTCCTCCAATTTAATGGCTCCCTTATCATCTGTGGCATTGACACAACCACTAATGGAGCACTCATACAACATCTGACCCGTACGCACGGACACTCCATAGGTGCGTGTCTCCTTGCCACCGGAAATGACCAGATCATCACTAAATTTGGCACTGGAACTGAGTAAATTTTCCGCAGTAATGGGAATGGGATCTATGGAATCGCCATCAAATTTATAAATCCCACCACTAAGCGAGGGTATCATGCGTACAAATTTTCCATTGTTTGTCAATTCCAGACGATGTATGCTGGAGGAGATAAGTGGTCCGGGTGCTGTCGGTATGCTCCAGCGCAGCTTACCCAATTTGGCTATATCCAAGGCATTTAGACGGCCATCTAAGGTGGTGATGTAAAGAAGCCTAATAAAAAAAAAGAGAAATAAACTTTGAACAAAATTCAACAAGAAATGAGAGTTGTCCGCGGATTTTATATGATCTTTTAATATTTGTAAAACTTATTTTGAATTGAGTCTTAAGAGTTTTGGGACAATGAATGATTTTAACAAACTTATTTAATATTATTTTTAAGTCTCTATCCCCTAATGAAAGTGGTTTGACTAGGAGTTCTACCATTCCAGCTTAACATAGAAATTTCGAGTATTGGATATTTGTCAAATTGAATTAGTCATGTCAAAGAGAACTGACCCTGTTCAACAATTTGTTAGCTTATCAAGTTCCATTGATTAGTCTCAGACGCCATTTCAAATATTTCCAATGCTCTAAAATTTCATCATTCTAAATTGCATTTCAATGGGCACCTAAAGGATTTGAGAATTTGGTCTCGCCATAATACAGGGTCAGGTTACACTATCAGCAGGTCAGCCAATGACAAAGCAGCACATCAACTCGCTAGACAGGTAAGGAGGATACGGTTGGGGAGGCACAGCTCACAGCTGATGGCGCTCACAACCAACAAGTGTCAGTTGGCGCTCTCGCTTTCTCTTTCACTCTCACACATGGCCCTGGCGAGCAAAAAAAAAACAGGCAAAGCAGTAGCATAATGGTGAAATACGTTTAAATTTTATTTAAATCATTTGCTGCTGCAAACGCTAACCAAATTTACTAATCAACAAACAGAATTGAATTTTTCATGCTCTCGTTTGGCCTGAGAGAGCGTTAACTGTTTTTTATTTTACTGTGTATTGTTTCTGTCAAAATGACTCACCGCATTTTTGATAGGAGCAAATCACACACTGAGCAACAGAGTTCAGGAGTTAAAGTTACAACACATTCAAATCACTGAATTTACTCAGACTCAAGCTTAGCTTGCACTCGCGGGATTACATTTGATCTAGATAATTATTAACACTAAGAAATTTATTTTTGTTTCACTTGTGTACCTAGCTGCTCAACGTTTTACACAATTGTGCGTATGTGAGTAAGTAAGGGAACTTTCGAGAACAATTAAAAGTTCTTCTAAATAGTTCGTCCGCTTACCTACGACCTATGCGGCGCTCTTCCTGCTCGACACAGTGGGTCAAGGTAAAAGCCGGAGGCGATCCGCCTGTTTGTTGCAGCTCTGTTTCCTTTGGATATCCCACTCCAGTCGCCGCCCCCACACCCGCTGCTGCTGCCACAATCGAGGTGAGCATAGTCAGCTGTAGCATTAGATTGGGATTGCGGCTTCGGTGTTTGCCGCTCAAATCATGGCTTATGCCCATACTATACATATATATCTACGAATTAAGCTACTAGTGTGGCTGTGTTTGTTGTTGTTGGTGGAATGTGTTGTTTAGCTATTAATTGGCTTGGCGGTGTTGTTGTTGTTGTTGACGGCGTAACAGCAGCAGCAGCAGGAGCACCCATTGCCGCATTACTTAAACGCGTGCGGGCAAAGGAGAGAACAGGTATAATATTATTTAACAATACAAATTATCTATCTTGTTTTTAACAATCAATTTTATGGTTTTCTTTACACGCTGCCTAGCTGGCCCACTGGCGAGTTTCGCAACTAGTGATGTGCTACCATTACTACTTGAGTATCGATACTCGATGTCACTGTGTTACGATGAATCGATGGTTATATTTACTTATCGATGGTTTCTGTAAGTGAAAGCTTACTCGAGCAGTAGGTACCCCATGTAGTTTGTATAGATTCGAAATTAAACTACATTTTAAGTATTTAACCCTTTCATAATTTTCGACGTAATGAGTAGATACGATCAGTCTTTTTATCTTATTTTCCAAAGACCAGATAGTCACACGGACAGTTCCCTTACTAGTCCGGATATCAGAAATTGTTCGATTGTCAATCCAGAAAATAGTACCTAGCCTCCATCGAGTACAAGAGGAGCTAGCTATCAGGGGGTCTGGTGCCCTCTAATAATACTAAGAGCAGATTGCCAGTTACATACGATTGCGGCCGCTTATTATCCTCTTTCTAGCATTTAATACAGGGTAAAATATTGCATTCTGCCCTGACCTAGCAATATCTCTGTAACAGAGTTTTTCTATGATGAATAAGCCTTTCCAACAGCTTCTTTATCTCACGCTTCCAGCACATAATTGTCCGCATTGCAGTTTTTCATTAAAAATTAAATTGTTTTATTTATTATAAAACGGATTTTTGTTTTGTTTATTAACTCTTGCATCAGGTCAGTAACTTAAGTTAATTATTAACTTAAATCCTTGATGGGTACAGCATCTGGAAAGGATACCAATTTAATAAATCAAATCATCTTGAATTCTGTCGTAAAACTTACAATACGAATGCGATGACCCATGGCATGACCGGGCAGATTCCTGTTGAAGCGGGCACGCACGGATCCAGTGTTGCCATGAATGCGAGTTACCTTGCCCCAAACCGCACGGACGCGGGTCTTACGATCGGGATGCTGGGGCACACACTTCTTGGTCTCAGCCTTGTAGACATAGACGCAACGCTTGCCCACATAGAACTCGCCATGCTCCTTGCGGCGGGCGCCCTCAATCTGCAATTGTTTTTCAGATTAGACTACACCTATGAATCCCGTCAATCATTTTGATACCCACCTTGAGGATGGCCTGGTTCTCATGCTGGTTTCTCAGACCGCGCTTGTAGCCAGTGAACACAGCCTTGGCAAACAAACGACCATGACGCTTGTATTTTTTGGCCGAGACCTTGCTCTCCGTGGTTGCAGGCTTCTCTGCTTTGGGTGCTTTGGCGGCTTTTGCAGCCTTGGGTGCCTTGGTAGCTTTGGGTGCAGAAGGAGCAGCGGGCTTGGCTTGTGTGTCGGCCATAGTTCAACTATTAATGAAACCGAATAGAACACATTGCGTTATTAGAGATGTACACCGATTTGTCACTTAATCAGAATTATGTGGATTTGTTTTGGTTTTTCTTTAGCCACAGACATCGTAGTGTTAGACATGCACTAAGCATACAACAATTTGCTTAAAATATGCCACACATATTCATATAGGTTTTGGCACGACGATTTCCAAAGGATTTTAACATTTTCAGAAGTATTTCTGTATTTTTTCTTATGCTTCCACAAAAATCGCGTACGTACCGGAAATATGTCAAATGGCGAAAGAGCGAATCAGTGTGACCGTTGCCTAAAGTGAAAAAAAATACCTCAAATTACATTATGGAATCGGTAGGCATACTAAAGAGAGGACCGTGCGATTAGGGTGGACAATGGTCGCTTAATCTTTCTTTTATTACCAAGTACCAGATAATCAATTAGTTTATTAAAAATGGCCAAGTATATATCAACTTCGGCAAATCACTTAACTTAGCATAACAGGTAATCGTATTACAATCACACGGAAACAAAACTAAATTATCAAGTTCTTAAAGCGAAATTCTTTCCATATCTATGATGAATTCTTTATTGGCAGCCTCTTCTCAAATTGTAAACATCGAACATCTGTTGCCTTTTGCAAGTCCCAAGAAGAGAAGAAACTTATTTGCAAACCATTTGCACGAGGGCTAACTCTTGTTGGATACAAAACAAGTTCTCTCCAAAATGTAGTGGTGCGAAATATTACATACTCAGCAGATATTGTTTTTTTAAATTGATATACGGTTGCCTTACGGTTGTGACGTTTATTAAGTTTTATTTGATATTATTTCAAAATTGCAACAAAATTATATCCAAGTATAATTTTTCTTGGGATGAGCGGAAGACCCTTCTTAAGCTATAGTTTTTAGCCATTCTTAACAGTAGATTTTAGCCGTTTTAGAGCACAGAAGGCTGACAAGCCAAGACGGCCACACTAATTTAAATTTTGTCGAAAAAAACATCAACAGCTTTTGGTTCGGAAGTCAACACTAAATTTCCAATAAAATGTCGAAATCTGGATAACTTCTTGACACACAATTTAAATTAAAAGCAAAATTATCCAGCACATGTACAGGACCTACCGTCAGCAGCAAAAGCCGGAAGCGGGAACAATCGTTGCATAAAGGTTTTGCTGCCAGCAAATCTGCCATCCCTCCTGCACTCATCTGCTGAACTTGTATGATCAATGGTTGGAATACTCCTGCAGGTGTTCAAATGGGACAAGCGCTGGCAATTGCTGCGCAAATGTGATTTGATAGTCAAGCGGAGTTTCAAGAAACAGGCCGTGTATCCCACCAAGTGAGTGTTGAGCCGTGGTGCTTTTCTTATCCCTGCTTACCTGGTTTCGTTATAGGCTAGCCGAGGTGGGTCGTCTGGTGGAAGCACGAGAAGGAAAATATGAGACGGGTCAGCTGTTCCTGCATCGTATCTTTGGCTATCGTGGGGTAATTCTCTTTCCATGGACGGCCCGTGTCTATGACCGAGATTTGCATAACCCCAGCAAGCTGATGACATCAACAACAACCACAACAACGACAGCTACTTCGTCCCATCAACAACGCACCAAAGAGGCATCGCTTAGGTTTAAGTCCAACAATGAGTCGCCGACAACAAATTCATCCCCAACAGCTCAACATAGTGAATCGTGGTCAGGGAGCGCGGAACCTACAGCCGAAAGTACCAGCAATGTGGGCACCAGCAGCAGCAGTCCCCAACAAGTAGACTCCAAGGAGGTTAAGGGTAAAGTCCAAACTTTCTACCAAGTGCTCATCGATACCAGGGATTGTCCGCACATTGTAAGGTGATGTGTAATGCCTAAAGATTTCAGGGCTAATCTTTCTGTTACTCTACAGCGTGCACAAACCGAGGCGGTGACCTTTTTGGGAAATCAGGACTCCAATCGGAGTCTGTATGCCATACCCGGACTGGATTATGTGGCGCATGATGACATAATGCCCTATAACTCCACGGAAAAGCATCCCTTGCAGCATGAACTGTTTGATAAATTTCTTACCTATGCCCCAGAGGCAGATCCTCCGTTTGTGGGGCAGGAAACTTTAAAGGCCTGGCAGGAGAAAAATCATCCTTGGCTGGATATGAGCGATGTGCATAAAGAGACTACAGAGAGCGTAAGAGTAACTGTCATCCCTTTTTACATGGGTTGCCGCGAGACACCAGCTAGTTCGGTTTACTGGGTAAGTGGGTGGCATTCGATTTCGATTTATTTATTTATTTTTTTTATAGTGGCGCTACTGCATACGCTTGGAGAATCTGGGTGAGCTAAGTGTCCAGTTACGGGAGCGACATTGGCGTATATTCTCTCTCTCTGGAACTTTGGAGACGGTACGAGGACGTGGCGTGGTGGGTCAGGAGCCCATTTTAAGTCCCCGCCTGCCGGCCTTCCAGTACAGCAGTCATGTAAGCCTACAGGCGCCCAGTGGTCATATGTGGGGCACGTTTCGACTGGAGCGCGAGGATGGCTACTCTTTTGATTGCAAGATACCGCCCTTTTCGCTGGAAAGCAAACCCGAGGACGTGCCACCACCCACAACAGTCAGCACCGGTATAAGTGGGGAAGAAAAGAAACGTGGCGACGACAGCGATTAATCCGGTGGAAAAGAGAAGACAACAGTTGTTAATTATCATAGTTAAATCCTCATGTATTAGAGTTGTACATGTGTTTAGTGCAAATTAAAATGATTAACAGAAATTCCACGCTACTGTGAATATGCCAGTCTTACATTCTTGGCCTCCACCTGGAGTGTGAAATCGAAGGGCTTTCGATTGTCGTGCAGGTCAAACAGTGTCTGTAAAGCATCTAACGCGGCCATTTCCTGAGCCATCTTCACATTCTCACCAAATCCTTTGCCTAAAAGCTGACGCTGAGCGTAGTACCCCACTTGGTACGTGGCAAGAACTGTATTTCGACCACAGTCCCCCATCAGCCGCGGTTCGGGTTCACCCAATTTTCGTTGCTCGCAAATCTCCTGCAGCAACTCTATCGGTTTTTGGGGTGTCCACAACTCCAGCAGATCCTTTTGATTCAATTGTGTGCAAATAAAATCGCGGATAAATAGAAAAGCTCTCTCCACTCCACTTGAATCCGCTAGAGCTCCAATCACCGCTTTGAGGGTCTCGGCCAAAACTTCCTCATTAGGCGGATATTCTGTGGAATATATCAAATCGTTGCTGCCCAAATGTCTCGAAACAAGAGCTAGGACCTCTGCGCCTAATAGATAATCAGCAATGGCTTCTTTTCCCTCTACTGGAACCTTTGGCAAGGCTTCATTTAAATAAGCTTCGATATAGGCTTGGGCTATGCGTCCACCTTTGTCGGCGAGTTCTTTGTTGTGGGGTATTGCCACATCTGCCTGCTCTATGCCCAGTTTTCGTTGCCGCTCCTCCTCCTGGTGGGCATATGAGCCATGTGTAAAGGCACGCTGCAAAAGCGCCAGCTTAAAGTTCTCGCCTAAACGTTTGCCAAAAGCAAATACCTCGGAACGATAGTTCCACTCGACATAGCCCGATCGTAGTTCGGGTTTCTGTGCTCCTTGTTTCTGTTGTCGGTGGGCCAATTCACGTAACGTCGGTGCGACCCACCGTTTCATGTGACGGCGTGTTTCACCTAGCCAAGAAACCAAATAATGAATAAATTGGGGGACGGGATTGAAATTTACCTGTGTTTATTTGGGTGCCGGGACGGACCAGCAGCCTGATGCCAGCTACACTGCGCATGAAGGACATTTTCAGAAACACAAATGGATTTAAATGTTCACAGTTTTTTTTTGTTATACAGCACTTCCTGCATATCTTGTTAGTGGTGTGACCGCAAGCTAAAGACAGGGAAATACAAAAAGCTATCGACTTTTCATGAATACCCCTTACTGGTTTAAAAATAACTAATACGCTGCTAGTATATGGCGAAATACGCTTTAACTTATTCTTCGTGAATATGCGGACTAAGCGATTGCAATTGTTATTTAACGATTTCTGAGTTTATTGATTATAAATTAATAAGATGAGCCCGAGAGTGATTGCTTGATGATTAACAATCGATTCGAGTCGATTTATCAGTGTGACCGCTTGTCCAACAGGACGCCATTTCTCTGTATGTGTTGTGTATGCGGCATGAAAATTTCTGAATCTGTAAATTAAATTGTAGCACTGACGAGCCCCTTATATCGGAATCGGCTTCTTTAATTACCTGATTATCTGTGTACACCAACATTTTCACGCACCATGGCACTACAGACCTACGGTGATAAGCCGGTGGCCTTTCAACTGGAGGAGGGCGGCGAGTATTACTATGTAGGATCCGAGGTGGGCAACTACATGCGACACTTTCGTGGCATTCTATACAAGAAGTATCCGGGTATGACACGCATTGTGCTGTCCAATGAGGAACGCAAGCGGCTGGCCGACTCGGGCCTGAGTTCACACATATTGGCCAGTTCGGTGTCATTGTTGCGGGCCGTGGAAGTGGATGATATTATGGCAGGGAATGATGAGAAGTAGGTGTTGGATTAATGATGTATTCGGTACATGTATAAAACCACTTTCATTGCAGATATCGCGCAGTTTCGGTAAACACCTCAGACACTCCGGTGCCGCGTGAGAGCAAATCCAAGAAGCAGCCCCAATATGTACCCACCATGCCCAATTCGAGTCATTTAGATGCGGTACCTCAGGCCACGCCCATAAACCGTAATCGCGTTCACACCAAAAAGGTGCGCACATTTCCCATGTGCTTTGACGATACCGATCCCACGGCTAGTCTGGAGAATGCCGCGCAAAAAGAATGCCTGGTACCCATTCGCCTGGACATGGAACTGGAGGGTCAGAAGCTTCGCGACACTTTCACTTGGAACAAAAACGAGAGCATGATAACACCCGAACAATTTGCCGAGGTGCTGTGCGATGATCTAGATTTGAATCCCTTGCCCTTTGTGCCGGCCATAGCCCAAGCCATACGCCAGCAGATCGAAGCGTTTCCCAATGATCCAGCTATACTAGAGGAGAGCTGTGATCAACGAGTGATTGTCAAATTGAACATACATGTTGGCAATACCTCGCTGGTGGATCAAGTGGAATGGGACATGTCTGAGAAGAATAACAATCCCGAAGAATTTGCCATCAAATTGTGCGCCGAATTGGGTTTAGGCGGAGAGTTTGTGACTGCTATTGCTTATAGCATACGCGGGCAGTTGTCCTGGCATTGCAGAACCTATGCCTTTAGTGAGGCACCTTTGTCCACCATTGATGTGCCCTTTCGCAATCCCAGCGATGCGGATGCCTGGGCTCCCTTCTTGGAAACGCTTACCGATGCCGAAATGGAGAAAAAGATACGTGATCAGGATCGTAATACTCGACGCATGCGACGTCTGGCGAATACCACAACCGGCTGGTGATCCAGCTAGTCCTCTACTAAAGTAATCCACTCTTATTAAGCAAAATAAATACATTTTAACCTTTATAAGCTTCTTAAACTGCGACTTATATCTAACTCTCTGTCACCTCTGGCTTATCCTGATCTTGGTCCCCCTCATAGAATTCGTTTTTGGCCTCTACCAGTTTGTCTTCATCTGCCTGCGACATGCGCACATCGGGATCGGATTCTTCCTTTTGTATATTTCTTACCTCCTCCATATCCACATCGGGCGGTGTCTGCACCATCTGTACACTGGGTGAATGCTGGCACATCTTGAGATTCTCATACACATGCTTCACAATCAGCTCCAAATATTGTTTGGAATTGGCATTATCTTGCCGTGAGTTAATCTCTGGATGTAAAGTAAAATCTGGAGCGAAGAAATCATAATACTCCGTAGGCGGCAAGTCATTGTCAATTTCCTGATCTACCAGCAAGGAGGTCTCGTGTGTCCAACAGCGTGCCACATTACGTAGAGTATATCCACCTCCACCCACCACCAAAGTGGGAACATTTAACTCTTTGACAAATTTTACACATTCACCATGTCCCCGGGTGCTAAGGGAGAAGCAACCCAAACGATCTCCAGCCAGTGAATCGGCTCCACATTGCAAAACTATGGCTGTGGGACGATAGAAGTCCATGATGGCCGAAATAATGGGTTTGAAAACCTGATAATAGCTTTGATCATCGATGCCCTCTTTCAGTGGAACATTCACACTATAATAGCGTCCGGATTCGGCTCCTATCTCATACATATCCCCGGTGCCGGGAAAGAAATAATTGCCATATTTATGAAACGAGGCGGTCATCACACGATCTGTTAGATAGAAAGCTTCCTGCACACCATCACCATGATGCACATCTATGTCTATGTAGAGCACACGTGGGTGGTATTTCAACAGCTCCAGAATGCCTATAACTATGTCGTTGACATAACAAAAGCCAGAGGCCTCAAATTTCTTGGCATGATGTAGTCCCCCGGACCAATTGATGCATATATCGCTGTGATGGTGATTCAATTTCTGGGCACCCTCCAACGAGGCTCCCGTATACTTGGCACAAAAGTCGAAGAGGCCATCGAAAACAGGACAATCCTCACCCACACTAAAGTGAGCCAAATACTTGGTATAGGCCACGGCTAAAAAAAAAGGTCGGATGCTTTAGTGGTCAATAATTTGGTAGTATTTCTACGTACAATTGCATTGTATGTTCTGCGGCGTCACTTGCTGCAGGTAAGCTATGTACTCATCGCTGTGAAACCTCAACATATCCTGGGCACTGGCTCTGAAATAAAAAATGTAAGTATGTTTGAAAACTTTTTCCACGGTCACTGGCCACTCACTTGTAAGGCCGATATATCTTCATTTTCTTGTGGAGGCCATAGTTCATCACCAGGCTGTGTGTTACAGCCAACCGTTGTGGCTTCATTGGATGCCCGGCTCCATAGTGAAAGTTGCCTACATCCGCGTTGTAGAAATAGGAAACCCGACGATCGCTCATCTTAGTGTTTTACTCGTAGTCCAAGACCACGACAGGCAGCAAATACGTTTTTACATAAAAGACAATCACTAAAACAGCCACTATAAACAATAAACGCCAAGTCGTGTCCAATTCGCCCAAAAGCATCCTGCAGTGTGACCCTATATGTGGTCCATTGAATTCTCTTAACATAGAGATGAGCACTACTTTTACGACTGTTACAAAAACTTTGTGCTCAACTATCGCATGTCTGTGCTTTGGGACGTCCGCTGTTTGATGGGTTAACGTAGTTGAATATATTTCTTGGGCTAGCTTGAACTAATTATATTAGCATGTTTCCATTTTTGACAGTTCAAAAACAATAAAAAGACCGATTTTGGATTGTTTCTGCTTAATTTGAAGCAAAGTAGCTTATGTATCGCTCGATAGTTCCAGAATCAAGCATAGAATTAAAGATTGGTGTATGACTGATCGTTGGACTCAGTACACGGCTTAACATATGCAATAACTGCCACACGGTCGGGATCGCGAATCTTTTTGTTAACTAGTTAATTAGTGCACAAGATTATTTGTCACTGTGGAAAATATGGCTCATCTCTAATTTTGCGAGGCACTGCTTTGCACAAGAACGGGCACACTTTCAACATCTGATTATGATTATTTTTGAGTAAATATAAATAAACAAAAGGTGTTTAAAAACTTTATGCAATTAAATTGCATTTTTTGATAACCAACATTAAATTTATATTTGATGACCTGATCTCAAGGTATAAGTTTTATATGAGCGCGTGGGTGCTGTGCGTGGTGAGCGAATCTGAGGAAATGCAGTAATCAACAATAAAGTCAGTGCCATAAAGCAAGGCGATAGATAACTGTGTCAAACAAAGTTCTCCACACCGAAGGAAGCCTTAGCAACCGAAACTAGGAAATTGATTTTCGGTTGTGTAAAGGAACGGGAATGACCTGAACACGAGGTTCAATAAACAAGCGATGTTGACCCTTTATTACGTGAGCGCCACCTTCCTTCAATCCTGGCGGATTCAAAAGGTTTGCAATAAAATTGCAGAACATTTGGCACAGCCTTCGAGCATAGCGTTTTATGCGCTCCAGGCGGGCAGCGATGATGGATTCGGTGAGTTTAGCTCTAACTAGAAAAAAGCTGCTATTATCAATTTATACTTATCATCCCAGATCCAACCTATGCCAGCTCGGAGTTGTGTGGCAATCGGAATGCCGCCAAGGTCACGGATATTCTATGGCTAATGGGCAACCAACGCGGCTGTTGTCTGCGCCCCTTTCAAAAATTGCTAATCACGCCTTGGATTAGCTTTCCTGCGGCGCCCAGTTGGTTACCATTTCATTATGCGGCCGACACTTTAACACCAGTGGCCACCCCAATGGATATGAAAACAGTCGCCCAAGAAAGGGTGATGTTGTGTCCAGATAAAGCAGAGCATTTGCAATTGCTTCTTGAAGCTGAAGTGTCACCTCAATGGGAAGCGGCTAATGGCACTTTCCTGCCAGTGAGGGTTAGTCGTGTGCTCTCAAGCCATTTTTTTGATTGAACATTTATTTCTCCTGCAGCTGGAAGATTACGGTAAGCTTATTGCTTGGAAAATAGACTCCCACCTGGCGGTTCTCATGGAGACTGATGTCCAACACTTTACACAATTATTGATAGCCACGTTTTTACGCAATAATTTATGCATTAACGATCAGCTGCCCCTACTGCGGATAGAGTGTAAGCTTGCAGCTGGTTTTCGAAACTAAAATACGAAATTTCCTTTACTTCATTTACAGCGGTTCAAATGGAGGGTGAACCCCAACCCTTTCAGTTGTTGGCCAAACATCTTAAGCGCCAGTCACGTCAAAAGGCCCATCTTACTCAAGATGGTTGGCGAAAACATTTGGAGGATTTGCGGGCCTTAAGTGTACTGGCCCATCAGGCCACTGAGTTTGAGCAGAAAAAAAATCGTTCGAGCATAGCTAAGCCCGATCTTATTGCCCATGAACCGCGACCAGAGACCCCGCAGACAGAATCCCCTGCCAAGGCAGTGGCAGTGGTAGAGCTGGAGCCGATTGCAATACCCACTATAACAACCACGGATCTAATTCAGGCACAGCCCAAGGAGCTGGAAAAGTTGGCTGCCCCTCATGTGACTGCCAAGCCGCCAAAATCACCTCCAAAAGTGGCTACCGCACAAGTTCCTGAGACTTCAACGCCGCTGCCCAGCAAATCCTTTGTAGTCGTCCAGCCCATTTCTCCTCCAGCTACTTCTGTTGTGTTCGCTTCTCCTCCAACACGTCCGGTTCTACGTCGGAATAAGCAGAGCCTGCCTGAAAGCAAACCTCTTAATGTTCTGGTCTATTCGGACAGTGCTACTGCTAGGAATTCTTCTCTGGCTACCCTAAATCAGCTGTTAGAGCCGGATGTTTATACTGTCTATCCTTTGCTGCCGCAGCAGGCAGCCCATAAATTTTGGTTTGAGCAGACGGCCTTGTTGGTGGTATGCGGTTCGGTGGCACCAGGATTGGGTAAAATTTTGGTGGATTATTTTCTGCAAGGCGGCAAGGTCTTAAGTCTTTGTTCGGATATATTACATTTCATTTTACCCAATTATCGCACCGCTGAGGTAAGTAATCCATTCATTTGATTTGCATACCGACTAGGTTGGTTTCTATATCTTTTAGGTGCGCGAGCACGAGCTGGTGCAGTTCTCCTATGACAAGTGGCAGCGAGTAAAGATGATGCATCATATTTTCTGTTATCAGCCCTCACCAGTCAAGAAACATTTCTCTACAGATAGTGAGGAATCATCAAAGTCTTCGCATTCGCGAAAGCCGTAAGCTTTTTCTGATAGCATTCATAGCACACCCTCTCCCAATCTCATTATTCCAAAAAACACTAACCATTTCAAGGTTCATATAGCCAATATTGCATGTTTAATTCGGATACACCGAAGTGAAATCTATTTTATGTTTAAGATGGAAGTCTTTATTTTTCTATACTGGCCTTGGGGCACTTGGTACCTACCTTGTATTACCTGTAGAAAAAATAGAGGAAAGTTAACTTCGGCTCGGCCGAAGTTTCTATACCCTTGCAGCACGTTTTTTAACTAATTTGAAGGACATATCCACTGGGTATATTGAAATTGTACAGATGTAACGCATAGAAGGAAGCATTTCTGACCACATAAAGTATATATATTCTTCATTAGCATGACAAGCTGAGTCGATATAGCCATGTCCGTCTGTTTCTATGCTATCTCTCCTCCGTTAGTTTTAAAGCTATCGCCACCAAACTTTGCACGAAGTCTTCTGATACAAATAAGCTGCAGATTTGTCGTAACCGGCCGGATCGGATGACTATAACATATAGCTGCCATAGGAACGTTCGGTCGAAAAGCTAGTTCCAGTGAGAAAAACGTTTTTGTTTTTAGTGCAAACGTCTCCAAACTCCGTATTTACTAGTTTATAATGCTTCTCCATAATTCTGCCAAATTTGTTCGAAATCGGACATCTATATAGTATAGCTGTCATACAAAAGTAGAGTCAGAAAAGTAGTCTTATTGGGAAAAACTTGTTTGTTTTCAGTGGATATGTCCTTCAAACAAGGGTATACAAACTTCGGACGAGTCGAAGTTAAGTTTCCTCTATTTTTAAAATTACTATGCAACAAGATGAGGCTTTAATGCCTTGCTACATTGTCCAATTCGATTTAATAATAGTAACGTCAACTCTAAAAAAGCCTTTATAAGTTAGTTGTATAGGTAATATATTATTTTTTCATGCTAATGACGGTGTTCGTTCAATTTCAAAATCTAAATTAAGTTGCTAGGCAGAAACAGCATCTGCTCCTGAAGCTAAGTGCAAACTTGGAGCTATAAATACAAATTATTTTTATAAGTTCCGAATATTGCACTCCAATGAACATTTCAAGTAATTTTTTAACTTATTCCAATTTCTATATTATTTTCCATGTTTAAAATCGGCGTCACTTCCTTCCTCATTGTTGACTTTTTAACTCCTGATCGACAAATTAATCCTATATTACCTATAAATTTTTTTGTAACTCTAAAATCAAGTTGGATATAAAGTCTTTTTTTTACTATTATTCAAATGAACGTGCTTTTATTTACTTATTGTATTGAATTTTCGGCTTGGTTATCTGCTCTTCTTTTTCTTATATTCTGGGTGCGTGATATATTTCTCTTTCTCTCTGTATGTGTGCTTCTATATGTGTGCTCCCACTATTACTATCCAATCTATCATTAACCAAAAAACCAAAAAAAACCAAACATAAAACCCGAATCAATCAAAAACGCCGCTTAGAGCTCTAGTATGTCCAAGGTCCATGGAACTCAAAGATCTGGCTGGTCAGATTCATCAATTGGATGTCCAGGTGCTGGGTACAGAAGAGACCTGGCAAACGCCTAGTCTATTGTTGGCCAAGAGTTTGCAAAGTGGAGGCAAAGCGGTATTCTCCCAGGTGCATGAATATTTTCCAAAATTTGTTTAATTTTCGCTTATTTAAAACTAAATCTCTGGCGAAAAAGGTTCATCTGGAAACCAATCCTAATGAATTTGAATCGGATGAACTGAAGTTCGAAACTCTAAAGCAAAACGAGCAAACACGTCTTGAGATCTTTGCTGATCTGTTGAGCAAACACTTGGATGCGCAGGTGATGAAAAAAAATGGAGAAGTTCAGACAGAACAACAGCTTGGTGTGGTCTACCAGCAGGCCTATTTCTTGGGACGTCATGAGGTAGGCTTTTTCTGATTGTACCTATAACGTTTCAATTTTCCTATTCTCGTACAATTCTAGTCGAAATTCGAGCTGTTGGAGAAACTGCGCTTACGCTGTTCAGGCTCTGACAATGTCATTGTCACTCCCAAGTTGACCTTGAAATTTTGTGGCAAGGATGATAAGGTTCCTGAGGCTAATACAAATGTTCTGCCTATACTTATACATTCATGTCCAGATAATTTCTCCACAGTGGATTATTTTGAAGTGAGTACAGAATCAAAATTGTAATTTTTGTTTAATACCTTTCCCCTGCAGAATCTCAAAACCGAGCACATTGGACGTTTGGTCATCTATGCTCCTGTAGTGTGCAGTTCCATGCATGTCATCAATGACCTGGAACTTATGAATGGTCTGGCGGTGCTTCCTCTGCAGCAAACTGCCGGCTTGGGTCGTACGAAGAATCAGGTTTGTGTTTATCCTTTTTATGAAGATTTTACTACTAACATTTGTATTTCTGGTTCTTCAGTGGCTAAGTCCTCTGGGTTGCGCCATGTTTTCGCTACAACTACATTTGTCAATGGATTCGCCGTTAAGCTTGCGGTTACCATTGCTGCAACATATTATTGGAGCGGCCATTGTGAATACCCTGCGTGGCCATAAACTCTATGGGGTGAGTGCTTATGAGCAGTGTATCATACTATGCTATTATTAATGGTAACCGAGAAAGCTAAGCAAACTTCGTCTGTGCCGAAGTTTTTATACCCTTGCAAGTGCTCGCGTAAATATTTTCAAAAGATACTCTTTTTCCCATTTTCCGACCGATCGTTTGTATGGGAGCTATACGATATATTCATCCGACTTGGCCAAAATTTTTTAAAATTATGTGAAAGCATGTGAAAAAAACAAATACAAAATTGCAGGATGCTACCATAAAAAAAAAGTTTTTCTAACTAAGACTGGTTTTCAGACCTATCTTTTGTATGGCAGCTATACCATATAGTTGTCCGATTTTAATAAAACTTGGCAGAATTATAAAAAAAAAATATAAAACCTACGATTACACAGTTTGAAGACGTTTCCATTGAAAAGAAAAAATTTTGCTCACTAAAACTAGTTTTGCGACCGATTGTTCCTATGAAAGCTATGAGGCATAGTCATCCGGTCGGTTCCGACATATTAGTAGGGTGCAGCAAAATGAAGACTCTGTGCAAAATTTCAGCTCGATAGCTTTACAACTGAGAGACTAGTTCGCGTAGAAAGAGTCAGACAGACGGACGGACAAAGCTCAATCGATTCAGCTCGGTACCCTGATCAAGAATATATATAGTTTATGGGGTCGGAAATGAATATTTCTATGAGTTGCAAAATGGGCCAAATTATAATACTTTTTCCAAGGGTACACAAACTAAGCATGAATAAGCAAAGTTGTAGGTGTATACCGTACGCAGATCAAGTTTGTTTTAGATTTGTAAGATTCCAATCTTCAGCTTTGAGTGAGTGTGCGATTTTCCGGTAAAAGTATCTTTTCTGATTCATTCCCAGCACTAAATTTATATCTCAAACATTGGATTTTGTTGTAAAAATACTCTTTTGCATGCACAAGAAGACTAGTACCATATTCTTAGTTTTAAATATGACTAGGGTAATTTTGATTAGGGTATTTGTAAATTGCTTATGACTTTCGCTTGATCACATTCCTCACGAATTTATCTGATTGTTAATTTCCAAAACTGTAATCTTAAAGTTAAATTTATTGTTTTTAGTCATTTGCTGCATTGCAAAAATGAAACTGTTCGATAGATAATACGAGGCTCCTGTTCGAATTTAGATCATTTTTGGAAGGGCACGTGTTTCAACTGTTCAATCCAAATTTTATTTTAAAAGTTAATCAAGTTCTTTTCTATTAACTGCATCAAAGATGGTAAGAACTAGAGGCTCAAAGTCTATGGAACGTAGAGTCTGTATACCTACAAGACGATCAAGCCTATGTCAAGCGTATGTCCCCAATTATGTTGGTAGATACTTTAGCGAATGAATGGAATCCGACATGCTCCCCTTCCTAGAGAGTTAAACTTTTTTTGATGAAATGTTAAAGTACTGACACGCTTGGAATAACTAGGCAAATATCTTAACCCATTCAGGATCTTAGAAGGGAACAAATACAAATGTAGCTCAGTTCCTTTATGGTTTACCCTAAGAACTGGAATAGAAATTCCTTATACTAAAAAGAGGTGAACAGTTTTGAATTTAATTTGGTTTTATGATAAGTTTATTTGACATTTCGCCTAGATAGTTTTTGTTGGTTGCCTTTGTAACATCTTTTGCTATATACACCCACATTTCACAATACATATATCTATCAGTAACCTAATCTATATACATATATTCATGTATGTATTGTTAAATATAAAGATAGAGCTTTGCTTACACTTAATTAACAATTTAAAAATTGCTCACCTGATTTACGTTTACTTTTCGATTTGCCACAGTGCTTGCTTTTTTGTTTGTTGCCTTTTACATATTACTTGTCTTTTGGAAAGTTAACATTTGTGTTTAATGAGATATTTATATATATTTTGAATTCTTTAAAATCATTTTTGCTATAATTAAAGTTTATATATTTTTGTTGATAGTTTGAAATATTTACAAGGGTTGGCAATTTGAACTGCCAGACAAATCCCTGTAGTTTTACACAGTTTAGAACTCCAGTAATTTATAAGAAGGTCCCCAGATATTTCTAGGAGACAGGGATGCCGTCTGAACAAGAGACACAACAAACAACAACATTGTTAATAGTAAATTGTACTAGACTATGGTTGAATAGAGACTTAGCAGCTGCAAGCCGCCAGCTGCTCAGAACACCGATTCCGCGGAACGGGAGAGATTGACCGGATGCGAGGGACTGCGAGCCAAACGTTTTTTGGGCAAATGCTCAAGCAGCGATAGTAAACGTGCAAATTCCGGACGATGCTCTTTTTCATAAGTCCAGCACAGCATTAGCAGATCCTTAACATCTCGTCCCGATTGCAGATTAGCCAACGATTGCTTCATGCCGCGACCCACTTGCCAGATTATGGACTCAGCTGGCTGATCCTTGAATGTAAATTCACCACATATCAATTCATACCACACCGTGCCAAAGGAATACACATCCGAATAGGGAGTAAACCCCAGGCATTCACCCTTGGGCTTGCTTGGTTGCAGTGCCCTAATCAGCTCCGGTGCCAAGTAGCAGAGCCAATTATGGGGCACACCTAGGCCCATATCACAGTACAACAGTTTCGTGGAGCTAAAGAGGCCAAAATCGGTGATAATCACTTTGCCATTCTCGATGAAAATGTTCTTGGTGCGCAGATCCTTGTGTATGATATCACGGGCATGCAAATAGCCCATTCCCTGGGCTATTTGTTGGGCTATGAGTAGCGTACGGTTCATGGCGAACTTCTCCCTACGTTGATGTATGTAGGTAAACAAGGTGTTGCCCTTGCACAAAGAGGTGACAATGGCCAGATAGGGGGGATTCATGCAGGCACCCATGAAAAGCACCAGATTCTCATGACGAGTCTTCTTGAAATTGGCCACCTCATTGCGAAAGGTCTCCAGCATATGCTCATCCTGTAGATAATCCTCATTGAGCAGCTTTACGGCAACATCGCCATGCCACAATGCTCGATGAACGGTACCAAATCTGCCCTGGCCGATACGCTCCAATAATCTGAGATCACCATAGGGTATGTCCCATTCCTTGAGTGAAATTGAGTTTTGCCTCCATTGACCCGAATCGCCGTCTTCGGTGGAGTCCAGTCGTACCGGTGTGCGATCCGAATCAGTGCTGGCACTGCCAGAGAGGGACACTGTTTTGTCGCTATCGTTGGACTTGTGGGTATCGGTGTACTCGCTGGTGAAGGGTAGACGCTTATCCACACCTGAGGTGCTCAGTTTACGAGGATAGAAGCTGCTGTTGGTGGTGGTGGTCGAAGAGGCATTAGATATTTGGCTTTGGATAAGAGAATTTAGGTGACCATTGGAAGAGTTGTTATTGTTGTTGCCGTTGGCAGAGCAGCTAATGGTGGTGTTGATCGAAGTGGGAGGTGTTAATTGCGGCTGTTCGTCCTGGTGCAACACCTCGTTGGTGATGAGAGCCTGCACTTGGTGACTACTTGTCACGGTGACATGGGGAAAATTGAATTGACTTTTATTCAGCAGCAATGAAGAGGGTGTGTTTAGGAGTTGGGCCTGTTCTCTCTCCCGTTCCCTTTCTCTCTCCCTCTGCTGGAACAATGCCGGACTGCTGGGCGTGGAGCTGGTACAACTGGAGCTGGGCGAACTACTGTCAGCGCCTTGCTGCTGCTGCTGCAAGGCTAAAGGTTTGCCCAAAGAACTCTTTTTCACAAGTGGCGACCCCTTGCCATGCACATGCGGTAAAGTGGAGTAGCCTACCTGCTCTTTAATGTGCCGAAACTCATCCACATATTCGCGGGGCAATCCGCAAGAGGGTGGCACATGGGCAGCACATGCCTTGTGGCAGATATATTTACAGTCTATGCACTTGAGCCAGCGGGAGAATACCTGCTTCTGGCATAAATTGCAGGTGGTCATAAAACCAATGACTTTGCTAAAACGATGTTTGATAGCATGTCCCATGCCCACATGGCCAACGCCTGGAGAACATGGCACCATCAAGACATTGGCAGAGGAGGAACTGGCATCAACGAAAATATCCGAACTGCTGGCAGAGCTATGGCTATCGGGACTGGGATCGGTTGGCAAGCGACTGCGTGTTGTGCCTTCCTCCTGGGATTGTAGCAAGGTCTGATGTTTTTTGGCGGGTGGGGGCGTGCCTCTACTTCGTTGGGGAGTACCATTCAGGCTGCTGCTTGCTCCTCCGCCTACACTAGATGGCGTAAACGGGGAGTTGGGTGGTGAGGGTGTCAGAGTAAGAGTCATTTGGGAACCCTGCATACTGCTGCTTAGGTCCTCTGTGTTTTGTAGCGTTGTGGAATTGCTGCTTCCACCCGCTGTTGCACTTTTTCCTCCCGCCTTGTTTCGATGATGTGCTCTGGGCGAATTAGTGTTTACACCCAATCCCTGGCCTATATTTCCAATACTGCCACGATGAATGTGATGAGGTCTATCCCAGGAATCCCAGTGCCATTGTTCCGGATCTCCCGCTGTTGCCGACGATGCTCCCGCTCCACTCTCAAGCATCTCCATGCATTTACGCAAATTCTGCATGGCCTTGCTTAGCCGACGCAGCTCCTCCTCTCTCTGATTGGGATTCTCTGCTAGCATTTGTTTCAGTTCTTCATCGCTTAGCTGAAGAGTCTGTTCTAAAGTGTTCAACCTGGCCAGGCACACATTCAACGATTCCTGGCTCAGACCCACCACCCTCAGCCACTGCTTCAGCTCATTGCCAGTGGCATGAGGTAATAAACCATTGGCTGGTATTCGCTCATTCAAGCGCGTTTTGGTCAACAGCAACTCGGAGAAGTATCTAACTAATTTCGATTCCAAACATCGGATCTCCTGCTGAGTGAGCGTAGCACTAGTGGCGCATTGTGTGCGCAGGCCCTCCAAATGGTTGGCCGAGAGATCAATCATGTCCTGGATGATAATTAGATTACTATCCATGGAGCTCGATTCGTTGGCATTGTTGTTGCTGGGCGACGTTGTCAGCTGGGCGGCACTGCTGCTCATCTTGTTGTTGTTGCAGCTGCTGCTGTTGTTGTTTTTGAATTGATTTTTTCAGACGGCGAGGGTCTTTCGGATTCCGTTATCGCACATGCTGTCCGCTTTTAAGGACACTCCCGCATACACCAGACAGAACTAGCTATGCTTTAAATGCAATAATTATCAAAAGTTTTTGCTGGCTCGGTCTGTTGTTGGTTGGTGGAAATGAAATGAAATTTCTCTACACCCAAGTACAGCGCACTCGCATCACGGTATCGACTAGATTCTATTCGATACTCTGTTAAAATTATCGGTAGTTACCTAAATATTTAACCCTTATGTCAACAGCGGGTTAACTGTTAACATTAAAGCACACTAATAGGTAATGATCCAATTTCCGAAGTTTAGTTTTCTTACCCTATTAATATAAATTAAAGCGAGAATATAGATTCGATTCGACATTAATTGTTAGTGATAGCGATTTCTTATTCAATTCTAATTCATTTTCATTTATTGGGTTTCTGCTTTTATGGATCCATTTTTTTAGTAAATATTTCTAATATTTCACTAATTTAAGTCAAATTATAAAATTTTGATTTGTACTTAGTTTATATATACCCTTTTTATAATTAAGTTGTGGAATTGTTTGCCACATTAGCAAGGAAACATTCCCGACCCTAAAAAGTATATAAATGCATGTCTGTCCGTCTTAATGCGTCGATGTCCGATGCTTTTAGAGATCGAGCCACAAAGTATTGCATTTAAGTAGGTGTCAACCATAACCAGATTAAGTTTTTTCAGATTTGGAAAAAAAGTAGAATAGATTTATTATAGAAATATTCGTTTTCATTTAGTGAAAGTAATATTTATTCTTCAAGGGATCAAACCTCCCAATATCTTATCATAATTATTATTTTATAGACACATCAACACTACATGTTCAAATGACTTTGTATCGTATCTGGTCAATAAGTTTTTATATTTTGCAGGTACTGGATATATCACTTAAATGGCCAAATGATATTTATGCCCATGGCAACATTAAAATTGGTGGTGTTGTTGTAAATACTACTTTGTTGGGCTCCCTAGCAATTGTCAACATAGGCAGTGGCATTAATTTAAACAACTCCAAGCCAACTGATTGTATCAATAATATGATCAATGAGTATAACTCCCATAAGGCAAAAATGGACAAATTGCCCTTGCTCAAGTATGAGCAATTTATTGCAATGATTTTTAATGAAATTGAAGGACTTCTGTGTTCAGTACAAAATGGAAATTTTGAAAAGTTCTATGATCTATATTACACACTTTGGTTGCATGAGTAAGTGTTGGTCATTTGATTCTTTGGAAACGCAGAAATGTTCCTAAAACTTAACTCATTTCAGCGAACAAAACGTAAAGATATGCTTGACGAATGATCAGGAAACAGATGCTAAAATTTCTGGAATCGATGACTATGGATTCTTGAAGGTGAAACTACCCAATGGCAGCGTGGAGTCTGTACAACCCGATGGCAATAGCTTTGACATGCTGAAAGGCTTGATAATTCCTAAGCATTATTAGTTAGAAAAGGCTAATTGAATTTCCAACTTGGACTCTTAACTATGCATGTAATTTCTGGGCATTTAGACAATTTTATTAACAATTCCTTAATTGTTAACATGAAGTGTTTGACACTATAAAATTAATTGTTCAGGCTTAAACTGTAATCCTCTTACTGTTAAGACACTGCCAACGATAAATATTTACCTAAAAATTTTAATTATTGAGGTATTGATGTTGAATTTACGTCAAAGTATAATGTTTGCCATTTATTCCAAGTTATATCCATGTATATCTAATCCCTTTAAAAACCAAAGTTATATGTAACCAATTTCTTTACTTACTATACTACGGGTTTTTGGAAACTGAATTTAATAAAGAAACGAAAAAAAAATACGAAGATGTGTGTATTGTTTTTAAAAGGGCCAAAAAAGTCGAAAGAATGTAATTTTTACTTCCACATTACTTTTTTCCCATTACTTTTAATTACTTTACATAACTTTTTTCATATGTAGTGGCAACTGAATAAATTCATTAATATACCACACCCAAAAAAAGGTAATTATCAAAATCTTTTGATTTTATTTTAAGCATGACTTTCGAATGTTCGAACCAACATAAGAATGTGTCTATTTCAAATTTACACTTTTCCGTATCAAAGGAAAATCTTTACTACCAAATTAATAATTAGTACCAAATAAATAACTAAGCAGGGAACAAATATGGCATCGCAATGGGCGTTTATTTGGTTTATTTTCCGTTGCAGTCTGTAAAATTTAAATGAATAAAAGTTTTTTTAATTTTCGGACAGCAAATTAATTTTCAATGTTCAGGAAATCGATTTTTATTATTTTTATTTATATATAAACCCTATAAAGTATATATATTCTTGATCAGCATGAACAGCCGAGTCGATATAGCCATTTCCGTCCGTCCGTCTGTCCGTCTGTATGAACGCGTCGATCTCAGATACTATAAGAGATAGAGCCATACATTTTTGCATGAAGGTCGACTTATGCTGTACGCAGATCAAGTTTGATTCAGATTTGCAAAATTGAGCTTGTATAGTTGAGCTGATAAGAGCACCTAACGGCACATTCATCTTTAGAAATTTAAAAACAAATGAAGGCCTAAGTGGGAGGGCGACTTGTCGCTCTCAGCCATCGCAACCTAACCTAACCTAATAACTAAAAGATCAATTTGATACTACCTAGGTTCATAAAGATACGGAAAAAGCGATAAGTAGTTTTAGTTTAAATTTAAGTCAACGTGTGTCAATTCAATATTGATACCATTTTTTTTCGGGTCTAGTCGATTTATTGCAGACTGCAACTCATGAATTTATATCTAAAATTGAAAAACTAATATTTTTGCTTTAAAATAACAGACGGCTTACATTCTCGGATACTTTTTGAGGATTGCTTTGTGCAAGGTAAACTCTTCAGATATAGCCCTCTGTTTTGGATCGTATGTTGGACGATTTTTTTTTGTTTTTAACCATTTAATTAGTGAACCGGCGAAAGGGTCGTCAAGTTCATTCGCAGCATGAGCTTTAAGGAACGCCAGCTCATTTTCAAATAATTGAACTGCGCTTTGAGCAATACTACCAGACTGGAATCCACCCTTCCTAAATATCGACAAGTATAATTTCGCGTGGTTGCACTGTCAAAAACAGGTACCTTAGGTCACGGATCTTCTAAGAAGGTCATCTGCGGTAAATTTTTCAATGTAATATTATGCCCGGTTCTCACTACAGCACATTCATGCATTCTTGTGTCGGATGCAACTTTCATGCCATACAAAAACCATAGCGGCTAGTGGTAGCAAACAAGTTGTAGTGACTTGACAGGGTATCGATAATTTTGCCTATCGTACGAGTATCGTTACAACTGTCAGCACTAGCAAAAACAATAAACAGCTGTAAAACTTTAAAGATAGGTACGAAGACGCTGAGAATTTTCTCACAGCTTAGGATAAATTAATCTTCTTGTGAAAATGTAAACTGGAAGACTCTTTGATGAATGAAAAGGCTTTGGGGAATGGCACGGTTGTTTTTATGGGGTCATTTGCATGGCGTTGGAGAAGGGGGAGTATTTATGGAGAGTGCAAATTGCATCGAAATTCTGTAGGAAAGAGCTGTTGGTGGTTGGTTTTCGAGAATTTGTCAGCTGTTTGGTCAAAAAACGAGTTGGCAGGCCATGCTCATTCTCAGAGCCAAAATAGCTAGAAAAATAGCTCGTCAGATGGCAACGCTCCGGTGCTATCGATATTTCTATCGAAAGCATCACCATCAGCAATGTCATTGTTTCTTGAAATGCGCACGATACCATCGACTGGTTAAATTCTCAACCATCGATAGTATCGTTAGTGCTATCGATGGTTTTCCCAACACCAATGCCGAAAGGTTGATATTTTCAACAATAGCTATGTAGTTTGTCATCTCTAACTTTTAGTGTTAATAAACGACATTTTACATAAGCACCGTTTTCCTTTGCTGGGGAGAAAAATTTGAGAAAAATTGAGGAAAAGCATACAAAATTATGTCGCAACGCAATCAACGCGTGGATCGATTTGCTCAGATGACCAAGCAGGAGGAGATTATAGCCAAAAAACGTCAGGAAATATTGGAAAAACAACGTACTAGCGAGCTAGCAAAGGCGGTGGCCGCAGCTCAAAATTTAGCTTACAGACTGAAGGCTCCCGCTCCCACTGACCTTGAGGAAGTAGAAGAGGAAGAAGAGCAGCAGGAGGCTGCCACAGAAGAGGGTCAGGGCGTGGAAATTGAGCCTATTGAACCCACAACTGGGAATGGCAGCTGCAAGGAGGTTTTCACCCCAACGACATCCAAGACATTAAACAGTTTCACTGGAAAAACAGGGAAAATCACATTTGGACTGAAGCGCCAACAGCTCTCACAGCCCAGCGTGGAGCCACCAGCAAAGGTGTTGAATACCTTTTGCAATGATGGATCCTTCCTAGAGAATTTTAAGAAAATTCTCGAAAAGCATGAAAAGCCACAGCCACCGGTTGTAAACCCCCTGCCCCCACCCAGGTGAGTAAACCGTGGCACCTGCCATTCCAATATGCTTATCTCTGCTACCACAGCACTGAGGAGTCCAACTCTGTGGAAAATCACAGTCTCGAACGATCAACCAGCAGCAACAGTCCACAACAGCTGGATCAGCTGGTTAGTGCCACTGCTTGCACTTCAGTTCTCACTGTGACCAGTTCGGGAGGCCCTAGTTCCCTGGCCTTTAGCATACCGGTTCAGGCTCCACCGCCACCACCGCAATTCACCTATAATCCCTCACTGCTGCCTCAGGGACCACCACAATTGCCACTGCCGGCCTTCTTCCATGGCCATCATCTGCCCATGCAGCTGCATGCGGTGGCCGCTCCTCCACCACCGCCTCCACCACCACAGCTGCCCATGGCATTGGCAAATTTGGCGCCCATTTATATGCAGCTGAATGCCATACCAGCACCCAAGGATTTTGATTTGAATGCTATACCCAAGCCACAAATTAATCTAGAGGCCATACAAATACCAGAACCAGGTCTTACACTGATGCCTCATCCACCGCCACCGCCGCCGCCCAGGCAGGACAACGAGCAGGACGAGAAGAAGCAATCAACACCACCGCCTCAAGGTGTGTCTCCCCTTTTTGGGCAATTTTAAGTTGTCTATTCTGTTCCTCCAATCCCCAACCCCAATCCCGCACCTCATTCCCTTCTAACGCCAATTTTCAATTTGTTTATATTATTTACAAATCGTTGTGCACGATTTTAAAGCAATTTATGTAGTTTTTTCAGAAACGTGCATACAATTGCCAACGTGCATAGAAAACCTAATCGCACTGGTCGCAGAAAATGGTGAAGATTATGAAGATCAAATTCGTATGCATAGAAGCGAATTGCATCCGGCTTTGTGGTAAATCACCTCAACTATGTTTTCCCATGAAATGTAGCGCAGAGGAAAGGCGCTCTCTATAGAGAGAACAATGAGATAAGTGTCAGCTTTCGCTACGGGGGAGGGGGATTGTGGACGGATTAAGACTGTAGAGCTTGAAAATAAAACTAGCTTGGGGAATTTCAGAGAGTTCAATTTGGAAAAGGTGAAACTGTTGTTCGAAATTTTAAAATATAAACGAAGTCTTTCTTTTTAATGTACTGCACTATGTAAGAAAAGAGGGGTTCTTAAGAAAGAAGCAGCCTTTTTAATTTAATACAGATAAGATTTATTAATTTCAGTAGTTTATTTTTGTACAAGAACGAACTAACTGTTCGACTAGCTCTTAGATCAATGGTCAAGCCATTCGTTGAGTTCAATAGTTAAGACGTTCAATTGTTTAGTCGTTCATTAGTTCATTAGTTAACCAACTATTAAAATAATAGTTGTTGAATGACAGTGTATTAAACGGCAAACCATTGACCAACGAACTAATTGGGAATTCAGTTCGAATAGAAACTTGCTTCGTTTTTATCATTGTGCCAGACATCAAAGCACTTAGAGAAAATGAAGCGAAACAAAATTTAAAAATATTTAAATCATCCATCATAAAGGAATAAGAAAAGGATCGAGGTGAGACTGCAAATCCATAGTGGAATTGAGGAAGAAAGAAAGAAAAAATAATTTAAAAATTAAAGAAATAGAAGAAAATCCACCTACTAGTGATACCCCAAACAAAACAAAATCTTTTGTTCTAATAAAGCAATATATCAAAATATTCTTTAAGTATATTGCTATTTTACTTTATATTTAAATCTATTCGCCGATTTAAGCAATAAGCTCCAACTCTACGGGCTCATACGATTTGTGCATCATCAATGAATAATATTTGTACGGGCCAGTTGGTTCTGTTTAACTTGTAGTCGTCTGTTTAAAGTTTTTAGTATCTTAATGTTCGGAGTTGGTGATTTTGAAATAGCACACATGGACAATCCAAACTTATTCCTCAAGCTTGAAACTTGAGTGAGATTTGGTACATTCTTAAGTTTAAAATATTATTCAGTACCAAAATCGAAAAAGTGCATAATTGTTTAGTTACAAGAGCATTAGAATGGTTTTAAATCAAGACTCACGTACAAACCGAAAGTAGAATAGATTAAACCAGCCGGATACGAATGCACTTTGGCGCCCTGACCAGCCTCGAAGAACGTTTTACACCTGGAGCAGCAGCAGCCATCTGGCGGACACACTCGCCCTTTCCCTCTCTTGACAGAAAAAAGAATATTAAAACCAAAAAACAGTACCAAATCGACCAAAATGGGCGCCTAAAACAGAGCTATCTATAGAATGTTTCCGTACTACACTTGAATTTGCCGTTGAGCACTTTTCATTGTATGTTTTACTTTTTTTAAATTTTAACAATAGGTTTCTTTATGATAAGAGCTGCGAGCAATATCGAAGCTATCGAACACAGCTGCTTGAGTACGAACGCCAAAGAGTCGAGCGGCAACGGGAGCGAGAGCAACAGCAGCAGCTAAGCAGGGAACAACACAAGGAGCAACAACAACAGCAGCAGCAGCTGCAACAGGAGGAGCTGAACAACAGTAATTCGGCGGCAGATAAATATGATCCAGAGTCAGCCATTAGTGCGGATTTTGATTCGGATGATGAGTATATGCGTGGTATGATGGATCGCAATCGTGATAATATTAAAAGGCGCATTGAATGTCGCAATGAGCTGAGTGATGAGGAAAGACGTGAAAGGGAGGAGTCCGCAGCGGCTGGAGAGGATCCTGAAGAGCATGAGGATCATGAGGCTCAAAGGCTAAGACGAAAACGCGAACGCAAGAGCCGTTGGGGTGAGAAGGAGCAAATGGTTCCCAGCTCAAGTAAGTGAATTTATCCACAAATGTTAAGGCTAACCTAATCTTCTTTAGGCCACTCCAGCCATTTTGGCAATCAGAACAAACCCGTTCTGTCCACCACCACACGTAACGATCCCGCCCTCTTGCAATATGCACGCCTTAACTATGGATCCACTCAACTGACTGAAGACCAATGGAAACAATGCGAAGAGCATTATAAAGTAAATCTTTTATATCAGGACATGATGCGTAAAAGACAGGAAATCGATCGCCTGGCACGTGGAGGGAAATTTAAATACGAATATGACTCCGATGAGGATGTCGAAGGAGGGACTTGGGAGCACAAGTTGCGCACAGCCGAAATGGAGGCCACATCATTGTGGGCAAATGCTTTGACTAAGCAAAGTGAGGGTAAACATCATATAGGTGATTTTTTGCCACCGGAGGAACTAAAAAAGTTCATGGAGCAATATGAAGCAAAAAAGAATAACAGAAAACCGGACTTAAGCGATTATAAAGAATACAAGTTAAAGAAAGATAACATAGGCTTTCAAATGCTACAGAAACTAGGCTGGAAAGAGGGACAGGGCCTGGGCCAAGATGGGGCGGGCATTGTGGATCCCGTAAACAAGTGAGTGGTGAAATAAGAGAGTATTTTGCTTAACCAAATCCTCTTGTACGCTTTTCCCAAAACAGGGCCCCACAACGTGATGGCAATCAGGGATTAGGTGTGAGCAGCGTTGCTCAACCGGAGGACTGCGACAATGAATATGATGCTTATCGCAAGCGGATGATGTTGGCCTATCGTTTTCGTCCCAATCCATTGGTAGGTGGTGAAGTATAAGTGATTTGTGCTTAATCCTCACAAATGATTTTTTTTCTAGAATAATCCACGACGCGCTTATTACTAGATTGTAACCCAACAACACGTATCTATAAACCAATTCGATGGGTATATCCGCTCATGTATATGAATCATAGTCACCGTAAATAACCTTCCTAGATTCGCTCGCACACCCAAATGCTTTGCGCAACTGAAATTCAAACTCAATTTCCTTGTTTAGAAAAATTAATTCCGAAAAAATATAATTATATCCCATATTTTTATTTATGTATATTTCGCGACACCGGCAATTACGCAGAGATGGCGTCAGGAACACTGAGATGCTGCTCTCAAATAAAAAAAAAGTTAAATCAAATGGAAATGTAGTAATTTGTAAGTCTGGCACAGCACTGTTTATTGAAGATCCAAATGTAAAAATAGCATTGTCTAAAGGTAAGCGCTTTTAGTTTTAAAACTCGCCAGTGATCTGAACCAAACCGAATCATTTTGCCATGTGGTTTTCGTTGAGGTTTATCATTTTCGAAAGTACTCCGGTTCAGTTTATCAGCTGGATTTAGTGGTGCGGTGCATCCCTAATTACAAATGCTAATAAATTAAAAAAAGCGATAGAAATGCTTGGAGGATTTTAGAAAACTTCATCAGATACTGATAACCGCATTGTGTTATTGGCCAAACGTGACTCTTTCAAATCTTGAAAAGAGATTGGAAGCGAATTTGGCAACTTCGTGACTTCGGAAATCGGACGCAATAAGTAAGTTCAAATCTATTTTGAAAGTCAAATTTGAAGAACGGAATCTAAGCATTGAGTCATAAGGACTGGCACGGACGAAAGGGTGCAAAAAAATGGAACAGCATTCTCTGGAGCGATGAAACCAAGATGTAAAGGCTAATAGTTCACGAAAACAGTAAAGGCAAGTCATAGGACCGATATTTCGAATCTATACCGAAATGTAAAGAAGAAAAAAAAAAAGCAAAGGCAATAAGAATAAAGCATCGGATACTTATTGCAAATGCTCAAACAAACCAGCTTTAATTAAAATATATATTTAAGTATATTCATAACAGTTCGTTATTAACATAAAGCTTTTGCTATTTTTAACTTATAAGGACTAGAGTTAAGTTTAATAAACCTCGTATAGTTGAACGATAAGGGATTGGCCATTAGGAAAGTGAGCATTGATACAAAAATTCAGTTAAGAATGCAACTTTTTTGGGGTGGTTACCTTTTCTTAGTAATATATTTAAAACAATTAAGAAAGTCAGTAAAGCCCGACAGTAATAAACTTTGTACCAACGAAATGTATGCTCAGTTTAAATTTTGATGCTGTTATTGCAGTCAAAAGCAGTGCTGCTACTGCGCTGATGATGCAAAACATTCTTTCGCTTATAGACTCCCGTTTATCCGATCTTTTTCAATCCCTTGGAGGATACACTTGAAAATTGCGGATTTTAAGGAAAATCGTATATAACAAGTTTGGCAAAAGTGTGAAACAGCCAGAAGGAAGCATCTCCGACCCAAAAAACAATATACATATATTCTTGATCAGCATCAACAGCGGAATCGATATAGCCATGTCAGTCTGTCCGTATGAACGCACATATCTCAGGGATGGTAAGATATAGAGGTTTGACGTGTATGGGACCAAACTTATTCAGGCAGATCAAGTTTACTTCCAATTTTAGCCAATTTTAATTTTGGAAAAAGTCATATGTCCCACAGTTTTAAAGATAGATGGTTCTTATCTTCAACACATATTTAGCAATCAGGATTATTAATCGATCCGGCGTGGTGAAAAGCGGATGAACGGTTGTTGAGGTATGATCAAAAGACTGTTCTCTGTTGCAGCGCAATAGTAGCGCTGCTTTCAGCCGCTTTAGCATCACAATTTAGATATTTATGCAAATTTTGCTTATTCTTAAACTTCTGCAAAAGTGTGAATCGTCTAAGATTTTTATAAACCATTTACCCATATAAGATCTATTCGAACTTAACTCTATTAGGGACTAGCATAAGGTGTTTTCACCTCGCATGCGAGTCTTCTATATTAAAAATAGTACATAGGTAATTGGTTGGCTTTTGGCTATCGGAAATACAATTGGCTCTTAGGAATCATCATTATTTTGCCAATTATCGTCTCGATTCATTTCAATTCTGGTGAGATCCTACATGGGAACACCTAAACACTAATAATACTAAATTGTACTCGATCTGGAAACGTTAGCTTAGGAGTACAGTGTTAGTACGGGTGTTTGATTGCCGCGAGCTAATGCCACTGGACATTTCATATCAGAGGTAAGCATCTCCAGCCAGGACATGTACAAGGGCGCTGATATGGCCTCCTGAAAATAATACGAAGCATACGGTAATCATGTCAAATTATTTTGGAATCGACTAGTCTTACCTTGCGCGGCATGGGCAACGACATGACTACCAACGATGCATCTGAAGAGTGTTTAACGACTAGTTCATGTATGCGCAGCTGACGATTCGTCTTTTCCGCCATACTTTGGAGCTCCTCATCGGTAATGCCAAACTCATTGCGGGCACTGCGGCGGAAGGGCTCTATAAGACGCTTATGCTTGAGCAGCGTATCGTGACGTGGCAGTTCCGTGACTCCTTTGAGCATAATGAGCTCGGAGTATTTAATGCGGAACTTGGTCAAAAGACTAGCCATGCTGGGAGAAAAAAAGGAACCAGGGCATAAAATACTTTCCCTCTTTTCTAACGGGGAATAGAAAAATATGGAAACCAACTTTTTGGTTGTGAGCCCACATTGGAATAAAAGCCTACCTTTTCTCCTCCTGCTCTTCATCTTTACCATGACACATGGCAAATACTCTCAGTTTGCAGTTTTGCCAATGCGATCGCATGGAGATTATATAGGGTAGCAATATGGTAAGACCTGCATAAAAAACAATTTTAGTGGGACAAGTAATCGAACACAAATCCAACTTACCTCCATCATCGTACAGCCAAAATACATCAATGTTGCCCTTAGGCTGTTTCCGGGTAAATATGGTCATGGCTTCCAGCAGATTCAGTGGTATCTCTGATCCTCCTTTAGTATGATAAGTCACACCAGTCGCCGCAGACTCATCCAAATTGCCATTCAGCTTATAACTGCGCATACCACGCTGCATGTTTGGCATAGGCGCCGGCTGTGGTATGGTATAAGATGAATTCGGGCTATCCATTGAAGCCAAATTTAGATTGGAGTCGATGTGTAACAGCTCGGAGGCCGCATTGGCTGCCGGCAGTAGTTCATTGGTAAAGCCCCCAGCATTGGCTGTGTGCATGTGGCTTAAGCTTAAGCTGCTTGAAGGTATGGTCACCTCTGGGCTCAGTTCGGAGAAGTCCAACCCATTGGGAAGACGAAGCAGTGCCACACCCATACGCTGAGAGAAAGCATTACTGCGGTATGATTAAGTAGAGATAAGTCTGTGTATTTTTGGTTAACCATTTGGATTTACTTACTACAAAATAGCGAAGTAGCTCTCCACCTCCTCCTTGCGACAGCGATTCCAATCGGGTTTGTAG
Source organism: Lordiphosa andalusiaca (assembly GCA_035044965.1). Lineage (NCBI taxonomy): Eukaryota > Metazoa > Arthropoda > Insecta > Diptera > Drosophilidae > Lordiphosa > Lordiphosa andalusiaca. The sequence continues at coordinate 101,407 of JAWNNM010002897.1, read as the reverse complement.
CCCACTAAAACAATGTTGGGAGACATTTTGCCAAATCCTGTGGATTTCACAAGCGCATTGATGCCGTCCTCTAGGCTAAACCCATCGATTACATTGTAAAAGGCTTTAATTTTGCGTGCATCCAAATATTTTTGACCCTCTTTTACCAATTGCAGGCGATTCTTGTAGCTCACACGTACCTAAAATGTAGAAAGTAGACAGCTAAGTAAGCGGAAGGATATTTGGTCTTTGGCTTTTAAAATGTCATGCTGCCTGGTAAAATTGTATATTTTGCATAACTTGAATAATTCCAAACTAGCTTTAGCATAAATAATAAAAAGAAATGCTGTTTTTTAAATATAAAATCTTTACACTGGTGTTGGTGTTACTCGTATTCGAATCATTCTGAAAGTTGGTATATCTGTATTCTCCTTTTTCTAATAATAAAAAAATTCGAAACGTACTATAACACAAAAACTTGAAAGCTAAGCTTACTTTGTCTGTGCCGAAATTTTAATAGCCTGGCAAGTGCTTGGTTAAATAATAATTATAATAATAATTATAATAATAATTATAATAATTATAATAATAATTATAATAATTATAATAATAATTATAATAATTATAATAATAATTCAATAATTTTTTCCTATAACGACATATTTGCCGACCGATCGTTCGCATGGGAGCTATATAATATAGTCATCCGACTTGGAGATTTGTAGAGCTGGGTGAAAGCGTATAAAACAAGCAAATACAATATTGCAGGATGCTACCATTAAAAGCAAAAAAGGGTTTCTAACTAAGACTGATTTTCAGACCTATCTTTTGTATGGCAGCTAAATCATATTGTTGTCCGATTTTAATAAAACTTGGTAGAACTATTAAAAAAGGACAGAAAGCTTATGAATACAAAGTTAAAGACGTTCCCATTGAAAAGAAAAAAGTTTTTCATACCAAAACTAGTTTTCCGACCGATTGTTCCTATGGGACCTATGAGATATAGTCATCCGATCCGGTCGGTAAATTTCGATATATTAGTAGCGTGCAGCAGTAAGAATACTCTGTGCAAAACTTCAGCTCGATAGCTTCAAAACTGAGTGACTAGTTCGCGTACGAGCTTTGTCGACTCAGCTCGCCATCCTGATCAAGAATATATATAGTTTATGGCGTCGAAAATGAATATTTCTATGCGTTGCAAACTTCTGGGCAAAATTATAATACAAAGGGTATTATATAAAAATAAAGATATATTGTCAGTTTCAGGGGCCGAACACCCGATAGCCAGCTGATGATTTATGCATTCATAGTAATTCGAAGTAAGTATAAAATAATGGACTCTCAAGTATCAACAAAATACACAGTCTTTCAGAAACAGGTCGTTCTGTAGGTCGTCTGCGGTAAATTTAACAATTATCATTTTACGAGTAAACACCCTCGTAGTAGTTTTACTTGACTCACCGGCATTATATTGCCCACAAACATTAGCGAATTGTTCTTGGTCAGAAGATATGCAAAATCAATCAATGGCGGTCTGGTCTTGGGATCACCTGACAAAACCAAAACCTGTGGATGATAATTCTTCACATGATCGGACACATTCTGCAGACGATGAACCGCCATCAGAGCTGCCTTATACTGCTGGGCCTGTGTAGTGGAGCCCCAATTGGCATCCGGCTTACGATACATGACCACTAGATACAGGGCAAATATAATGCCAAACGTAATAATGGCAGCCACATAATTGATGAGGAACATAATTGCCACACACATGCCAAAGCCGAACAGACTTAACCATGCATTGTAGTACTTAAAGGTGGGACGCCAGCCCAGGGGCTTAACAAAGGCAGCATGGAATGTGCAGAAGTTGATTAGAGCATACGAAGCCAAATAGAAGGTGGAGATGAGTGGAGCAATCAGATTGAGTTCACCAATCAGTAGGAAGCCCGAGGTGATGAAAAATGTCAAAACATAACCACGATACGGTTCGCCATGTTTGCCATAGGGCTTGGAGAAGAAGATCAAGCCGGGATAGATTTGATCAATGCCAAGAGCCTGCACTAGGCGTGGCACCGACAGTAGGTTGGTCAGAGCTGTGCTCAGGGTTGCCGCAAAGCAACCGGCATAGATCAAAGGACCCCACAGGGACATCTCCTGCATCATTTCATAGGAGTTAAACAGACCCCAGGTACAGTTGCCCGACGTCAGGCAGGGCAGTTCGGAGGGCACAATAGTGCCATTGATTAGGTCAGCCGGAATTCCAGACGCATCTCGAGCAGCTGCACCGCCAGCAAAGAGCACAAACAAAGCATAAGAGGTCATGGAGAGGAGCAGCGCCCAGAAAGTCCCTTTGGGTATGGCAGCACCAGCATCCTTAAGATCTCCGCAAATATTGGCACCAGCTTGAATGCCCGTCACACTGGGAAAAAATATGGCGAACACGCTGAAGAAATCATGATCCACTCCCTCCGCAAAGCGATAATCCGACACAAAGTTATCTTTGAAAGTGGACCCTATGTGGAAGAATGCAGTGGTTGAGATACGGGGAAATCTGAATAGAGGATTGACCATAACTCACATGAGAAACCCACAAAGCCTCTTGAAATGTGTAGCTCATCGCCTCTAGGTCCTATAGCAGCTCCTATGATGAAATTAAATATGGCCAGAACAATGGTGACAATCAAAAAATTCTGAGCCTTGGTCTCCCATTCCATGCCCACGCAGCAGATTAGGATGAGCACCAAAACTGTTAATGTTCCCACTATGCGGATGTCATTAATGCCGTTATCCACGATCTTAAGGTCATTGTTCTCTGAAATTAATTTAAAAGGAAAATTAGAAAAGGGTGCTCAAGGGAATAAAAAAGTTAAAGCCGTGTCCCCTAGAGTACCGTCCGAGTTATTGTAACCTAACCTAATCTCAAGAAATCACACAGCAAGGCTAAACCTTTTTTTGCGTGATGTTTTGAAGACTCCCGAGACAAACCCGATAGCAAAAAAAAAAATACTAGGAAACAGGACCGATTTTTAGATGTGTTTATTTTGTAGAAAAGAAACTAGTTTCTGGATTCGGAACAGTTTTAGATACAACTATATGATCACAATTGTTTCGCTTTAAGGCTCAGTTCACAGTGCAATAATTGTCAGTGTCGGTAAAGGATCCAAACCGTGAACCTAATATTACTCTTTTTAACGGGTTCGAATCTGTGGTCCAAAATGTCTGTACAATTTTAGAAATATTTAAATTTTTAAAATGAAGTCAACGAGCCCCACACCTATAAACCCCGAAGAGAACATATGCCAAGTATAAGAGAGCTTAAAAAAATTACAGACTAATATCGAATGAAAACTTTACCGCATCTGTAGTTATGGATTACATGGAAAAACTTTATTCAGTGTTCGTATACTTACTTAATAGCACATTTAAAGATTCGCAGAAACCAATTGTATTCATTGAAGCCGAAACTGCATTGGCAAATGCAAATACTACACCAACCGATGCTCCAAACTCCGGACCCAGTGAGCGCGATATGATGAAATAGACTCCACCACCCTTGACTTCCCCATTGGTACTAATGGCCGACAGTGAGAGTGTCGTTATGACACAGACCGACGCCGCGACCGTAATTATAATCAATGTCTGCAATATGCCCGCCTCTGCCACTACCCAACTCAGACGCAAGAAGAGCATCACACCCCAGATGTTGAGCAGGCATGGTATGAGAACGCCAACAATCCAGCCTAGTTTGATATGACCGCCAGTGGGTTCGGGTTCTGGTTCAACAGGGATGGATATGTTCTGAAAAACAAAAGAAAAAGGGAACAAGATAATTAATAACGATTGAATCATTCTAAACCCATATTAACAAAGCACTTAGTTTTTCGTAGAAGTACTCTCTGGGCCATATTGGAAACGACTTGTTCAAAATTTCGTGTACATCATAAATGCTTAAAGAGCTTAGCTGCATCAAATCCCCGCTTATCTAATTAAATGAGATTTTTATAGCCGTAGTAAAAGTCGCACATCATAAAATTGCTCAATATGAAAACGAAGGCTAAAGACTCCCAATAGATTAATTGAACAATTTCCGTTACTACGAATATTCAGGGATTTTTTTATAACGTGTGATTAATATGCATTAGCAAAATAAACAATGCTAATTGAGTTTCTTAGGCGAAGAGGTTCAATGGAAAAATCTATTTGTTTGTTGGAAATGTTTATGCATGTTTATCAGTAGTTCAATGCTTGTAAAATATTTTAGTTATTGATTATATTGCTAAAAAAGAAAAGCGGTAGATAGAAAGTGTTTCTCACATTCTTAGTAGAACAGAGAAGGGAAGCCATAAACTCTCTTGATAAAAGAAAAATATTGTTTTAGATAAGCTGTATCGGGATATCCTCTTTATACGTTAATAATTATAAAATGGATACTAAGAAATTCGAATTGTTAACAGCTGAGCCTGGAGTTAAACAGGGATGCTTACTGAGTCATATTCTATTCTCAGTATTTTTAAATTTCAAATTGGGATTCCTTGCGTAAGAAATCACAATTAACGTACTGAAGATGAAAACCATTTTATACGGAGAGGATGCAATGCAGGACGCTATAATGCAGACTATGGTGTTTCACTATTCATCGTTTATATGTAGTAGTTTCAGTTAATTCAGTTATTTCTCATCGACTATAATAAAGTGTAATAAAGAAGATAGAATTTTAATGTGAATATTATTTAAGGCCAGTCTATGTTTTGAGTTTTTGGACGAAATTCATTTTTTCCCAATTCAGCATTGATTGAGCATTGTATCTTAATATTATATTTTAAATTATTGATTAAGACATCGTTGCAATTGAGCTGCTTATTGTTTTGACAATTTATCATGCTGTAAGAGATAGAGATGAAGAAAGAGTGAGATAAGCTCACATATTTGATTGTTTGTCGACACAGTTGAATGTTCCTCTAAAGAGTAAGGGGAATATTGAGAGCACGTGTAGCCCAGGGGCTGGGCACGACTAGGTGACATTAACACCACTCACATATCTGCACACCCTTAATTTTATCGCACACGATGCGTATACTTAATGCTGGCTAGTTAGTCTGCGTTGTCTCCACAGTAGGTGTCTTTGTCATCATCCCCTAAACTGATGATGATTGTTTACACATTTTTGGCGGCATATAGAAACCACCACAGCAAGCAATAGAATTGGCAGACAGTTAGACAGATACAGACAGACAGTGAGCTAGTGAGCGCTTGGAACTGTGTGCGTCTTATATACTGCTTCCTCTCTAGAGTTTCCCCTAAGTAATTTAATTTAGTTGAAGGCTCATTTGGAAAATGTTGCTGCCTACAGCGGAATGGGAATTAATATTCGGATTTTGCTTAAGGAGGGGGAATGAGGAAATGCCACAGCTGCTTATTGTTCATAGGAATAACCTGAGGTAGTTAGATAGAAGATAAATAGATAATAAGATGTTAGCACTGTTTTGATGACATGATTGACGAGAAGCAAAGCTACCCAGTGGCGCTGGGCTGAATGTGGTCGGTCGAAATAATGCATTACGTACGAGCCACAATGTAATGCATTACCTATGAGATTTTATTTCAGCGCATTTGTAATGGCTAGAGAATTTCTGCATTACAATATGGTAAAAGAATACGCTTGTGTAATGGGGACCCGAAAGAAACTTCGACACGTCATTACTTTCTGCATTACAAAATTTAATAAACTCATGTACCGTGCGGAAAAATTGGCCATTTCTTAAGAAAGTAAGGCAGGTTGTATTGGGTTTTTGAATGCATACAGGCGAGAGGTAATGCATTAATAATGGGCGTAATAATGAGCATTTGCGCCACTGGGTAACTTCGTCTGTGCCGATGATTAAAACACATGAAACAGATCATTCCTATGGCAGCTACAAGAAACAGTCATCGGAAGCGCGCAGTTCTGATATGTTAGTAGTGTTCAGGTAAGCGAAGATTCTATGAACAATTTCAGCTCGAAAGCTTCAAAATTTGATGGGACTTTATATGGTCGGAGATCGTTCCTTCTATGCGCTCCAAACTTCTAGACAAAATTATAATACACTTTGTTTTTTAATTGACTTAACAGCCTTAATGGGCCAAGCCGAGCTCCCAATCTCTTGGCTTGTGTGCTTTTAATTTTCGCACAAGATACAAAGAGATCTTGTTGTTTATTTACAATACTCCGTCATCACCTCATTTAATTAAGATGAATTGTTAATGCTTAAGTGGGAAAAGCGCCCCATAAATGCAGCAAATGGCACATGAACAAATCGATAGAATCGTATACTTAAAGTAGCAATCAACTCTTTGCTTATGACCTGCAAATTCTCCTTGTACAGCTATTCCATCTTCTCCATGGGCCAAGTGCAGCAACAACAACAATAGCGAAACGAATGGTGAAATGCGCAACAGGCATTAGTTTGATGATGTAAACAAAACTGTAAAAATTGAGCATACGCCGTGTGGTGCTACACATAAACAATATTGTTGTATGCAACAACAAATTCTTAGCATTGGTGCAAAACAATTAAATGAAGCGATAATGTCATCAGTTTCCGATTTCTTTAATGGAATAAAACCGCCTTCAACTGGAATTTTTTGGCATTACTCGAGTGTTTGTTCTGTTTTTTAATTGATTGAAAATGAAAAATGAATAGTAATCAATTATTCAACTTGAAGGTTTATCAGTTTGACAAACTGACAGCCGAGTTGACAGGTTCAACAGCACATATTGGACCGGACGCCCTACCCCTTTTATGATAAGCGGGAGGGAAACACGTCAATGGCAGCGCCATCTGTTGGCTGCTGCTGCTGTCAGTTTTAATGATACGCGGCGTATAAGTGTACATACCATTTTTTCCATTCCTTTGGTTCGTACAAAAATGTGGCTGTTGCTGACTAAGGAGCTGTTTATCGTTGGCTCTTGTTAAAACAATGTCCATGCGTGCTGGCTTATGGCATTGCATGGCAGAAGCTCTTATTGACAATTAATTTGGCTTCAATGCTGTCACTGATATCACCTTACAAGATTTCACGATACAGCACCCCTTATATGAGGAAATTTTAGCTTAGATTTAGTTACTTACAAAAAACAAGACTTAAGTTAGAAAATAAGCTATAAAGGACACTATGAAAAAGTTGTGGATCTTAAGAAAACTTTATAACCAAAGTATAACCGCTTGTGGTTTTTACAACTTTTCTCTTAGAATACTGAACGAAGCGTATGTAGAAACCTCAATACAACTACTTAGCATATTTGTCCATGCTCTTTTTTCACAAAGTCATACTTGATCATAGAAGGAAGTCTCTTGCTGTTTAGAAGATACATAATTTGTTCATAGTTTTAATAGACAATTAACTTAATTTACCTGAAATGTGAACTTTGGAGCTGGTTTATTTTAATCTAACTCAGCTGATATGCATAACTTTCCAAGATACGGCAAAAAAGCGGATTTTAGCGAATTTTACTTCTTGCAAATAACAGCACAGGGGTCCCAATAATTTTAAAAGCAATATAAAAAACTAGCGCTTTAAGGCCTTCTAATTTATTTTAATAATATTTATTTAAATTTATATTTCTCAATAATTTTTACAAGATTTCAAGAAAATCATTTAAAAGTTCATACTTGTATGCTGGGACAATGCAAATTGGGACTTTACCCAAAATTTCGGCCCGCTGGCCAATTCCAGCATAACAAACCTAACTATAAAAGCAAAATTCTGAGTTGCCCTTAATACTCAGTACCAAAAACCAAACCTAAGATTAATTATCAAAAGACATAATTATAATTATAATATTAGGAAAAACAAAGAATGCGTAATTTGGCCAAAACTTTTCAGAACACAGAACTCATAAATCATTATCATCATCCAAATGATATCCACTATTTGCAGCGCTCAATGTGAGGTGATCAATATTAACCACTGGCCGCAAGAAAAAAATGGTCCTTCTCTTTTTTTACTTTGTACTGAAGGTACATTGATAATAAGTTTGTGCAAAAGTATGTAACAACCAGAAGGAAGCATCTCCGACCCCCAAAAACAATATATATTCTTGATCACCATCAAAAGTCGAGTTGAAGGAGCCATGTCTGTCTGTCAGTCTGTCTGTCGAGCTAACACTTTCGCCGTTGTTGCGCTTGACAGAGGTCCGTGGTCCTTTTTGGACCACTAATTTTAGTTTCTTTTTTCTCAAAATCGGAAAAAATCAACTTACATCAAGATTTTGCGTTCTCATAAGAAGTTCTTGAGTGAGAAATTCTTCTTGAATTGAAAAAAACTGTTCACGATTAGTTTTTAACAACGAAATATTGAGGGCAATGTTCTCGGTTTTATCTCTCTGTGTATTCTATAACCGAATGGTTGAAGTAATTAATACTAAGGTAAACTAAACTACTAAACTAAGGTATTAGTTCTGAAAGAGGGAAATTTATGAAATAATAAGCGCACAGACAGAATAGTATTCTACCATCTTAGCAAGAACTGAACGTGGAATAACTGTTGACTTATGTTATTTTTTAAACACCTAAATGAACTAATTTTTTTGAATTTAGTTTCATTTGAGTTTTGCCATCTTTACTTTAGAATATAATCATGTTTTTATGGAGCACAACAAATATTTTATTAAATAGCAACCTTGTGCGCATATTTCAAGTTTTATTTTTCCATATAATCTTAGACTAATAATCCCACATCAAACAATATGGATTGCACTTGAAGTGATATCGAAGAAAATAAAAGCCTTCTATCAACTTGTCGCTTTCGATGTTGAATTTGTGTGATATTCAACCAACTGAGTCTCTTGAACTGACATTGTTTCTTGGCAGACAAAAGAAAAAACTTTTAAAGTGCCCGGCAAGTCAAAAAAAGAAAAAAAGCGATGTTAAGCGAAATTATAGTTTTTAGCTCTCTGAAAATACTTCCCTACTTAACCTAAATAATGAATAATTTTGCTATGTTTTTTTAACTGAACAATTCTCACCAATGTGCGGTATGATTGCGTTTTTAATGAAGTATACAATTTATTTACTGCCTTCAGATTTGTGCGTGTAAACAAAGTGAAACCATGACGTAGTCTGCTAAAACTTCGCGCACCTTATTCAAAAACAAAGTCTCCATTGCGTATCGTTTTGGGCACTAAAAACTGACTCAGAGTTACAATACAATTTTTATGCTTATCGACCAAGTAATAAACTTGATGCGTCTATGGCACAAGTAACACACACAGAAACACATTCGCTGTGTATTTTGTTTAATTAATTCACTTTGGCTACTGAGTATGGATTGTCATGGGCTGGGTCAACGGGGCGTATGATAGAATATCATAAAAATTGCATTACAACGCCACACGAGGCATTAGGGAATTTCTATTGAAGCACTAACTAAACTATTAATATTAGAACTAACTGCTGACAGCGTTAGGTGATATTCTACTTTTAGGAAGTATTTTTCATTTGTGGTTAATAAGAGCGTTAGAGATTTTCTCAAAAGAAGTTTTGTCCTTTAGATGTTTATTGGTATTCCAAGATCAAAGAGTCGAAAATAATGGAATAATAATGAAAAGTATAATATATTAAACAGTCAGACTATTTGACTTAAAAGCAAAATGAATAAACTATCTCTGATGCTAAGGCAACTGTGCTTTACTGTCTTTAACAAATTCTTTACAATAAAATAGTGTACTACTCAACAAAGATTTTTAAAGAGAAAGTGTAGCCTTCTCTTCAGAGAAACATGACATAATTTAATTTAAACTCCATTTATTTTCGAAAATAATAGGAAGAATATATTAAAAAGTCAAACTTTCAGACTTAAAAGCAAAAGGAAAAAATATATAAGCTATCTCTGATGCTATGGCAACTGTGCTCTACTGTCTCTAACAAATTCTTCACGATAAGATAGATTTTTAAAGAAAAAGAAAAAGTTACACACCTTCTCTTCAAAGAAACATGACTAAATTTAATTTAAATCAGGGCTGTAAACCTCGAAAAAATCAGGAGTGGCTAACTTCGGGGTTCAAGCCGGCGAAAAATTTTGGGTTCGCGTTCACGAAGCGGGTTCGGAAGGTCGCTGAACCCAGGTTCAGGTTCAAACCGTGACTAAGACATCATTTTTGCTGTTTTTGTTCTAAGGTCAAAAATTTGTGGTTTCTTGGATCCAAAAAAAGCAGATGTTGGAATTGCGTCTGAACTTAAAATGTGGGAACGTTTTTCTAATCACTTTGATAAGACATTACAGTATTAGGCCGAAGTTTCACAGCTTGTGTGCGTAACTTGTGGTCAGTTTCGAGTTCGGCAGGGAAAAGTGTTGTTGCTCCGGTTCGGGTTCGGTTCCGACTTCCCAAAAAACTCGGAGTCTCCGACTCCGAACCGTTTTGAAGCCCTGATTTCAATTTTATTTATTTAAACTTTTTGTCTGACTTCTTCTGGTTTTTTTAAATCTTGATCAAAGTGTTAAAATGTAGAATAAGCGCTGAACAGCTAGCTCGAGGGTGCTTGCCCTAAAACTGTAGTGCCCAATAAAAGCTTTTCTTAAGATTTCTTTTTAGTGAAAGCGTGTTACCCTCGTATGACCATTAAACAAAGCAACAAAATAAGACTTTCCCCAGCATATTGAAGGGTTGGGTCTACAAGAATTAGTTAAAGATGCTCGGGATACTCACAAAAGGTCTCAATTTCTAGAACTTTTGCCTGAAGATTTAGGTTTCTTTTTTAAGCAGCTTCCTTAATTTCGTGAACGGAACTTAACGAATCCCTATCTTGAATACCGAATCCGCTTCTGTCTTGAACATTTAAGCATAGCATCTTGAAAGCAAACTCACCTGATCAACAGCCTCTCCTTGCAGTTCGCCAATTGAAGGACGTTTTAGATTGCGCATAGAAATCCGATAGTTATCCAAGCGTGGCAATGATTCCCTGTAAGTGGAAATTAAACAATTTTATTTTTCAAAATGTGAAGATATATTATATATTCCTTACTGATGAAATGGAAACAGAACTATCACCGCATCGGGCAGCATGACCGTTGTCTGCAGTATGCCGAGTACAAATACCCAATACGCACTCGATACACATCATCCCCTTCCACAAAACACTCCAAAAAGACGGAAATTTTACAATAAAACACAAAAATGGGGAAACTGTATTGGTGTAGGTGGCGGGGTGGCAACCACAAGGTCAGGGACTGCTGCTGGCCAAAATAAAGGAAAATCACTTTAGCCTACTCGTTCTACTTATTCTAGTATATATATAAGTTTGATCTGCTGCCTGGGTATGTGGATCGCTATGTCTTGAGGGGAATATGCAGACTCTTTGAATCTCTCAATATTGTATATTTACTATAAGGGGAAAATAAAATAGAAACAGTAACAGAGCACAATGGCAATGCCAAAATATAATTTGAAAGCTTAAAAGGAAAAAAGTAAGAAAGTTGGTCTATTCCGACAACTGTTTACTCTGTAACTGCCATAGTTTATACTTAATATGTCTAATAACTTTTAAAATAGTACCAGATGAACTAAGGCAAAACCCGATCTGTCCATGAGAATAGCAAGTATATGTTCCATACATAGCACTTACCATCTTCGAGATCTGTTGAGTCAACCAGAATGCTTCGTACATGCTTCCTTTTGGCTGTTACATTCATTTGTACAAGCCCATTATACTCTTTGTACCTTTGGCACACAGTATAAATAGCGAAATCAACAGCCAACAGAGAGGGTAGCAGGAAAACATTCTGGCGGCACGGGTAGACACAAAGGCGGCGATCGAAAAGGGATGCATACCACAGCTTAAAATAAATGTTTGCGACATCACTGGAATGACCGGTTTCCTCTGAGAATTTTATTGATATGTAAACTTATATTTTGATTTAAGGAAGCTAACATTGATCATTGTACAACATTGGTTCTCAAAACTTAAATACGTAAACTAAATTTGAATAATATCTGGCTTAAGACCTCAGGTTCAATTATATTCGGTCAGAAGGGCGCACTTCTTTTTAAGGGACGAGATAAATAGGACTGCCCTTTTGATAATATACACAGCAACCTGCTGAAAACGGAAGGGATGTTGTTGTTTGACAAATGAGTTTCTCTGATTTGCTTTCTGAGGTTCCCGTGTGTGTACCACTGCAACCCGTAAACCCCTGCATCATTCCGTAAATGTTAACTTAACATAATATTCTTTTAGTGCTCTGTTCCCTGATATATGTCCGGAATGTGTATCGATGGGTATCGATTACCTTCAGCTCTGGAAAATAACTTAAGATTAATTACAACCAAAGATTTTTTGATATCTATAAATCTTTGGTACAACATATGGCCAAACAAGCCAATTTAAAAAATGCAGTTAACAGTAAAGAGTTAAATTAATGTTATTTGGTTGTCATTTCACTGGGCAATACTTGTAAGCTGACTATCGAATCTATTTTCGTAATGATGCTATCAAAGAAATGAGGTTTTCTATATATGCGCAGCTTTATTATTCTTCTTAATTCAGACCTAACCGCCTATTCATATCCCCCTTTCGTACGCCACATTAAGCAATTATTTATGTATGTTTATTAACAATAAACAGTAAATAGCATCTACAAAACATCATGGAATTCAAAAATGAATAAAACAAAACAAAACAAAAATTAATTTTTCGAGGGCGTACTAAAATTTTGATTTTTTCGAAAAGCTTATGGAAATCACAAAGAAGAGAGAAATGGCAAAGGCTTTCCACATATAATTATTGTTTAATTTTCAATTTGCGGGGCTAGCAGAGACCATATATCCATTAGATACTCACAAAGAATTGGACTCAGTGCAAGTTTCGTTGAGATTAAGCTGGATTGATTTAGTTGAAGAATTGGTGCCAGAGAACTTTCGATCAATTGAATTCATTTATGAGATTTTCTTTAAATGTTAAAAAATTGATTGTTGTGACAACACACTCGGAACTTATTCTTAACGACTTAAAATCCAATGTATGTCTAGATGCCTTCCCAAAATGACAGACTCTGCGAACTTGCTTCGAGCAATTATACAACTTGTTTGCCATGCAAAAGAAAAGAAAAAGAATTTCCACATTTTTTTGCAATAGTTGATTATTTTTCGTTTCTAACAATTGAATTTTATCCTAAAAGATATCAAAAATATGTATAGTTTTTAGACCATAGCTTTTAAAAAAACTTAAGAGTTAACTTGTTAAGTTGTTGTTTTTTTTTAGATGGCGGATAAATTTAAAGAATTTCTTAAACTTGGGAAAGAGGTGAACTTTCACAGAAAAATTCGTATTTTTCATATTTAAATCAAAATAATGGTATCTTAGGAATCAGAACAAAGCTTTGGTTTTAGTTTTTCGTGGTCGTTATTCAACAAAGCTAACGTAGGTGCATAGTGAAAGTACCAGTTTGGTTTGAATAGGTTAATAAATGTGACTACTGGACCTAGAGTATAAACGAAACTCATTTAACACACGTGTTTGCAAATTTCGCTTAGCCTGACGTGCTGAGGCAAAATAAACATATTATGAGTTCTGCTTATATACACTTCTATTTTATTTTTGTAAACTTGTGTAATCAGAAGGTATTTGATTTTTGATTTCAGGTTACTGAAAGGGACACTTTCAATTGTTTTAAATTTACATATGGTAAGCGATAATTTTACTTATATCATCAACAATTTTGTGTGTGAATCCAATTAGTAAGGCAGACTTTAAGATGATTGCAAAGTACACAGAGTATTTTAAGACTACTCTGCCCTTTCTAACAACAGCTCAAACACAAGACCTCAAAAAGAAGAACCCATCAATTGAGTTAGTTTCGTTTTTAGGTCAATTACTTTACAAACTTGTATAAAACATGGGCTAAACCAAATTTCGAACCAAAACTTTCGACTAAAAACCTTGAACCTATAGTTTCCGAACCCTAAACATTGGTAACATTCGGACAGAGTCCGCGAACCAGAGCACATAAAATTGTTTTGGTCTAACAGCCGTGGTAATAAGGGCTCCAGATTAAACAGCTTGTGCTTGACTTGGGTAAATATGTTGGCGACACCATATATGCACATTTTTCTTAGAATGCTTTATGAAACAACTGTTTTCACAATATCCTTCTGATTCTTGCATTTAAAATCTGCGGATTCGCATAACTGACTCCAATTCATTCAAAAAATTGTGTGTCATAATCAAATTACATATTCTTCCAAGAAGCTATTATTTAGGAAGATTAGAAAAGTAGTTATTACTCTATTATAGGCTTGTTTTGCTTTTGCTCCTTTCTTTGATTTGGCGGAAACGGTCAATCAGCAGTTTGGTCACACTGTCAGCTGTCAGCTAAATCAAAAATGGTTGCACCGTCAACCGATTTAGATTTGCTTTCACGAAATCTAAGTTAAGACTGAATTAAATCTAAATCGCTTTAAGGAAATCCACTATTATTAAGTGTATGGGTTGATAAAGGTATCATAACTGATAGTAAAGTTAAGCTTGAACTGACTGTTCTGCACCAGCGAAACGTGAGATCGACGAAATCTTAAATTAAATCTAAGTTCAGGAATACTACTAAATAAAAATACCTATAGGGTTCAAACCATCTTTCTTTAAAAATGTGGAAATAATGATGTTTGTTCAAAATCAAGGGAAAGCCTTGTGGTGTGACAAAAATTTATTTATTGACAAAAAAGGGCTTTCAACATAAATAAATTACTGTTGGGCTTAACCGACGTTCTTATTAAGAGATTAAAAACGACTTCTAATCGGGTGTGGTACAGCGGGTAGTGTGTATGCCTGCGGTGCAAGAGGTTGGATCCCGCGTAGGGACATTTAATGAAAATATTTTTTCGGCGATAATCTATAGGTCATTTTCTTTTTAGCGAAAACTAGAGCCAAGAGATTGATAGGAGCTCGGCTTGGCCCCTAGGAGTTGTAAAGTCACTTTATTTATAGCTACCACATGATGCAACAATACAGGTTGGGCGGTATCAGTTCGATGCGTACTTTTGCCAAAAGCTTACGCTACAAAAGTTTGCGCAGCACTGAACGTGAAAGTACTTTGCAGATAACTCACACATATGCCTCCTTACCTCTCTTGTTGTATAATGAGCTACAATACAAACAATTTGTTATTGTTTTCATCATTGTAGTTGCATATATTTTAAAGATCGAAAAAATCATTTCACTTTATTAAAGCTGGTTAAAACATAAAAGACTGCCCAAATGAGAACCTTTTTTAATGTAACCCTTCCAGAATTTAAGAGATCTTGAGATCGGAATCACACAGAAGCGGGTACATCTCATGTAGAAAGTCATCAAATGGGAAAGAGCGAGAGCGGTATAAATCATCAATGAAGTAATGCTTCACAATGCGTTTCACAGAAATTAAAGTTAAAGAAGCTTCGTTTAAGTAATACTGCTTATTCATATGTTTATATATTAAATTTATACATATAGTGTTCCAAATGTGTTTATCTGTTTGCTTTGGTTGTGCACTGTGCTCACTTAAATTCGTTTTTCTTTTCTTTTGGCAAACATTTTTACTAAAATTTCAGGTTTAGCTTGTAATATTTATAAAGAACTCAATGTCTATGTAAAATATTTTTGTAACTTTAGTAAGACACAATATTTGTAACTTTTCATTTCTTTCTTGTTTTTATTTACGTGTTGCGTAAACTTTATGTTCATTATCAGACCAAAACAGTTTCAATTTGCTATGGGAAACCAAATATAATTAATTGTTTCATATTTGCTAAATTGCTACGAACTCCACGTGTGCTTTAATGACACATGGCGAAAAATCTAAATTTTGTTTAGCAAATATTTACTTCCTATATGTTCATCTGTGGAAAAAGCTTATTTGCTGAGTCATATCCCTCAGATCGGCTCAGACCAGAAAAATGGAAGGGCTGTTACTAAATTGATGGCAACCTTTATATGAGTTTTATTAAAAAAATTTATCTAGAAATTAATCGAATCGATGTAAAAAGAAAAACATAAAAACACTGCTTGGAATTCTTAAGTTTAAGTTCCCTGCATTCGGAGAATAAAAAGGGGCAACAGATTTTCGGCTTGCTGAGAGCTTAACATTTGAATGCGTTCTTTACTGTGTCTTTACTTGAGATAGTTATACAGTAATAAGCCTTAGTTAAGTACTTAACCTTTCGGTACTTTAGTTTTGGATTCTACCTAAAGATGGGCACAACCCATGCGTTCTCTTATTTGCCACAATTACCACTAAGGCAAAAATCCAATGAAACAGTTGCATATTACCCTATCGGAAACCAATTTAGTTTGAGAAGAGAACAGTCTGAACAGGAACAGTCTAAAACCGAAACCGTAACGAAACTAATATTTATTGAAATCATTTAAATTGTATCACTACTATTTATTTTAAATTTTATTGAATTTAGAGATGTTATAAATTTGGCACTTTAATTTAATGTTTGCACTTTTGAAATAAAATCTTCTTGACCAATTGCAATCTGCTTTGTGTTTCAAATCATTCTAACCACCCATGTTTATGTTAATCTACTTAAATATTGTTGTTTTTCCCATCAAGTGCTTCGAATTGGCAATGCGAGCCAAATCGAATTTACTCAATAAAGCTCCAATATTCCAGTCAACTTACTTAGTAAGCTGAGCCAGACTGAACTTCCTTTCGGCATCCGATTTGCGGAGGAAGTTTCCGAAACCGCGAAAGGATAAGCGTGAGCTGCGGCGATTTTCTGCATTTTCAGCTGCTTTGGGCTGGA
Organism: Lordiphosa andalusiaca; assembly: GCA_035044965.1. Classification (NCBI taxonomy): domain Eukaryota; kingdom Metazoa; phylum Arthropoda; class Insecta; order Diptera; family Drosophilidae; genus Lordiphosa; species Lordiphosa andalusiaca. The sequence continues at coordinate 84,669 of JAWNNM010002897.1, read as the reverse complement.
GATGAATGTCCTGATGAGGGTTTGGTGGTGCTGCTGATGTTAGGGGGGCGGGACAGTAATCAGTTTGTTCAGTTGAATGGAGATGATCCTCATTAAAGGCGGCATTGACGTTGGCACTGCCATTAACTTTAGTGATTTGAAAACGATCGGCCATTATGCTGATAAATCAACACTGCTTTTATTTTTGTTATTTGTTTTAATTTTATAATAAAATACTGTTAAAATGATTCAGCATTTGAGCATATTTAAGGATAACACACACGAGGACTTTGAACGAAACGCAACGACCGCACTCGACCAGGTTCCAGCTACGTTTGACTGCCAATGCGACACGCATTAGCGTTATTAAGTGTTTCGTTTCGAGTTTTAGTATTTATTTTTTTTGTAGAACGAATGACAAAAAAAGCGGTTACAACTTAACGCCTCGAGTGTCGCACGGCATTTGTCATGTTGATTATTATGGTTTTTTGATTATCGGATACTCAGTTAGCTCAGTCAGCTCGGTCAATCAAAATCAAATATAGGAACGCAAGGCGAACAACGCTTGCACTGGTGTGAGCGAGTGTGCGTGTGAGTGAGTGTGGTGAGTTTTAAACTCAATTCAACTCAAATCTCTCTATATAAATATGTGTCTCTCTGTGTCTCTCTGTGGAGCATGCGGTGTAAAGGGAAAACTTCTGGGAATCAGCCACAATTAACAAGTATATTTTGTTATTTGCTTAAAGTGTGACCATATATAAGACTTTTTAGTAGCGAAAGACCAAAAAAAAAAAATTGAAATGCATAATCTGCCTACGAAAACCAAATGTGTCCTCAGACAACCACGAGGAAAAGTTTTTGAATATTAACACTTTATAATAACATTGTTAGTTCGAATAAAATTCTTTGCTAAATACTTAAGAAACTTATTTTGGTCAGAAAAGTTTAAAAACTGTATTTTTTTTTTATAAAAATAAATAAAAATAATATTAAAGTGTCTTTATTGTAGTAAATTTAGTACCCTATTTCTAAATTTATTTTACAGCTTACTGTTACTAATTAAAGCTAACTTATGCTAGTGTCTCTTAAAGTTATAAAATTGAATGGCCATCAAAACTTTCCACTTGTGAAATCATTCCTATGTAAGCTATACATTAAAGCTGTTAATTCTTCAAAGAAATTGATTTTTGTGGTGATATTGATCACTTTCGCCGGAGTCATTTGATCAGTGTTTAGTGCTCGTTAATACCGGATCCGCCAACAATATACTTTCTTCAATATTAAGAAAAGTGTCGGATTAATCGTACGCTTCAAATGGCAAGTACATTTTATTGCAGTGGACTGAAGTATATCCGTACTTTACTGTGTTAAGTGGTAAACATTCCTTGGTTCATTAACATTGGGATTTTTTAGACTTGCCATCAGACGAATGTTTTGTAAATAGTTCAACGGTTGGACCGTTTCATAAAATTGGCACCTTAATCAGCTAATGCTAATTGACTTCAATGAAGCTTCAATTAAATTCCAAATATAACAAATGGTTAAATTTTATGTATTCTGAACAAAAACTTTACTTTGTGTTCAGGTTTTCAAGAATATCTATCTGTTATTGGTTGGTTTTGATCGACTGAGTCTTAAAATGGGCAGCAAAGTGAATTTAAAAAATCCTCGAACAGCATTCATAGCTTCTTACAACATCCCCATCTATAGATATGTCTAGAAGACCTCCGTCTCCGTCTGCAAGGGGATACAAACTTCAAAGAAGTTGAAGTTAACCTTTCTCTATGTTACCTATTTTTAATTTTAACAGGATAAACAAATTCAAAATAATTAATGAACGGTTGGACTTACACGTATGTATTTACAAAATACTCTGCCTGTTCTATACAAATTATTGTTATTAAATTATTGAACTATCACAAAAATAACGGAAGTTTATTTATATTTTTTGGAAAAAAACAGATATTTTACTCTTATTAACATTAGTATCCAATACGACAATATATAATATATCATATATTCCCGCTTAAAGATCTTTTTCTACATATTCCTCAACAGCATAAACTCTAATTTGTCAGTAGTTCTCGTTCTCTTTTTGTGTATTTTATTCTAAACAATTTTGTTGCCTCCCAAACAAATTGCACCTCAAACACTAGATATACACTTATTTACAATCATGTTCCCACACTAAGCCAACAACACTTGCTTATAACATCTTTACTATCAGCAAAGAGCACGCGAATGAAACCCCCCTAATCGAATTAAATTCGGTTTTATCTGGTTTAATTAACTGGCTGGCTTGTGGGCTCTTGGCAAAAAAATATTTTAAAAACACAACAAAAGAGCCACAAAACAATACGTCAAAGAGTTGTTGTTATTCTTGTGTTGTGTTGTTGAATTGAGAATAAAAGACTGTAACAACTTAACGAGATAGCTAAGCGTACAACCGCCTTTTCTAGTACTTGCGCTGGCTTATCTGACGTTTGCACTAAGCTGCAACTCTTTTAGCTTTTAATAACTAAAATTTTTGCTCTTTCAAACGATGATAAACATTGGAAATTACTTGCAAGATTAGGAGCAATATGTGCTTTAAATTCCCATCGTTCAAAACTTTTATATTACATATCGTGTTAATTAATTCGAAAAAATTGAAAAAAGTTCATGACTTCTTCGAATCATAGATTTTGTTAATTTCCGTTTAAGAGGGTGCATCAATAAGTATTGTGCGATACGATTTTCTGGTATCTTAAAGAATAACTTATTTTAAAGGTAGGAGATACAAAATGTAGCTGAAGCTGCTTTGCCTATCCGGACTGATGTGAAGATGTGTTTCCTTACCGCTCGACGCCACATGATCCTTATCTAAGTAGTAGTCATAAGCAGAGCACGGTAAACAAGTGAAAGTGGGTGGCAAGCAGGCGGGTAGGCCGGGCGCATGCACCCGGCACAAGCCCCGTGTAAATCCTGTTTATTGATTGGTTACTTTCTGACTGGCTTCTACCTTAGTCTTATTTATTTCCAAATGAGACATTTTGTAAAAAGAACGAACAAAATCATTTAAATCAATAGTGTGAGTAAACTACTCGCTCAATGCCGGGCTCTAGTCATGAGTCCTACTCCTCCATATAGTAATTGATTGCAGTGATTGAATACCTGATTTAAAAAGTAGCATAAGTCGTATAAGTTATGCCAAAATGCGTAAAAATCAGCAGGCGAGTAGATATCAAGTTTAGTTTTATTTTTTTGTTACGCCCCCGCAATTTAAAAAGAAAGTCAAATCTCCTTCATTATTTTTAGGAGAAGGACAATACCTTGAAGTCATATTTAGTAATCAGTATTATTCACCAATTCACAAAAGGAATGGTAAATAACGGATGAACGATAATGGAGTTATAGTGCAAATAAAAATTTACTTTAGGCAGCGCCGGCTGAAACTGCGACGGGCAGCACTTTAGACACCTTAACACTCTATGTGATAAATACAAACTTTTAAATGAAATCATTGTTATTTTAGATAAGTTTGATTAAAGAGTTAAACAAGTCAAGTGATACATTTTTTAATCAAGTGGAAAGTCAACCATAACTTGCGAGCTTTATATGTTCCATGAAATTTATTATTTTCCACTTAGTATCTTATTTGTTTGATTTGTCTCGTTTATTAGTATGATAAGAACTAGCATATAAATATACTTTAATTTTAAATTTGTCAATAATAGGTTATCTATAATTAAGAGCTAAATAATGGATTTAGACGAAGTATAATGATTACTTTACCGTGGGGAAGCGACTCTTTATACTCATCAGTTTTCTTCCCACAAATGTAAGAATTTCCATTGTGTTTCAATCAAAATCCACCTCTACCACCTCCAATGAGTTTTATGATCTCAGCTAATACCTTATAAGTGTGGCTGTGTGTTCATTTGCTAATTATCTAGAATTGAATTTGGTAAATAATTATCTATTTAAATTGCATAATTTTGGTGTTATACAATAACTGGCAGTGATTAACAAATTTACGGTCTTTAGGTTTTTTACTCATACATTTTCTGTATACTTTAAGCACAAATGTTTTTTTTTATTATTTTATAAGCATGGTAATTGTTGTTTATTATCAGCCGGGAGATTTCAGCCTCATTTTCTGCCAATTGATTTGATTTGGTGTTTCCTGTGTGTGATGAGAGATTTGAGATCTTGTGCGATTTTTGTTTATGAACTGAAATTTTTCCTTAAGGTTTTATAAACGTTGCGATAAATTGATCAATCGAAAACTCATATTGGCCAGGTCATAATTTATATTTATTCTCTCATTTCCATTGTTAGCCCTTTTGGCGTGGCCCTCTCTCCATCGAATGTATACATTCTGGAATGTGTGTGGCTAATGGAAATTTGTCTTATTTGTTGTAATCTTACATTTTTGCTTGAAAATAGATTTTATTTTGCGTTTATTTTGTTAATGGCAATTATTTTAAAATGTTTATGTTAGTGCCTATAAAACTTGAACTAGACGATAATATGAATGCGATTGACTTAAATAAAAAAGGCTCGGTAATTAAAATGTAATTTGTTAATATGAAATGGAAATAAATTTATCATATTAATATTAGGGATAGAAACCAACTGTGAACCGTACTGAACAGTTGATATTCTCGTCTTAAAAATTCACCAATAATATGTCTGAGAGATAATGTGACATCCAAATTTTTAGTGAAAAAATTATTTAGTTTTTGATTCTAGCTTAAATTTATAACTAGGTAAAATAAAATATATCCCTCTGACTCAACAATTGTTATTTGACCTTCGCATCTGTATTAGTTTTAATTTTAAAGCCAAAAGTATTGAAAAGTTTAAAGCATGTGTCAACCCCTCCATTGTTTATCTTATCACTTAACACCAAATACTAGATATAGATGGCCAGCCATAGCAATATTAATCCGCCATCCAAAAACAACAAACCATAGACGTAAAATGCAAAATCATGATTTCCCAACGTGAGCGTATCTAGATACTTGTTGATATCTGCGAAATTAACGCAGTGGAAACCTTTTATAAGTGGTATAAAGCAGTTAATTCAATTAATAATCCAGTGCCAAATATCTGTCTCTTGTCTTCACCTCGAAACTTATGACACTGACACTAGGCGATTAATTGGCCTAAGACCTCATAAAGTAGTGTCGTTGATGATGCTGCTACTATAACGAATTTACGTTTACGTTAGTTGATATATGGGTGCATATGGTGTTTTTAACTAGCAATAGTAACTTAATTTACAATTCTTAAGTATTCAATTTCAGTTGTTAAACAACTAAACTGACTGTGGTGAGTAAGATACCAGCGATGTTGAATCGATCAATTAGATACCATTTCAGCGTAGTACAAATATAGACTGGAAAGGTGTTAAACAGTGCAACGGGTAGGCCCTGACTGGATTTTATGTAAACGGGAACTGCTTAAAACTGGGTAACTGTGGTTGCCATTTGAAAATATTTGCGTAAGAATCAACGATTTCAGATGAAAGATATCTTAATTTAGGTTTTTTTAAGTATCGAGGATATTTACGAAGTATGTCCGATACATGTCAAACCTATATCTCTTACCATCTCTGAGATCTGTGCGTTCACTAAACATTAAGATTAAGAATGTTTGTTCTCATTTTACTAAAATCATCGGGACTTTTTCGATTTTTTAAAGTTTCGTATTCAATTTAAGTACACCCAAGATCGAATCACACTTGAATTTTTAAGAAGGGCTGCAAAACTCCTTAAAATCGGGAGGGGTTTACTCTGATTAATTAATTAAGATGAACTTTAAGTATAAATCTTTTATATCTGCAAAACTTTTAATACAAACTTCTTTCAAAATAGTAGTCGCTCGATTTTTTTGAGCCGAGCCCTTTTACAATTTTTTTTGCTCTGTTTTAGGTATAGGTTCACACAGCAAGGATTGGTAATTTGAGCTAGTATATGTATGTATATATGCTTAGATATTTCTCTCCTGGTTTGTCGTCTAAAGTTGATCTCTTGCCTGACCTGTAGGGGGATTTTATTTCAACTAACGAATCATTGTCTGCTTCCGTCAGCTCTCAGCCCCAAGCAGCAGTCATCATTAATGAGACACTGATTTGAACCGCTTTGTTGCAGTCACAACTCGATCCACGCCGCCTGGTCTGGTAGGGCTGGTTGTCTGGCAATTAAGGGAAAATGTAAAATACAAAAACGGGAAGAAAACTTGATTTGGGATCAAATATTTAATTGGCCTAATTATATTAATTTAATAAAATTAGGAAACAGTATTTTTGGTAAGTTCTTTCAATTCGTATGAAGTGTCAATTTCTCCTGTTCTAATGACTTTTTTAGAAGCTAGAGTACCTCAGACAAACAAGCTAACAATCAGTAACAATTAAGAAAGAACTGCTAGTCGTCCAAAAAATCAATGTCGCTAGCTGTTTTCATACCCTTTCAGAGGATAAATTGAAATTGTACAGATGTTTGTAACGCATAGAAGGAAGATGTTTGTAACGCATAGACGTGCGGCTGCAGAAGTGGGCAATAACCTTACGAGCGAACAAGTCCGCCGTCGCATCGTTGTGCGCAGGTGGCGTCTTGGGGTCTACTCCTTCCCAGTAAGTCCATACAATTTTTCTTTCTTTAACCTAATTATCTAAGGCAGGTGTTGTGTAGTACAAGGTGGATGTCTCTGTGGACTTGGAGGTGGAATCGGACTTAGACCTGAAATTGGATCTCGTTCTCGACTGGATCTGGACCCTGGTCTCTGGTCCTGGACTGAAACTGGACCCTGGACCTGGACCCTGATCCTTAAATTTTTTTTTGAGCTTAAAATGTTCTCTAAACATTTCAACTCACATCATGATTTTGCTTTCTCAAAAAAATGTTCTTGAAGTGGGAAAATCAGTTCATGATTAGTTTTTGACAAATGAAAACGTCTCCAAATTTTGTATTTACTAATTTTTAATGCTTCTCCATGACTGCCAAATTTCGTTGTCATACAAAAGTAGAGTCAGAAAAGTAGTCTAATTTAGAAAAAACTTGTTTTATTCATTGGATATGTCCCTAAAATAAGTTAAAAACGTGCTGCAAGGGTATACAAACTTCGGCCGAACCGAAGTTAACTTTCCTCTATTTTTTATACCATAATTTAAAATTGACTTGAAGTACTTATTAGCTAGCTTGAATGATTAAGAATGATTTAATTGATCGGATAGGAAGTCATTTATTTTACCTCTTACATACATATGTACAGAGTTTCAAAAGTTAATCGCATCAACCAAAATACAAACAAATTTATCACTTTATCAGTCATTATTTTAAGTGGCACAATAATACAGCCAGAGTATTCATGTATCTACTCAATCAGTCTTCGATGTTTAGAATGTATTTAGAAGCAAAGTGGACATATTTAACTATTAAATATGTCGAGAAGAAACGAGCCTTCTATTAACAAAACTGTCGGATATTTTACTTTTTTAATAAATTGCGGGGGCGGGGAAGTGCGTGGCCGAAATGGAAAATACATTTAAAAACATATTTCATTTACGTTCTCTGATAAAATACATTTAAAGACATATTTCACTTACGTTCTTTTAGATCTGCGCGTTGATACGAACGTCTGTCCGTGTCTGTAAATGGTTATATCAACTCGGCTGATCAGAGTATAAAAATATTTTTTCTCAAGGAATTTTGAGTGAAGTCAAAGTTTTGAATCACTTCAACTAATAAATAAATAAAGCTTACTTTTTATTTTCAATATTTATTTCAGTGGCATAAATTGTTTTCACATTCAAAACATTTAAAATTATTTTGGCTACTAAATATTTAAAAGTTTTTGCTTGCTTCCATTTATGCTGTTAACTTTCACAGTTTTACTTATCAATATTGTATATATATACTCGTATTGGTATAAACCTATATAACTTTGTTCATTTTCATTTAAGCTTCTTTGGAGTTAATGTTTGTGTAGCTTTTTTACTTTTAAGTGTTAGGATTATAAATTTAGCCGACTGTCATTAGGTTAACTTTGTAGTGTCTTTTTGTACAGAAAATCTGAGCTTTTGAGTATGAGCCAATTAATCGTTGTAAAGTTTTCAGTATGTATACACCTGTCTGAATATGGGTGGGTTTTGTTAAAATGGTTGAATGATTAATTCGTATAAATTACATAAATAATGTCGGGAGTATAGCCAAAGCAGATATTAGTTAGCACATTGACAGCCCATAGTGAGATAGAAAGATCTAAATAATGAAACATTATTATAAGTAGGTGGATGAAAACAAAATATACAGCACAAATGCTTATCGAACTATTTTTTAAATTTCTTGGTACATTTATCCTCTGAAATAACAATTGTATCCGTAGGACTTCTATGCAGTATTTGGAATATAAATTATAAATTAGTTAGATTATGTAAATTGAATTACCCAGGTGTACAAAGAAAACCCTCTTGTTTTTCTTGGGTAGCTTACTACAGATCTATAATAGATCTAGCTTGTGAATACTAGTTGTTAGTCTATTTCGAGTTAAATTAAAAAAATTTAGTTCTTTAATCCATTCAATTGATCACTAAACCTATTTCAAATAACTTAAAAATCATTAAAAATATATTCTTTACCCCCTCACACAATTTCTGCATAAAAGTCCTAGTACATTAATAACAAACGATTTGCATAGAATATATTCTATATAATTAAGTACAAATTCTTCCTGGTTTGTAAATATATACCTAACATTTCTTTTAAGCAAATAATTTCGCATTATAAATACATTTAATCGAAATACTTTGGGTTTTTCCTTCTTTGTGTCGAATGTTAACTTAAACGACCAAATGCGATACATCGCTGGTATAACCAGGCGAATATCGAGGTGGCAATACATTCTGCTGAGGCCGTGCTTTGCCTAGCAGTTGTGGTGATGGGCCCAGCACCTTAGGGGATTGTCCTGGCTTACCCAGCTCGTAGGGTCGACGAGTGCGCAGGACTTCGGCTGCATCTCCGGGCCAAGCACGCTCTGGGCCCAGACGTTGCCCCAATCGGGGATAACGTCTTTTATCCACTGCCAGACTTATTGTGCCAGGGGCATGAGCAGAATTAAGACCCACATTATACTGACGTTGCATGGCCAAGGAAGCGCGAATGGTTTTGCGTTTCTTCCAGAAAGAAAAACAAGTTAAATAAGGGTTGACCAAACGATTGAAAAATGGTACACTCTTACTTACCTCTATAGTTCCACGCCATTTGTCTGCAGCATGACGTGCTATATCCATGCGTTTCTGTTTCTTCACTTGATGTTTTTTATAGATTACCTCAATAATGATAAGACCAACACCGCCAGCTATGCCAACGCCCACTAGTATAAAAACTCCAGCCATATTTTTCAGGCCCAACGTATTGGGAGTTTTCTCAAAGAGTTCACAATTCTGTTGCACATGACCGTGAAAAATCCATTGCTTATCCAGTTTTTCCATAAAGCCACCTAAAAAATAAATGAAAATCGTTTCAGTCAGAAATACTTAAGCAGGACGGAGAGAAATGATTACACAGAGAAAAGTGACAGCGTAAGTTAAAATTGGCTCTGCCATTTTTCGATGCACCCATTACTCAGCGTAAATAATGCTTTATCGTCTCTCCTTATGTTGCTCTAGCTTTAGAATATATGTATAAACTATAAGGGTCGGATATGCTTCCTTTTGCCTTTTACATACATTTGCACGACATTAGTAGACCCTTTTTACTCTACGAGTAGCGGGAATTAAAATGATATTAACAAATATCCATCGGATGAAATCCCGTATCCATTTCGACTGGAAATGTCTTTAATATCCTTTTATCATTCAACCGAGCTGATGTTAAAGAATATTAAAAATATACCTAGTCCAAATGGATTTTTTTTATTTCTTTTTCTGTGTAAAGCGCTCAATTTAATCATCGTCGGATGAATACATAATTTAGCTGCCTTACAAAAAACTGGCCAGGGAAACCAAAGGTACAGTGGATATTGGAGTGGATTACTTGTCTTTTCTTAAATTAACGAATTTGAGTAAAAAGTTTTGTACGTTTGTTATTTCCTTAAAGAACGACTTCAAAATTCTTACCTGACAATTTTAAAAAAATTTCTATTTTCCACGACCTGACGCTTATTAACTCAAATTTTTAGGGTAACCATTAACCCGTCAGTCTTTTTGATATATAGTTATCAGAGATTGCAAGAGCAATCAAGATTTAAGTATGGAATCATGTTGTAATAAACAACGAAATTATACGCTCAGCATAAATTTTAATGCTGCAGTAGCAGCTGAAAGCAGCGCTACTACTGCGCTGCAGCAGCAAACAGTTTTTTGATCATAGCTCGGCAACCGTGCATCCGATCTTCACAGTTCCTTTGGCGGATCGATAAGTTATCCTGATTACTAAATAGAAGGAAAGACCCATCTATCATTAAAACTATGGGAGATATGACGTTTTTTCTAAATTGCTGGGGCGGCAAGGGGCGTGGCCAAAATTGAAAATAAACTTGATCTGCCTGCAGACATAAGAAGCATTTGTCCCATACACGTCAAACCTCTATCTCTTACCATCTCTGAGATCTGTGCGTTCATAAGGACAGACAGACGGACATGACTCGACTGTTGATGCTGATCAAGAATATATATACTTTATAGGGTCGGATGATTCCTTCGGGCTGTTACATACTTTTGCACAAACTTAGCATACGGTATGTACCTACGGTACAGAGTATAAAAAGTTACACCTACTTCTGAAGTTCTTTGCCGTCCGATCTTTAAAATTAAAATCAATCTGTCCCACCCGACAACATATGCAAATACATACTCTCATGAAACTCTAGAATAGCCAGCGTAACAGCATCTGTCCAGGGTGAACCTTTTTGCAGGCCTATGCCATAGCCACTACGTCCAAAAAGTTCTCCTGCTGTCACCAGTTCACAATCTTTAGAAGCCTCATACTCCAGTCGCGAGGAGTCCCATATAAATGCCATTAGTTTGCTATGGAAAAAAATCGTACTTAATTTAGTCAAGCCTTGGCTGGAAGTGGGAAAGACTTGAAGTACAACCAGTGGAAAACTTGACAAGAAAATAAAATGTACAGGTTAAGGTGAATGAAAGGGGGGGTTGGGGCGCAAAACCAACAGAAACACATTTAAAATTAGGTATACGAGTACAATATCTACTAGAGAGAAATACGGAGCTAGAGCGAGATAGACAGAGAGAGAGAGAGACAGGAAGTGAGTTGGAATTGATGTTGCTGTTGTAGATGTAGTTGTTGTCTTTAATAGTGCCAAACATGCGAATATTTCAGCTACATAACAGACGATAGTCAGGGCCAAGTTCGGCAGTCACGTTTACCCCTTCTTTACATCCTGAATCGCCTGCTCAGCAGTGGCATAGTTATTCGCCTCCATGGTCCGATACATGTTCGATAGTTCCACCTGTCGCCGGAAATACATATCCACCGATGAGCCCTTGACTGTGGCACAAGTCAAATTCTCCATCGTATTCCTGAGCCGGGCATCGTTTATTCCGCTCAACTTGGTCTTCGGCCGCTCCAGCACCAGAAAAGCAGCCAGGTTGGCTGTGTAGGAGGCCACAATAATCATGGCAAAGCCAGCCCAGACCATGCCCAAGACTCGTGCAGAGAAACTGCGTGGAGTTCCCTCACCAATACCACTGTTCAGCAATACACCCCAGGCAAACCACACAGCTGAGCTGAGATTCAGGGCTTTCTCCTCATTGCTATCCGAATGCGAAAGCTTGAAGCGTCCGAACGGTGAAAATCTGAGTATAAAGATCAAAAGGGTTAAAGTAGTATCCATTTAGGTTAAGTATGAGTGGAATGGAACAAATGCCTGGCAGTCTAGAAATACTACTAACCCGGAGGAATTAAATAATAATTTGCGATAAAGACTCTATACACTTCTCTTGCCCGTCAACCGGATACGGATCGTGTATGTGGTCTGCACATGTGGTCTGGTTATGTGATCTGTGGTCTGCAGTATTAAAACAACCAAAATAAATTCAATCCATTTTGTTTGATCTTCATATAACTATAAACACTATCATGTCCTCTTTGCTGATTATGACAAACTACATAGTTTCGCCGATATCGATCGCAGGTAAGCAAGAACACGTGAATCCATTATACATTTGACATTGAAAACATGACAGTAAGAAAACATATTAATAATATAACATTTTTAATACATTTTTAAAACATAACAGTACGAAAACATATTAATTATGTAACAGAACAATTCTTATTTTAAGTTTGCTAACATTTTCATTTTTATAGAAAAGGGAAGGTACAATGAATTAAAAAAAATTGAAATGAAATCGAAATATGTAAAGCCTCGGGCTCAGAACGACAAAAAATGCATTATTTCACAGTAAGTATTTTATATAAGTAAGAACTTATGGTTTGCTTTAATTCTAATGAATTGTTCTGTTTCTATTTAGTTGAAATTAAATCTTTGAGATTGTAGAAAGTTGAAGTGCTAAGAACCTATTTTTACACTTAAAAATTCCATTTAAACGTATGTGTACTACTCTTGCAGAAAATATCGATCAAAAACTTGGGCGAAATACGAACCGACGGGCTTGGGTGGGAATGAGATAGGAGAGCGTTCGTTACATTTTAACCGCCCAACGCAAAAAACATTAAGCTCAAACTATTACTTCAATTTTGATTGAAGGATGTGATGCAGGGAACGACTTACCGGTCCAACAAATACAGCACGAGCGCCACAACATGAACCGACACCATTACCAAGATCCATAGCGTGTTACTAAATGGCTGCAAGAAAGACACGAGAGTACTCGATCGTGACGGTTTCTTTTCGAGTATTGTAATGCCTTGGTATTTGAATGGTTTCGAGAACTCAATATACTCGGCACGCTCCGGATTGATGGTTAGTGGTGCTACGATCATGCTAAACGAGAGATTCAATTGATTAAGTGGCAAAGGATAATTTCTCATGTGCTTACTCGGCACGTTCATTCACCAGTTGTCCTATCAATCCTGTCCACTCTTTACGCAAAGTCATTGCACCTGTATTGTTTCGCAATATATAATGCCCAAATTGTCCATCCGGTGAAAGGGCCAGATCGTAGGTAAAGTTAATACGCTTGGAAAGTTCTATAAGAAGATCGATGCAATATCCACGACAGCAATATTCGTTGGCTATAATTAAAACGGAAAGAAAGCAAAAGTCTTAACATTAAAATTGAGGGAGTAGATTAGGGGTCAGATCTATGTATATGACACAAGAGTTTCAAAACGAAGCTTAGGAACAAACGGAAAGAAGAACTAGAGTACAGAATCCGTAGGCGCTGGTCTCTGTGGTCAAGACACAAATATAATGTATACCATCATGCATCCCATTCGGTTTTTTCACTATTTCTACATTCTTAAAATATATGGCCATTCGACCCGAGCGTCATGAACATTTTTTTCCTGAATATGCATTTCCCTGTGTCCAATCGGCTTCCGTGGCTCGGCTTTCCGCTTAAATCCTCTAGCAGGAAGCATCACCGACCCTATAAAGTATATATGATTGTCCGTATGTCTGTCCGTCATGTTGTTCGGCCGTATGAACAAACAGATTGTAGAGAATGTAAGAGATAGTGGAAAACGAACATAATTTATCGCCCAAATTCAACACTGTCATATCTCAAAATTATCCGTTTCAAAAAAATTGCTTTTAAAGTTCGCCAACAAAATTTTACATCTAGAATAGTAATTCTAGTTTTGTGTCAATGTAGTAAAATATTTCAGATTTGAAATGCCGAATATCGCCTGTAGTACAGATGAGATATGTAATTTTTGCTGGAACATGAAAATGAAATAGAACACGATAAAGCGGATATTTCTGCACCGATAACTCAAAGCTCGCGTTTTCGAGATATGACAACCTTCTATTTAGAGTTATATGACAAGTAAAATTAGTGAGCTGGCTCGGGGTCCCGAAAAGTTCCGATTGTTCACAACTGTAAACAACTTATGCGTTTTTATCGGGACTGGAAACCAAAACAAGAATGAAAGTCGGTCAAGCCCGACTATAGCATACTCTGTACCAACGAAACAATACGCTCAGCATAAATTTTGATGCTGCAGTAGCAGCTGAAAGCAACGCTGCTACTGCGCTGCAGCAGCGAACAGTCTTGTGATCATAACTCGACAACCGTTCATCCGATCTTTACCATTCCTCGTAGTTTCCGTAGAAAATGTTACCAGTGTCATGTTAAGCTCTTGCTTTTGAGATTTATTTAATAAGTCTTTGAGTCGAGGTGAGCTTTAAAATCGGAGGCTGTTATGGGTGGGGATTTTATAAGTAATTCGAAAAGTTTATCTAGATTCTTATTTCACTTTCCTGCCTGCCCTTTTTAGGAGTCAGTCGCACTAATCCAACCATATAACAGATGCCCAGCGGCGCAAATCGACGTTACACAATGAATTACTTTTTTATTACTTTGCCTTCAGTATGACGGAAATAGTCCCTTACGGTATGGTTTACTTTGCACCCCATCTACAAAGCGTGGCCAAAATTGAAAATAAACTTGGTCTGCCTGCAGACATAAAAAGCATATGTCCCATACATGTCAAACCTCTATATCTTACCATCTCTGAGATCTGTGCGTTCATACGGACAGACAGACGGACAGACAGACAGACGGACAAACGGACAGACGGACATGACGGACATGACTCGGCTGTTGATGCTGATCAATAATATATATACTTTATAGGGTCGGAGATGCTTCCTTCTTGATGTTACATACTTTTGTACAAACTTATAATACTGTGTACCTACGGTACATGCTGAGCGTATATTTTCGTTGGTATAGAGTATGCTATAGTCGGGCTTGACCGACTTTCTTTCTTGTTTTTTGTAGAACTGAACCGGAATTTTAGGTTCGGAACAGGTTCGGGTTCATCTTTTATTCCAAAGAGGTGCGACTCACAGTTAAAGAGTAAGTAGTTCCGGCCCTGATTGCAGCCCTAATTTATATACACCAAAAAGAGCTGGTTGCCCACAGAGTACTGTTTCATAAATCTCCCGATTCAATCATCAGAAGGCTTTTTGCCAATGACTACGGCTTGTTAAATGTCTCTTCATACACTTACCGCTTTAATCAAACAGACAATCCATGCAGGAAGCCAACTTTTTGGTGTTTATGGTTAAATTTCTAAGTGAGAAAGATTCTAGCGAGCTTAGAACTAGCCGTTAAATTTGAATGCAAGCATTTAAAAAGCGTTTGTGTTGCTACATGAAAGTTTAGTTGGTTTCGTTTACGAAACAAGAAATGTGACAAGTAAAAATTAGCTTGGGAACTTGGGCCGACTTTCGTCAGCAGATAGTATTTCCTTATTTTTTGTGTAGTGATTATCTTTTTACTATCATTCCAAATATAAGACATATCTATTCGTTATTCAACCTCACCAGTTGTATCCGTAGCATTAAATAAGGGACAAGGTCGCTCATCGGGTTCACAGGTATACTCGTCATCGATCATACGTCTGACATATACAAAGGGTTTCTCCTCAATGGTCAACACCTTAAGATGTGTGGGTATCATTATTCCCTCCGGCTTGCGTTTCTGTTTTCCGGGCCATATAATCTCGCTATCATTGATTTTCATGCGCATTTTGGCTCTCATCTGAAAGGGAAGTACGAAATATTTGATATCAATTAACTACCACCATTCCAAGTGCTTTACTTACAGTATCGTAGCTGAATTTGCCCACCACATGCTGCTTTTGATTTTCACGTATATTGACCACATCATAGCCCGCATAGATACGATCTCCATTATCATCAAAGGCCACCTGCCCAGTTTCGCCTGTAATGTTGCGTGTTTTCAGATATTGAAACAAACGCTTGCCTGGGAAAGGAAATTGCAACAATTACAACAAAATTTAAAAAATAAGCAAATACACACCTGATTCCCAGTTTACAGCCGAGTCTCCACAATCCTTGGGCGCCTCGGCAATGGTCTCATTGGAAATCATCTCCTTAATAGCTGAGGCTAGCACA
The DNA here is from genome assembly GCA_035044965.1 of Lordiphosa andalusiaca. NCBI lineage: Eukaryota > Metazoa > Arthropoda > Insecta > Diptera > Drosophilidae > Lordiphosa > Lordiphosa andalusiaca. The sequence continues at coordinate 68,634 of JAWNNM010002897.1, read as the reverse complement.
TAAACGCTATCCTGCAAGGCCCAGTCACAAAATCACACTCACATCATGCATAATTGAGTGATGCTTACCCTAATGTGCCCCTTGTCACTGTGGGCATGCTCTAGCTGCAGGCCGAGGACTCCGTCCGGTGTATTGTTGGCAAACAGGGCCTGCTCGGTGACAATCCATACGTGTCCCTCTTTGGTCATATTGTGCTCTTTGGCATCGCGGAAAATGACTTGGGCATCCTCAGTGCTAATTGATAATATTCTTAGTGCTGATTTTTGAATTTTTATACCCGTATTTTTATACAGTATAAAGGGTATAGCTAGAGCAACCAAATATGTATTGTACTTATACTTCTACTGTCTGTACGCAGATCAACTTTATTTAAAATTTTTGACACACCACCTCTTCTTCTTCAAATGGCTGAGTTATAAATAAAGCGCGGCATATTTTGTAAATGTTTATGCTCTGTTCATTAATTAATGGGAAAGCTATTAAACACTTCTTTCCCTGAGTAATGGGTATATCTAGGTCGGGCAGGGCCGACTTTAAGTTAAGCTCTCTTTTTGTGAAGTTGGGACTTCCTATCCACAGATTTCAAACGTATGAAATTAAGCATCCTGTTCCCAAAGTACCTTTGGATCAAAGTTTTATCACCAAGGCTGACCACGTAAGTTCTTCATAAGTCAGGTTCATTGGATAACTTTAAACCAAAATTCAACATCTACCTAGCTTTTTTTTTGCCCACTTACCTTGCGTACATCAGATATACCCGGGACTGTGCCGCCTTCATATAACTCAAATGCTCCGTAAAGCTGATCAATTTTGGCTCAAATTCCACAATCATTTCCACCGTCGCTCGCACGTCCACATCATCGTAATATGTTTGTGACGTCGTCTGGAAACGACCCAATATGGCCCGGCCATCCGTATCGGAGCTGTGTATGATGATTACCTGTCAGATGGAGGAGACGAAATTCAATAACTCAATAAGTCATCATTGTCGTTCGACGATTGTGTTACCTTTGTGTAGCTAAAGTGACTTAACATCTCCAGCCAGACATCGGCCTGATGATAGTAAGGTGGCACCGTGCGCAGAAAAGAGACATGGATATTTTTGTCGGAAAAGGCCGCATCCCGCGAGGATATACCAATGACGGGTATTGAATAGAAGCCGCTTGTATAACTTACAGCCGCCGGTGACAAATCACCTGAGGTTTGTTCATGCGAAACGACAACGGCATAGACCTGAGGAATAGGCAAAATGGCAGATGGCGAAATCAAAGTCAGGCAAGCGGAAGTGTAAATCGAATTGGGTGCACAAAATGGCAACGAGATGGCGTTCAATTGAGTGCCAACTATTAACATCTATACTTATATATATAGCTACTGATCATAAGGCATCTACACTTGTGGGCTAGGATAGTTGATTTATCATGTCGTTTGCAGATACAAAATAAACGTCCCTCAAGTGGTAAAATTATGAAAAATTCACTAGGTGGCATTAATGATGACAAATGGAGCTGCCAACTGCGAATTGATTTTGGCTGGACAGAATGGAGTCCTAAGATATGTGTCACACAGTTGGTCTGTGATAAATTTCCACACTGCAGCCGCTTGTTTAATAAATGAAAGGAGACTCTTTTTTGATTTTCCAAGTTTATTTGCAGAAATATTTGAGCTTAAATTGAACTTTATAAGCCATACCAGAATTATTGTAAGAGCATTGCGCTTTATTACATTCATAAAACTGTCCGTCATTGAGCACTCGATAAATTGCCTTTAAGGCATTTAAATAGAAACCTGTTTGTCAAAAAATGTTGTTTGGTCCTCAATTAGAACGTACAAGTACATAGAATTTAAGTGTGCTTGCAGTGTATTGGACTTTAAAGTACATCATGATTTTCTACACTTATTAAGCTGGACAGTGAGCACCAGAAACTATCACAGAAACATCAGATTCATAAAAGGAAATAATCGAAAAAAATAGATTGTTATTATTCCTACGCTTCAAATCGCAATGTCATTAGCGCAAATGCAACCACATTACAGATAACTTCTGCTTTACACATAACATACCCTGTTTATTTTGTTCCATTTATTCAAATCTTCAAATCTGAAACAAACTTGATCTGTGTATGGTATACCTAACTTCATGCTAAAATTTGTGGCTCTGTCTCTTATAGTCTCTGAGATCGACGCGTCCTTACGGACGGACGGACAGACTGACATGGCTAAGCCCGGCTCTTGATGCTGACTAAGAATATATATATTTTTTAGGTTCTTTATAGAAACAAAGCTTAAGAAGAATCATTAGTTTACTGATTGAACTAAAGTTCCTGTTCATTTTAAGGATCTAGCAGATGGAAGTTCGAATTGTAAAGAAAACAAAAGCGGTTTCAATGCGAGAAAACAATTCACTTTTCTGTGCACATAGGCACTTGGACTAAATATCTTAAAAATGTAGTTCAAAATAACGACAATTTTATATGAATAGTACATTTTTATATTGAGACTATTATGTGAGCTTATATTTGATATTAGGACGACCAACGGAATCTAAGTATGTTAACATCATCGAAATAAATTTGGATATCATTTACCCTTTCATGTAAAACGAACCAATTTTGACTTGGTGATATGCACAGGGGAATTACCGCTTGTCAAGTTCAATTTCCGCATCATTTCCGCTTAAATTATTCAGTATGAAGCTCCGAATCATGAACAGGCTCTTTGAAAAGTGGATGGCAAATGAAGGCGATAATTGCATTTGGCATATAGCTGCGCAGCGTTCAAACTTACCCGCTTCTCGATGAGTTTGTTGCAGACATTGAACACCGTTTTAATGGGGTTCTTATCCATGCGTATGGTCTTATCGTAGTAGGTAACCTTGCGGGGCACATATTGTTGATCGAAATTGAGGTGCTGTCAATTGAATCGAACATAAATACAAAAGTCATTTATTGAAACAGGATTAAATGCTTACCGCTATTGTGGTGCGAAAATGTTCCTCGCTGTCAGAATTGCTCAATACGCCGCCAATATTGTATGTACCCTCATGCTCCAAAGCGGTATGCCTTTGTGCGGCAACAGCAACAGTAAGTGTGGCAATAACAATGGCAAGTGTGCCAAACAAAAGCCAACGATAAACAAAGCTTACGGCAGCCATATTGTTAAGGGAAGTCGTCCTATGTGGAAGTTTAGGCAAATACAGGCATAAAGCTTACAGCATTTTCTGTAAATGAAATAAATTTAATTTAAAATGTACATCTTTTCCGAAAATATGTGTTTAAAATGCTTTGTGTTTGGTGCCTAAAAGTATGCTTTCTATTTTGTGCCTGTGCAAACCGTTTCTCAAATGTTTTTATTTGTAAATATTAAGAAAATATTATATTTTCCCACCACGAAGTTACTATATATTTATACCGTATAAAAATCCCTGATCTCTTGCTAGCTACGAAACTACTCCTAAACGACTCGACCGATTTTTGTGAAAGTTATTGTGTAGAAGGTAGAGAAATAGTCTTTTAAGTTTATTTTAAACCACCAAGTTATTGTATTTTTTTTTTTATTTGGCTTAAAAAATACTTATAACTATTAATTTTAACCCTCCTACCACCAGCCTCTAATTTTTTATTAGCGATTTCAGAATTCTTGCATTTCAAGAACTTAAAGAAGACGCCTGTCATTAAACTTAACTCAAAGTAAATGGGGCAGGAAAACACGGTAGTTGGTGGGAGACGAACATTGTCTCATTGCTTTATGACGTCGTTTAAACTATGATTAATTTGTAATATAATATGAGCACAAAAGCATAATGAAGGTAGCACTATATTTATGTACTCTGTACCGTACATGGGTGTACTATAAGTTTGTGCAAAAGTATGTAACAGGCCGAAGGAAGCATCTCCGACCCCATAAAGGATGTATATTCTTGATCAGCATCAACAGCCGAGTCGATATAGCCATGTCCGTCTGTCTATCCGTATGATCTTACAGATCTCAGATATGGTAAGAGATAGAGATTTGATATGTATGGGACATATGCTTCCTTTGTCTACAGGCGATCAAGTTTACTTTCAATAATGGCCACGCCACCTCCCCCCCAATATTAAAGGTTCGTACTAGGTTCGTTCTAGACATATTTAGTAATCAGGATTACTTATCGATCCGCCCAAGGAATGGAGAAAATCGAATGAACGGTTGTCGAGTTATGATCAAAAAACTATTCGCCGCTGCAGCGCAGTAGCAGCGCTGCTTTCAGCTGCTACTGCAGAATCAAAATTTATGCTGAGCGTATAATTCGTTGGTACAGAGTTTCTTATAGTTGGTCTCTTTCTTTCTTGTTTTTAATTATTTTTTTTATTTTATTATTGTTAATCTCCTCGGTGTCTTATCTCTAAATTCGTTTTAGGGGTTAAGCAAATTGAAATAGAATGAATTTGAAATCATAACAAACTATTTGACTGCAATTAACTGTTACTTTTTGCTTTGCATTCGATTTTCTTTACAAATATTAAGAAATCCACACGAGCCATAAAATTCACACACTGTACGGATTGCTTGTCTGTTAAATTGAGGCCTGTTAACACATCAGCTGTTTTAAGCGAGGCTATGTTAACTAACAGCGAAGTCGATCATATGCTTGTGTTCAGCTTAGGTTTTCTAACACTTGTTGCCTGTTCGCGTTTGAGATCGGACGTGTCGCGACGACAGTTCTGTTTGGCCTTATCTACGTTACGGCTACGCAAGCAAAAAAAAAAAAATCTAAAATATTCCGCCTTTTGTGCCTGAAATTTGCAATTAAAATACCAATTGAAGCAGTTTACTTATTGTTTACAGTTTACAGGGAGAGAAATATTACAAATTAAATATCACATTGCGCGTTTCGTTTGCTCAGTTTCGTTGCTGTCTCATTCGGAGTAGCAGAAGTTAACTTTTGGTTGGCGGGGGAGCGGCCAGCGTAAAACCTAATTGTTGGACGTTGTTGCTGTTTTGTGTTTGCGGAATTGTTGGTCGCGTGTTTTCTTTTGTGCGCTTCCTCCAAGTTTGTCTTTATTGACAACCGCTCGCTCTCTCAAGGTGAAAAATGTACTAAGTTCTTTTAAATGACTCTTAGTAAAAACTGTGAGTGTATGTGAGTTTAGATAAAATAAATATAAAATATAAATCGAGTATATGAATCAATTGTCCACATAAAAAGGTGATACTAATTTGGATTAATAAGGTAAGTACCCAAACCCTTTCAAACCGGTTCCAACCTCTTGCAACCTGTTGCATCCATTTATTTACATTTGCTGGTTTTACTGGTTTTAGAAAAGGGCTTCTTATGCTTGAAAAGTAGGTCATCAGCATGTTGCTTAATGTAATTTTATCTAGATGTCATATAATTAAAAAGAAATCAGAACCTTTTCATTCTCTATCAAAAGCAATTATAAGCAAATTGCCCTACCCCCACCCTAAATCACTCATCTTTGTTACTCGCTCTTACACGAACACACATCCATACAAATGACTGTCCAGAGGCAGACGCGTGCTTAATTAAGCGCCACATTGTTGAGACTGCCAGACAGTGAGAAAGAGAGGAAGAGATGGAGCTTTTTGCCATGAAAGTTGCATACTGGATATGAAATATGTGGTGCAGTTGAAATATGGAAAAATTCATTGGCAGTGCATTATTATTTTAAATTATTAATCATTCAAAAATTAAATTGATTATTTTTTCAGATTTGGTTTCCTTAAGATGTCTTTTTCAGTTATTATTTCAAAATAAATTCAATAATCAAAATTTTACATTCTCAAGTCTTTAAAAGATTTAAGCAGCTCAACCCAATTCAAAGGGTATCGCCCATCAGCTGATCGTTGTGGTTGCCTCATTAGCAAAACTCACTCAAATTAAAAGAAACGGAGTGCCATGAACACAAAACATTTTATAAGCCTTTTGGCAGTTTCTCACTCATTTGGGTTAATTCCACTCTCTTTTTTTTCAAGCATCCACACAAAAGAGATCCATAAATCAATCAACGATATTCACTCAATTTTGGAACTGGAGCTTGAGATTTTTTCTGTTTGTTGTTGTTATTGTATCTCGCAAACGCACTTTTAGAATTTTAAGTAGGTCATTTCGGGCTGGTGCATACGCTGGGGCGGCATTAATTTTTATTGCGGGGCGTTAAAAATATTTATCCGCAATTGCATTGCTGGTTTTTTTAACACACTCATTATGGGGCACACCAAGTAGGCACCTTTGCATAAATATAACTATCTCAATTTATGATTTTCTGGTATTAACTTCTTAATAGTTCTTCAAAATGGCGCATCCTAAAATTGCAAAAGGTTATTAAAATTTAGCAAAGAAATATTTAGTTTAAATACTGCAAAAAAACATTAGAAAACAAAATGTCGAAATATTCAAAAATTAAATTACAACCTTCTTGAAAAAATAGATTTTCGATCTGGGTTTTGATTGAATTTTTTGTCAGTATGTGCTTCATATCCTGCTAGGTATTTAAATAACTGTTTACCAGCGATGATCCATTTAGGATCCATGATTAGTAGCTTTCTGGTCAAGTTGGAAAACGTATTTTTCCTCAAAGTTTCTATGAATAACCTTAGGATCCATATCTTAGAGCCCAAAGGCTCTTTTCGCATCATTTGCGGCTCAATCAAGCAGCAACGAAATTTCCTCTGGGTTGAAGTTGGGATGAGAAGCCACCGTCGACACCACCCCATTTAACATAAATAGTTAAACTGTGCATGCGACATTTTCATTTTATAAATAAAAGATTCATACTGTTGCATTATTTACTAGCAGGGTGATGGTTTCTTTACATGCTAAAGGCTTTGGGGTGGGTTAAAAGTAGACGGCTGGTGGAGAGGGGCTAACTGAAGTACGATTTCAGACAATTAATATGTGCTTGTAGATGCCGCAAATTATCAATGAAGCTTAGTAAAGAGTACGAGTGGAAAAGTAAATATTCCTTTTAACGTATTTATTCTCAGGCCCTTCAATGATCCACCCATCCCAAGATAGACTGTGATACCTGAATAATCTTACTGTAGGCTTTTAACTTTAAACTGTTTTTTATTCAACATTAATCACATCTTGCAGAGTACATGAAGTTAGAATACAAAATAATCAAAATATCAATTCCAATAAGTCCTCACCATAGCATTGAAATCCTTCAACCCAAAACATACGGCAGCTTTCGCAAGCCCAAAGATTTATTTATAAAGCTATAAAGCACTTAATTAACAATAGAAAAAAAAAAGAAAATTCACCCCTGAATTACACAATACTTTCATCCTTCCCCATTTTGTCCCAGAAAACCGTCAGTTTCAAAACCTAAAAAACCTTCAGATCCACAATTTTCAAATTAGAACCTCGTGGCTTTCACACCATCTCATTTTATACTCTGTTCCCATTCAAATTGAACTCACATTGGGCAATTGTGCACCTGGGCAATTCGAAGGCCTTCATTAAAACTATTTTTATATGTGAGCTGAAATATAAAACCATCGAGAATGCATCAAACAAAAGTGCCGCTCTTTTATATCAAAACATGATGTCTGTCTGATTAATTGTTTGCCAGTTTAAATTACACCATACCCAATCGCCCTTGCTTCTACCCTGATACATACAATCAAGTTTAAAAACGAGAAAGCTAAGCTAACTTCGTCTGTGCCGAAGATTTTATACCCTTGCAAGTGCTCGTTTAAAAAATGTAAAAAAAAAAATAGTCTGTTTCCCATTTTCCAACTGATCGTTCGTATGGGAGCTATATGATATAGTCATCCGATTTAGCCAAAAACTTGTAAAATTATGTAAAAGCATATGAAACAAACAAATACATAGTTGCAGGATGCTACCATTAAAAACAAAAAAGTTTTTCTAACTAAGACTGTTTTTCAGACCTATCTTTTGTATGGCAGCTATACCATATAGTTGTACGATTTTAATAAAATTTGGTAGAATTATAAAAAACAAAAAACAAAATCTACGATTACAAAGTTCGAAGACGTTATCATTGAAAAGAAAAAGATGTATGCCGTACGCAGATCTAGTTTGTTTTAGATTGGTAAAATTCATAGTCCTAGTTGTTCACTTTAGCTTATTTATTTCCCTTTAAGTTAAATACTTTCCTGTGGGATATTAGTAAACTTTTAATTAAATTCTTGCAAGAATCCGATTTACCCAAGTCATGGAACAGGAACCCATACGCATAAAACGTAAATAATATAACAGACGACAATGATGAGCACTCCAATAATGACACTAAATACCACACATTGGGCTGTACGGACTGGATCCATTACCACAGCAAAAGAGGCCACGCCTCAAACTTCATATATATATTATTTTTACTAAGAGTATATGGGAGAATATCATCGCGTCAGCACACAAAACATTTGATGAGACAAGATTTTGCATATCCATTTCTCCACTTGACTTCACTTTTCGTTGAGGCACTTAATCAAGTTATATTGGCTCTATAAGAACATGCAATATACATGGGCGGGGACTGCGGCTTAAGTTATGCAAACACTGGTGTGCCACTCCTACGGGATGCTTTGCTTTCTCTATTCTTTACGCACACACACAAAGATACACAAGAACTTTTATGCCGTTAGAGCACAACTTTTACTGCTTTAATTTTGTATCTACTTGGTTTTTATTTTCCGAAAAAACATTAAATTTCTTTTACAAATTTTAAAAAGCCATTGCTTTTTTTCTATTTATATATTCACATTTTAAAAACATTGGGTCACAGCATCAAGCATACGCACCGTGATTACAGAGCAACAGTGCCCACGACCCGACTCGTTCACGATTCTTCTGGGACCCACTCACAACTTTGCACTTTGCGTGTTGACCAGCCCCTAACTTGAGCCTGTACTTTACCGCTTTAAGCTTTTTAAAAGCTCATAAAGCTTAGAAAAAGCTTAGCTACGCCTGCGCTTAGGCAAGTAAACAAATTTGCTAGTTTTTGTTTTGGTGCTTTTCGTTTTAGTCTTTTTATTCGTAAGTCCCAGCTGTTCTTTGTCTCCTATTTAGAGCTCCGCCCTCTTGTGGCTTTTGTTTTGTTTTGCTTACGCATTTGATATATCTACCAGATTTATAGTATTTCACACTCGAGCTTTTCTGTTTAGTTGATATGTAAATGCAAATTGATAACTTTTTAAGTTAATGTTAAACATTTGTTGTTGAATTAAATTTGTTAAATTCACAGAACCGATAACGGAGTGGCGAATTTGAAAATAAGCCAAGCGCTTAATGCTATAAATTGGGATTGTGCGCTAGGTCAGTCAATGGAGCATATTTTAGTTGTAAGTTTTATTTGACGGAAACTGTCATGCCTAGTTGCTAGGCGTCAGTTCATGTGATTATATAGCTGCCCTTCCAAACTTCCAAACCAGGGATGCAAACCGGCTCTGAGCCGAATCAAACCGCTTTTTCCAGCTGGCAAACCGAACCGGCTTCCTTTCAGAATCGCTGAACCGAACCGAAACCCACAAATAAAATCGGTTCGGTTCGGCTTAGTTCACTGACGAGTTTTAACTGGAATCCGTTTCCTCTAGCCAATAATTTTTATTAATTTGGGAATTTAAATCATTTCCCGAAGATAATTGTTATGCATTTCGTTCGACGCTCTACATATTATATTTAGCGTTGCCGGATCGATATAACATTTAAGGATAACTTGGTAAAAATTTTACATGGAAAACTGCAAGTCTTCTGCAATTGCCCACAGATCTTCAAATATACCAGTCAACAATCTGTATTTATACTTAAGTAGACAATATTTTAAATTTTCTGTGGTACTTCATTACCTTAATTCAATCTTAAACAGGAGAGATTTTTCTCATATAATCCCTGCAGTTCGACGTTTCAGTACTGAATGTTTTAGGGCTGATTCAGGGCTTAGCACTAGGAGTAACTGAATTAAATGCCTGAATTCAAGCATGTTCTTAGGACATCCCATGAAACTCACCCATGAGTTCAGTACTGAATTAATGCCTAAAATCAACTAAGGTCACATTACCATTCACATTACCACAAGTCATAATATTTCATAATGTGCCTTTGTAAACCACTAAACCGAACCGAAACTTCGGTTCAGTTAGCTCCAAAAACCATGTAATGAACCGAACCGGTGGTTCAGAAACTGTGTGAGCCACTGAACCGATCCAGTATCGACGGATAAAACGCATGCTGCTTTACCAGAAGAGTAAAATGGCTGTTCTAAAGTCAAGCATCTAAAACAAGATTTTTCGACCACCGATCGGTTCAATGACAGCTGTAAGAAAATGCTATATTTTCCGAAAAAAATTTCTCGTTTACCATGAGTAAAATCATTCTAAAAGAGCTTGAAATGAGCACAGTCTAACTTCTTTCAACCACAACGCAAGAAGGTATATTAATAAGGAGCATCTTAGACTTATGCCTACAAAAATGAGCGATTGTGCATTGCTGTAAGACGACATTCCCATAGAGGTCGTTTACTGCAAAAAGTCATCCAGGGCTCGATACCAGACTGACAAAGTGACAATAACATTAAACATTTTTCCAAACGAATTAAACAAAGAAAACAAAAAGCTAAAGAGATTAAATGACTTGCGCACAATACACAAAGCTTAGCAAAAATTCTTACGAAGATTCCTGTCTTGTATGAATCACAACCTTGACCCAGCGAAAGCAATTGCATTTAGGCATAAGCCGCTTAGCTAACCAAACAAAATGATATTAGCTCGATTTGTATACAAATGTTCATGCCAAAAGTTAGATATACTTACACGGTGCACAGGAGAAAGCATAAAGCTGAAGGCCACACTAACGGGGCCCCCGCTAACATAGCAGCACTGCGGTGTAAAAGGGGGTCTAAGAGGGACAGAAAGGGCCACTCCACCTCCATATGAATTGGATATGAATGAAAACGAAAGTTCTGTTAGTCCATTTTGGCTGTGAAGTCCACACACAAATGAAAATGACTCAAAGAAAGCGCCAAAAGCTTTTAGAACTCACGAAGCCTGAGCTTTTTGTGCGGAAACTTTTTTCATCATTTTCAATAGAATGCTTATCGTACTGCTATGTGGGTCGGTCGGTATCCCCTTCGGACGTGTGCTTCTGGCGATGAACAATACTTAAAAATATTCAACAATTATTCATTCCAATTTGGTTGGCAAAAAGATAAATAAAATTCAATTTAAATCTTGTGTGTTTACTTGTGGAAAAAATTGTGTGTAAGTGCTTGTTTAAACTGAGTGAAAATGTGCACCTGGAAAAACAGAGAAGTCTTTTGCCAGCTTCCGCCAGAACACAAAAACACGGAGAAAATCAAGGAAAAATGGGCTGAATTATGTGAATTCTGAGTCAGTGGCGAATCACGGGAAAGCGGTGCATATGTGTTTCTACGTGATCTCGGTGTTTGCGTGGGAAGTTTTTACAGTTATTGTGATTTGAGCGCTCAATTTTCTGGAAATGTTTGTTAATTTAATTAAAAACATATTTCACTTTAATAGGCCACAGATTGGCAGAAGGTAACAAACAGACCGCGTTCAATTCCATTTTCCATTCGGTTTTGTGCGAACAGATTGATAATAAAACAAATTTGATGCTTTGGAGTGAGTCAGGTAATCTGAGAGAAAAGAGAGAGAGAGCTAGAGCAAGAGAGAAAAAGGCCACCCAACTTTACCACCTTGCTGACTTGATTGGAGCTCGCACAGCTGTCTGTCATACTTTCGCCTCAGGATGCCTTTAAAAATGTTGGTTCCTTGCTCTTACTAGGAGCACAAATTTGGATTAATAGACTAAGGAGTGACTAAGAAGTACATTCAAACTTATTAGGCTTATTGTGTTTTCGTTCAGTCAACCTTCCTCTTAGCTCTCTCACTTCCTCTGAAAACCAATTGTTATGCCCACCTCGTCGCCTATTTCAGGTTCAACTAATCACCCGTATCACCCATAAACCACATTACCAAATAACAATGATATTGCTCATAGGCAGTTACATCATACTGAATTATTTTGTGGGTTTCTGGTTAGACAGGCAATTAAAGTAAGGCCCTGAACTGGTACAATAAACAATACCACAAATTTTGTATTCATAATTCGACTATATGTATATGCTGCGATATACTTTTTGGACTGAAAAATGTAATTACTTTTGTTGAAACAGCAATTGAATAAAAACAATTAAAATCTATGAGCGCCAAAACTCTTAAACCAATAATAAGATGCTTAGACTCAAGTAAGTTTTGTTTATAAATTATAAAATTTAAATACAAAATAATGGCGCTTCCATAACCGCAACCGTAGCAAAAAAGTGTTCCGAATATTTTAGGAACCTAAGAAACAATAACCCAACACAAAGTTGGACCGCTATCGATTTTATACCTCTACCCACTAAAAATGTGTAAATGATTCCCATGAAGGTGTCCAGAGAAGAAGGAATTTCCACGAACCTTGTTCTAAATGGGATAGCTACATAGTATTGCTGGAATGGAAAATATTCATTGAGAATATATGTCTAACTGAGAAATACTCAAATATTAGAATTGACTCAAAATCGGATCAATTTATTATACCATCTATACAATCAGGGAAAAATGTTCCGATATTTTAATATTTACACTTTGATTTCAGTATTTTCACCATTGATTTAGCGTTAAATATGATATTCGTACATCAAAAGTGTGCACACTTCAATTTGAAAGCTTGAATTTATTTTCTTTGGTTCTGAAAACTATGGAATATTAAAATATAAATTTGTATAAAATGTTGACTTACTTTAGGAGGACTCGAACTCTGGACCTTTCGTCTTGTACACGGCTAAAGTACCGTCTCATCGAGTTTCCCATCGCGTACGCTGGCTCCTAGACGGCTGAAATACTACTTATATTTAATTGCCTTAAAGTATTCATCAATTTGTTTCTGGCATTTTGTAAAAATGCTAAGCAATGACAATGTGCAACATTGTTCCGTTTTTTTCTCTCTCTCTCTTTTCTTTTACCTTTAGTACATCAGTCCTTAATTTGAAATGCAGTCATGATTTCCAGCAATAAAGACATATCTTGAAACAAACAACAATCACAACCAATCTTTAACTGTGACCTACCCAAACCAAGAAAACCCACTCAAAAAAGTATTGTTTTCGAATATGCCATGATGACTAAGAAGTTGAAAGAGGGGGCAAAATAAAATTTAGACCATGTGAGAGTGGGTGAACACAAAAGTCAACTGAACTTATAAATTTTTTACATAACGAAAACCCTTTAAAAGTGTAAACCATAGTTAATCATATGGTTTAAACCAACGACTGAAACGACTGACCTAAAGAGTAGGTCATTAGGACTTAACTGTTGGGCTTCTATTATCAGGCCTGTTCTGGATTCCCTTATCGAAAAGGTTAACAAGTTTGTAGACTGTACAATGTACATGCTCCTGTTGAGTTAATAAATTGTACTGCAGCTATATGCAACAGTCATCCGATTTTGACAAAACTATTTTGAATTTTGTGAAAGCATTTGAAACAAAGAAATGTCAGATTAAAGGACATTTCTATTGAATACTATTTATCGCCGGCTTGGTTCATTACATATTTTTTGGAGCTAACTAAACTGGTTCAGTGCAGTGGTTCGTAAAGGCGCATTATGAAATATTATTATTTCTGTCGTAAAGTGACTTCGCACACTTTGGAAATTGTATTCCCATAAAAAAAATTGATAATCTCTAAGATCCTTAGAAGAATATCTAAAATGTATTTTGTTGTATTTGCAGGATTCGTCTATAAGTTCCTAGAGGAATGCCCTTCGAAATTAGAGAATTTCGCCAAGAAAAGAATACGCATCTTATGCATCTTACACACCCTATTCAACATATTACGGTATATGAAAAAAACCTCCTGGCAGGATTAAGGTAAAGAAGTAATACAGAAAATTGAAAATATGGTTCACTAGAGAACGAAAAATCAATTATCAACTTAAAAAAAAATCCAGATTGATGACAGAATGTGGGAATTCATCCTTAAAGGTTAAATCGATCCAGCAACGCTAACAATAAAGATGGTCGAACGAATTATCATATAAACGATATATAAACGATATGAAAACGATTCAAATTTCCAAATAAATACTCGGTTCGACTCAGCATTTCCGAAAGGTTCGGTTTGCGGTTCGGTTCAACATTAGTAATAAGCGGTTCAGTTCGGCTCAAAACTGATTCGGTTAAGAACCGGTTTGCATCCCTGGTTAAAACTCAAATCTTTGAATATTATAAATAATTATGTATGGTGTACATTGTTCACCCTAAAAGCATTCATAGTAGATATTGAGAGTATAGTTTTCAGATTGTAACATATATTCTCTTTTTTTTTGTCATTTCTGTTTTGGTTGTCATTAATTGGTCATTACAACTCAACTGTCATAGTTTGGTTTGCCATATAAAATTATTTTAAAATCTTGATTCTGCTTAGGAAAGTATTATCACACACTGTCATGTGGGCGAGCTTACTCCTCCACACTATTTTTAAATTGATTCATAAGTAATTTAGGACATACCAAATATTAAAACTAAGCGTGATGCCAAACGAAATACTAATTAAACAAAATTGATTTAGTCTCTGCTCTCAAATCCCCAGGACATAGCAAGGACGTGAAATCATTGCAGTTAACTTGTGGAGCCAACAGTAGTTACGACCACTCATCACCCTGAACCCCATCCAAACAGTCAAAACACAATTCCAAGCAGCATGGGCGAAAATATAATTGGCTCGGCAAGTTTCCTGCACTTGGGTGACATTGTGTCGCTGTATGCGGAGGGCAGCGTTTGTGGTTTCTTGAGCACACTTGGGTAAGTGTATTTTTCCGAGAGATAAAGGCTTGAGAAGAATAAGCCCAACTGTTGCATATGATTTTGTTCTTGTTCACAGCCTGGTGGATGATCGTACAGTAGTATGTCCCGAGGCGGGAGATCTAAGCTGTCCGCCCAAAAAGTTTAGAGGTTTTGTCAAAAAACTTAAAACTTCTTGTAAAAGAAATACTTAATTTAGAACATTTTTCAGATTGTCTAATAAAAATATGCCCCATGAATCGGTACTCCGCCCAGAAGCAATTCTGGAAGGCAGCCAAACAATCCGCCAATTCAAATACAGATGCCAATCTTCTAAAACGTTTGCATGTAGGTATTAGTGTTTAATGAAGTTTAATTAAGCAAAGTTCATTTCAAATTTTTAGTGAGAGAACTAAGTAAGTCATTAATCATTTGTTCACGTTGCTTACCTTGTTGATCAGTTGTTCGATTTTGTCAGTTGAGTGAGCAACCTTTTGTGAAGTACCAATCTTTCAACCTTTGGCTGGAAGAGGTACAGCGTGAGGAAGTGAACAACTGATCACGTGAACAAAAAAGAGCAATTGTGGAAGAACATGTTTACTTTATAAGTTTAGTGAACAATTAATTTTTGTTCACCTACTCAGTAGGAATCCAACACTAGTAGAAATTCAAATTCATATACTTCCAGCATGCCGCCGAGATCGAGAAAAAACAAAACGAAACTGAGAATAAAAAACTGTTGGGCACGTCTATTCAGTATGGTCGAGCCGTGGTACAGTTGCTTCATTTAAAATCCAACAAATATTTAACTGTCAACAAGCGTTTACCCTCGCTGCTGGAAAAAAATGCCATGCGTGTGTATCTGGATGCCAATGGCAATGAGGGCTCTTGGTTCTATATCAAACCATTCTACAAACTTCGCTCCATTGGTGACTATGTGGTTGTGGGGGATAAGGTAATACTTAGTCCGGTCAATGCCGATCAACAGAATCTTCATGTCGCAGCCAACTACGAATTGCCCGATAATCCAGGCTGTAAGGAGGTGAATGTCTTAAACTCCTCTACTTCATGGAAAATCTCACTGTTTATGGAGCACAAGGAAAATCAAGAGCATATACTTAAAGGAGGTGATGTGGTACGACTTTTTCATGCCGAACAAGAGAAATTTCTTACCATGGATGAGTATAAGAAGCAATATCATGTGTTCCTAAGAACCACGGGACGCACAAGTGCCACAGCTGCCACCAGCAGTAAAGCTCTGTGGGAGATTGAAGTTGTGCAGCATGATTCTTGCCGGGGTGGTGCAGGCGATTGGAACTCGTTGTATCGTTTTAAGCATTTGGCTACAGGACACTACCTGGCAGCCGAGGCGGAAGTTGATGTTATTGCTGGATTAGTCAGCTCTACGACAGCCCATGAACCACTGCTGGCGGATTTTAGCAAAGACTCAGGATTAAACTGCACAATGAATTCCACAACGAATGGTAAGATAATGGGAGACGTTGGGCTGATCGGTCGGAAAAAGGAGTCTAAGGGAAAAAACTTTTATGTTTTCGATGATAGCGTTCTTTATCTAGTTGATTATGAGTTATACATATATGTTTTCAAACAGATTCTAAATAATTTGGTCGTTAGCTATAGGATAATGTAATCCAAATGTAACCAAATCTTGCAAATCTGTTATAAATCATGTACAAAAAATAAATAGCGATTTTAGGAAGTTAATAGCAGAAAACTAACAAGTAAAAAAGTCTGCCAAGCCCGACTATAACATACTCTGTTCCTCCCAAGTTGCTACCCATCGCATTCAAATCCTTATCTTTCACCATCTCCGTTATCTATTTGTTCAAATAGAGGGACAGACGGACACAGCTATATCGACTGGGCTGTTGATGCTGATGAAGAAGACATAGTATTATAGGGTTCGGAAATGCTTCTTTCTGGGTGTTACAATATTTAGCACAAATTTCTGGGAAAACAAGAAAGAAAGTCGGTGAAGCCCGACTATAACATGCTCTGTACCAACGAAATTATACGCTAAGCATAAATTTTGATGCTGCAGTAGCAGCTAAAAGCAGCGAACAGTCTTTTGATCATAGCTCGACGATCATACGATCCAACTATCTTTAAAAATGTGGGAGATATTACGTTTATTTCTAAATTGCGGTGGCGGGAGGGGGCATGGTCTAAATTGAAAAGAAATATGATCTGCCTGCAGACATAAGAAGCATATCTCGCATACATGTCAAACCTCTATCGCTTACCATCTCTGAGATCTGTGTAGAATATATATACTTTATAGGGTCAGAGATGCTTCCTTCTGTTTTGCACAAACTTATAATACTCTATGTACCTACGGTACAGAGTATAATTGTAATACCCTATGCAAGGTCATAACTAGAGTATTAGGCTAGGATCGTAAAAAGGCAATCCACGTGTGTGTTTCCTAGATCTAAATTCAGATTTATTTTCAGACAAACCAAAGGGTAAGCAATATCGTTTGGTGTCCGTACCCTACTCTGCGGACATCGCATCGGTTTTTGTGTTAGATGCTACCACCATGGCCCGACCGGATAGCCTAGTCCCCCAATCTAGCTATGTACGATTACAGCATATCTGCTCCAATACCTGGGTACATGCCACCTCCACACCAATTGATGCAGATGATGATAAGCCAGTCATGTCAAAAGTCTGCTGTTCACCCATCAAAGAGGATAAGGAGGCCTTTGCCCTTATTCCCGTTTCACCTGTGGAAGTTCGGGATCTGGATTTTGCCAACGATGCCTGCAAGGTATTGGCCACGGTAACCAGTAAGCTGGATAATGGTTCCATTTCCATCAATGAGCGTCGCGCTTTGATATCCCTACTGCAGGACATAGTGTATTTCATAGCAGGCATGGAGAATGAACAGAACAAGTCCAAAGCCTTGGAGTTTACAATCAAGAATCCCATACGAGATCGTCAGAAGTTATTGCGCGAACAGTACATACTCAAGCAGCTGTTCAAAATTCTGCAGGGCCCGTTCCAAGAGCACACGGCAGGCGACGGTCCCTTTCTGCGCCTCGATGAGCTCAGTGACCCTAAGAATAGTCCCTATAAGAACATATTCCGCTTATGCTATCGCATTCTTCGCCTATCACAGCAGGATTATCGCAAGAATCAGGAGTACATAGCCAAGCATTTTGGTCTTATGCAAAAACAGATTGGCTATGATATTTTGGCAGAGGACACCATCACTGCTTTGTTGCACAACAATCGCAAATTGCTGGAGAAGCATATCACCGCAGCCGAAATCGAAACCTTTGTGGGTCTGGTGCGCAAGAACATGCACAATTGGGATTCACGTTTCTTGGATTATCTGTCCGATTTGTGTGTGTCCAATCGCAAGGCCATAGCTGTCACCCAGGAGCTCATTTGCAAGAGTGTGCTTAGTGATAAAAATGCTGATATATTGATTGATACCCAAGTTAAAGCGCTCAAGGGTGGGACAGCAGTCCTGCGTTGCTATAAGGGTGTCACAGAAGATCTGTGTCTGTCTACGCTAGATGAGGTGACGGGCGATGATGAGGACCGTTCGGATGTCCAGTCTACATCAACCACAAGCACTTGGGATGGCGCCACTACAAATGATGAAGAGTTCAATTTAAGGCTAGGTGATAAATATGAGATACATTTGCAATGGAAGGGACAACCGGTAAGTAAAGAGGTGAGAAAATGTTCCAAATTCTTTGATTAAGTCATTCTAGGCCTAGGCCTAGTAAACAAATAATTGCGCTGTAGTCAAGTGCCCCGACTTCCAAATACCCTGTTTCCTTGATGTCATATGTTTTTTCTTATCTCCATAAAACAAAATTGATTCGTGCATAACTACGGTGTATTTCGTGCGTCCTTCTTGAGCATTTTAGAATAGATAGATATAGTACATTTTGTTGATATATTATTAATTCAATCATCGACTAGGCCGTTGATGCTGATGTCTTCTTAACATATATCAAGAAAAACCCAATATCTATATATTCTAAAAGTTCAATAAGATCGGAGCGTCCTTACTTAATATTACTAGCGCCAATCCAACCATATATACTTTTACAGACAAGTAAGACACTGTTTTGAAAAATCGATTGCATCTGCTTTAGGCTACTACTTCACATTGTTCCTAAATATAGTTGCGAAATGGAAGATCTAAAGACTGCGCATATCCGCATATCATAGAAACACAGATTTATATCTGTGTCGCAACTGTACAGATCCTAAACTTCTTTATTTCCTTGCAGTCTTCTCGATCGATGTCCGATCTAGCCAATTGTGTGACTGATGGATGTGAGCAAGAATCTTCCATCTTAAACTATTATCGCCATCAATTAAATCTGTTCTCAAACATGTGCCTGAACCGCCAATACCTGGCCCTGAACATACTCTCACCTCATTTGGACATTGATTTAATTTTAAAGTAAGTACATAGTCTCAAAAATCTCTGCCTCCACAGTTTTTATAAGAACTTGCGCTCTACAGATGCATGTCGGATGAAACTATGCCATATGAATTGAGGGCTTCCTTCTGTCGCCTAATGCTCCACTTACATGTGGATCGTGATCCCCAGGAGCCTGTCACACCAGTCAAATATGCTCGTCTTTGGAGTGAAATACCCTCGAAAATGTCAATTTTAGAGTAAGAAATGGGAAATCTTAAAGGAAATTTTTAAAACAGTCAGATTACTGTTTTCCAGCTATGATGGCAAGAACCAACAACCGGATCAGAACAAGCAAGCTTGTCGTGCCAAATTCAATACCACCATCGCTTTTGTGGAGAACTATTTATGCAATGTTGCCACCAAAGTTTGGCTTTTTACCGATCAGGAGCAAAATAAATTAACATTTGAGGTTCAATTAGAATGGATTCTTTATAAACACGATGTTTTTTTAATTTGTTTTTATACTTTCAGGTGGTGAAACTGGCTCGAGACTTAATTTACTTTGGCTTCTATAGTTTTAGCGATCTCTTAAGATTAACCAAAACCTTGCTCTCCATACTCGACTGTGTATCCGAGACAACGTCAGGCGGACCCTTTGTGCATACAGATTTGGACTGTAAGTATTAAAGTCATTTGTATTTTGCCATAATAGTAGATCAAATAAGGTTCTTTTTAAATGACAAGCTGTCGAAGAGGAGTCAAACAACGAGTGTAAGCATTTTTCCAATGGATAATAATGTTTGCCTTTGAACATGATGGAAAATAGCGACTAAAACTGTTTCCATGTGTTTTCTTTTACAGCCGAAGGAGGTGTTTTGCGTTCCATAGGTGATATGAGTACCGTGATGACTTCCCTGGCCTTGGGTTCAGTGGGTCAGGCCATTGCAGCACCTGCTATATCTCTGCAGCAGCGCAGATCTGTGTCCCAGCTAATGAAAGAATATCCCCTGGTGATGGATACAAAATTAAAAATAATCGAAATTTTACAATTTATTTTGGATGTGCGTTTGGATTTTCGAATCAGCTGCTTACTTTCTATATTTAAGCGAGAATTTGATGAGTCCGAGGTGATTAGTCAATCGCAACCATCCACCACCATTCCGGCAACTAATGAGGAGCCGACACCACCCAGTAGTGCCAGTATCAATGCCAATGAGTGCGATCAATTTGCTGCTGCAGCCGAGTCCATGGCAGCGGCAGCTGCTGCAGCCGCTGCACGACAAAAAAATATTGATCTGGAATCCATAGGTGTACAGGCGGAGTGCATATTTGACTGTGAACGTAGCGATGCAGCCAATTTGGATTTGGATGGCCAGGGAGGTAGAACTTTTCTGCGAGTGCTTCTTCATTTGATTATGCATGACTACGCACCTTTGGTGTCGGGTGCTTTGCATTTACTGTTCCGTCACTTCAGTCAACGGCAGGAGGTTCTGCAAGCTTTTCGACAGGTAAGCGGATCGATTTAAATTCTTCATATTAATTTTAATGTAGTTTTTAATCTAATATGTTGTTACAACATATTTCGTTCGTAGACAAGGTTGGGGTTGATAAAGATATTTCATATATGCTACTGCTGCTTCTATTAGGTAGTGGGAAAGCAGTGGTCGAAAGATATATACACAATTCACAAATAAAACACATATGTCCCATGAATCCTTTTCAAAATCAAATTAAAATATCCGGTTCGATATAGCCATGTCGGTCTGTCCCAGATCTCAGAGACTAGAAAACCTAAAGCATTCAATTTTAAATGTAGGTTCCAATTGCCTGTACGAAGATCAGATGTCTGTTTCGAATTTGTGTCGAAGACGAGCAAGGCCGACTTTAACTTGCGCTCTCGTTTAGTTTGGTGTTGAAAAAAGCTGTGGTAGTTATTTTATTACTTAATGTGCTAATCCCTTTTAAATACAAGCTTTTAATTCGTCGAATTCTTGTTCTTATTTTCTTTTTGTGGGACTTTAAAGATTCTTCAAGAAACTTTAATCTTTTGCAAGGTCATTAGAATTACCATTGTTATGATTTCGTAATGCTAACTTTCTAACGATCACCTTCGCTTTTATGTTTGCACGCGCCAATATCGTTTATTACTTTCTCGATTAATACTCTGCTTAACTAACATACTTCATAGACAACTGCTCTAAGAGATACTTTGATTTTGAATGTACCTTTGAATATTTAATATCCCACAATCTTTACAATCAATAAGACATCTTTATTAATTTTCAATCTTACTATTCCAGGTGCAATTGCTTGTCTCGGATAGCGATGTGGAGTCATATAAGCAAATTAAATCCGATTTGGATATACTCAGGCAAAGTGTTGAAAAATCTGAACTTTGGGTATACAAGTCCAAGGCAACCGATGAGCTGGGTGTTGATACCGATGTACTTGGTGATATAGCCAATTTGGAATATAATGCTGCCCTATCACCAGAGCAGCGCAACGAGTATAAAAAAGTTAAAGACATACTCATACGCATGAATAAGTTTTGTGTCACAGCTGGTGAGTGTAACCAGTTTAAATACAATTAAGCCTTTTGATGACTTCTTGCCGATTTCTCTTAGGTACTGTAATGAAGCCACGCAAACATGAACAGCGTCTGTTGCGCAATGTGGGAGTTCATACTGTTGTTCTGGATCTACTACAGAATCCCTATGACGAAAAGGATGATGTGCTAATGAAGGAGTTGATGTGTCTGGCTCATGAGTTTCTACAAAACTTTTGTCTTGGCAATCAGCAGAATCAAGTTCTACTGCATAATCATCTTGATTTGTTTCTAAATCCAGGTGTAAGTATTTATAGATATATCCAGCATAGATAAAAGGAATAGAACAACGATATGCATGCAGTGGCACTTTATTTCCTTGCACAAAACGCAAAATAATGCAAACCTAACAATTATCCAGAACTTGCAAGAAGTTTGTTAAGAAATAGTCGTAACCTGCGTTAGGTTTAAAAGAACCCTCAATTCTCATCAAAATGCAATAGCTAAATGCATCGCTTTTATTGCATGTTTTACCTCCCAAACATAAACTTTATTGACAACATTTGATAAGCGAATTTAATGTAATTGCTTGTGGAATCGGAATTTGGATAAATATTTGAAATAAGTATTGCTGTTTTTTGCAGCCAATTTGTGTCAATTCGACCTTTTTAGCTTTGTTTGGTGTGTGGTGTGCGCTGTCGCCGCACTCAACTCATGTAATTGCTTGCAACTGTAGCTCTGAGTTTAGCCTCTCGAGATGCGCAAGCAATTATGGTCATTCCTAAAATTTGAGGTTGCTCTCTATATGGGACAATCTGACAACAGAAAATGTATCCATCGACCAAGGGATTAGTAGAGATCGGATAGCCGGCAGTCAAGTTATGGACAAAAGAATGTTCGCTGCAGCACCGCAGGAGCGGGGCACACCTTGAAATCGGGGCTGTAAACCTCGAAACAATCAGGAGGGGTTCACTCCAGGGTTCGAACCCGCGAAACATGTTGGGTTCGGGTTCACGGAGCGGGTTCGGAAGGTCGCGATAGCCCGGTTTAGTTTCCAACCGGGGCTCAGACATTATTTTTGCTGTTTTTGTCAAATATATATTCAAAAATACTTGGTTTATTGGATCCAAAAAAAAGATGTTAAAATTGACGCTGATCTTAAACTGTGAGAACGCTTTTCTAAACTATTTAATAAGATAAGTTTACCAAGTTGAGTAGAAATCCCTTCAAATATTTTTTTGAACCGATCCCTTTTTTAAAATTTGTTTGCTCCGGCCCAAATTCCTAAAAAACCCTGATTGTAATCAGAAAGAATTGAGACACCTTCAGATATACTTTCTGTGATCCGAATCGCAGTATGGTCCAACAACATTGGATGTTTTGGATTTCGGACATATTTTCTTATACTTACAGCAAATAGTGTTTGTTTCCAATTTTCGGCACTGCTGCCTGCCCCGCAATTCGGTAAAAGCGCATTCCTCCCACAGCTTTGTAGATAAATGGTTCACACTTTTTGAAAAAATTTAATAACAGCATAATTATTGATCCATGGATTTAGTAAAGATCGTATAATCGACAACCATGTTATAAAGAAATGAAAGTTTGCTGCTGCAGCACCACAGCAGTACAATGCTACTGCTATAAAATACACACACACTCAGCGGCGTTGATTTGAGACTTATATGGAATTAAGAAAAGCATATTTTTATACTCTGTACCAAAGGTACATAGAGTATTATAAGTTTGTGCAATACTATGTAACATCCAGAAGAAAGCATCTCCGACCCCATAAAGTATATATATTCTTGATCAGCATCAACAGACGAGTCGATATAGCCATGTTAGTCTGTCCGTCTGTCCGTCTGTCTGTCCGTATGAACGCACAGATCTCAGAGATGGTAAGAGATAGAGGTTTGACATGTATGGGACATGTGCTTCTTATGTCTGCAGGCATATCAAGTTTATTTTCAATTTTGGCCACGCCCCCTGCCGCCCCAGCAATTTTCGTCATATCTCCTACAGTTTAAAAGATAGGTGTGTTCCTTCTAGATATATTTAGTAATAAGGATAACTTATCGATCAGCCAAAGGAATGGTGAAGATTGGATCAACGGTTTTCGAGCTATGATCAAAAGACTGTTCGCTGCTTTCAGCTGCTATCAGCATCAAAATTTATGCTGAGCGTATAATTTCGTTGGTACAGAGTATGCTATAGTCGGGCTTGACCGACTGTCTTTCTTGTTGTAATTGGGATAGACTTAATTCTGAAATGGTCTAATATCAAGCACTAAATTGATAAATATCAACATTTAATAAGAATTTCGTACAGTGGATCAAGTGTTTTCACAAGTACTGATTTTTCCTGGCTCTAATTTTCTCGTTTTTTAGTTGATTGGGTAAATGATCTCGATCTCACATCTTCCTGGGGTTATTTAAACCTATCATATTTTCCTGCATTTCAGATACTCGAGGCCAAGACAGTTTGTGCCATATTTAAGGACAATTTAGCTTTATGCAATGAAGTGACCGACAAGGTGGTTCAACACTTTGTCCACTGCATTGAGATTCATGGCAAACATGTGGCTTATTTGCAATTCCTGCAGACCATAGTCAAGGCTGAAAATCAATTTATACGGAAGTGTCAGGACATGGTAATGCAGGAGCTAATCAACGCTGGCGAGGATGTTTTGGTATTCTATAATGACAAGGCCTCGCTGAATGCCTTTATAGATATGATGAAGAAGCCCCTTACCGATGACAGTGCCCTAAAATATCATGTGGAGCTGGTGAAGCTATTGGCCTGCTGTACAATGGGAAAGAACGTCTACACAGAGATTAAGTGCAACAATCTGCTCTCGTTGGATGATATTAAGACCGTTATTGACGATTCACGTTGCATACCGCAGGTGAAAGAAGCTTATGTGGATTTCCTCAATCATTGTTATATCGACACTGAGGTAGAGATGAAGGAGATATATTCCTCAGGACATATGTGGAGTCTGTTCGAGAAGAGTTTTTTGGTAGATATACATCGATTGATATCCGACCCGAAAGCCAGCTCCGACAAGAATCTAATGTCATATGTACTGAATGGTGTAACCAATCTACTGAGCAGCTTTTTTTCAAGCCCCTTCTCCGACCAGAGCGCCATCGTGCAGTCGCGTCAGCTGATCTTCGTGCAGTTACTGCAGGCCGCCTACCGCCTCACCCAGTGCAAGTGGTTGTCGCTCGGGGATCGCTTCAATGTTGAGAACTGCATTCGCACGCTATCAGAGTCTGCGAAAATGCGCAGCATTGCTTTGCCACTGGAGCTGGAGCAGCAGGTGGCCAATATGTCCAGCAAAACGGCCATGTTGACTAGGCAGACTACCAAATGGTTGCTGGCCTCCAAACAGCCCAAATACGAGACGCAACAGTCGGCCAATTTGATGCGCTGGGATCGCTCAATTATCGAGGGTCTGCAGGATATAGTTTCACTGCTTGAAGATCAGCTGAAGCCGGTGGTCGAGGCAGAACTCTCACTTTTAGTGGACATACTCTATCGCTCGGAATTGCTGTTTCCCATGGGCACAGAGGCGCGCAAACGATGTGAGAGTGGCGGATTTATTCGTAAGTTGATTAAGCACACAGAGAAACTGCTGGAAGAGAAGGAGGAGCGCATGTGTGTAAAGGTTTTACGAACTCTACGCGAAATGATGGCCATCGATGTAAATTATGGTGAGAAAGGGGATGCATTACGTCAGACTTTGTTGTTACGCTACTTTCAAAGCAAAGGCACACCCAAAGTAGAGGAGGAGCCTACAAAAATGAAGGCCACACCGATTGCAGATCCGGCCAAACACTTGGTGACCCATGGACCTGGTGCAAAGTACTTACAAAGAGCGGGAAAAACCCTACACGAGATGCAGAATCATCTGGATCGTGAGGGCGCCTCAGATTTAGTAGTGGAATTAGTCATCAAGTCAGTGCACTCACCAAATATCTTCGTAGAGGCAGTGGAATTGGGCATAGCTCTACTTGAGGGTGGCAATCCCATCATCCAAAAGGGCATGTTCCAGAAATTTCTTAGCGATGACCTCAATCAGGCTTTCTTCAAGGTATTCTTTGAGAAAATGAAAGACGCCGAGCAGGAGATCAAATCCACCGTGTCCGTCAACACCACCGATATAGCGGCCAAGGCGCACGAGCACAAGCAGGACGCCAGTCTGGAGCTGGACAAAATCTCTCGTAAACATGGGATCAAAAGCAATGGAGTGGTTATTACCGAAGAGCTAAAACGGGAGCTCCATAACGCTGGTCTGGCCACTGCGAGAGCCTATGGCAATGCACGGAACATACACTCCGGAGAGGACAGCTCGACTATTAGTGTCAATAGTCCTCTGGAAGATATTCTAGCCGAGAAACTAGAGAAGCACAAGGATAGCAAAGATCTGCGTAACCAGCTATCAAATAAAGTTCTTGTCATGCAACCGATCCTACGATTCCTACAGCTACTCTGCGAGAATCACAATCCTGATCTGCAGAATTTGCTCCGCAATCAGAACAACAAAACCAACAACAATCTGGTATCAGAGACCCTCATGTTCCTGGACTGTATTTGCGGTTCCACCACAGGTGGATTGGGCTTACTAGGTCTCTACATCAATGAGCATAATGTGGCCCTGATCAATCAGACTTTGGAAACCCTTACCGAGTACTGTCAAGGGCCCTGCCATGAGAATCAGAATTGTATTGCCATCCACGAATCCAATGGCTTAGACATTATTACTGCTCTGATCTTAAACAACATTAATCCTTTGGGCGAGAATCGTATGGATCTGGTTTTGGAACTAAAAAACAATGCCTCCAAATTACTGTTGGCTATTATGGAGAGTCGTGGGGATAGCGAGAATGCCGAGCGTATACTATACAACATGAATCCCAAGCAACTGGTGGAGGTGGCTTGCAAGGCCTATCACCAAGAGGAGCTTATCGATGAGCAAGATGAAACCGATGAGCCCGAAGCAGGATCAGATGATGATGATGCCACTGTTAGTCCACGTGAAGTGGGACACAACATTTATATACTGTGTCACCAGTTGGCACAGCATAACAAGGAGTTGGCTAGCCTGCTTAAAGCGTCCGAGGACCCGCAAGCAGCCAATTTTGATGCCAAAACCAGTCAGGCTTTGATGTACTATGCCACGCACACGGCTCAGATTGAGGTAAGTACACGAAATTCAAACTGTCGATAGTGAACCAGCTCATAGTGCAATCACGCTTGCGAACACTTGCACTGTCTTTGCGTAACATTTCCTTTCGTTTCTTTCATTTCGTGAAGTATGTTCATAAATTTCTTTGCGTCGCTCTTGTAGATTGTTCGCAACGATCGCACTCTGGAACAAATTGTCTTTCCCATACCCGAAATCTGCGAGTACTTGACATCGGATACCAAAACCAAAATCCTTAATACCGCCGAGCGGGATGATCAGGGTTCAAAGGTGGCAGATTTCTTTGACAAGGCCGAGGAAATGTTTAACGAAATGAAATGGCAAAAAAAGCTAAGAAGTAAGCAAGAACACCACTCACAATTATTAAAGAACCGCTTTCACTTGTTTCTATTTTGGAATTCCATGTGGCCTTACTGAATTAACAATCACTTTTTTCTCTCTCTCTCTCCCTTTTAGGTCAACCCCTTTTGTTTTGGATTAGTAGCTATATGTCGCTATGGAGCAATATTCTTTTTAATTGCGTTGTAGTTATTAATATGACTGTGGCCTTTTTCTATCCATTTGATAATACGGTTCCAGGTATGTGATTATATAATTTCAAAATTAAGACCTAAATTAATTTCCGACGCAAGTCAAGAAAGTCCGAAAACCATCACTAAGAAGGCTGTGAAAGTACAGTCAATCGATCTTACCTTTACATTAAAATACTAAGACTAGATACTATAGTTTGATCTCTGGTTTATCTTGTATTTGTAAAATTTGTATGGTCTACTATTGCTCTTGTATTTAAAATGAATTTTCAGACATTTAATTTTTGTTCCAGGTCAGGTACCTTACCCAGTGATTGCGTTAGTAGGATTTTAGCGTAAAAATACATTGCGAAAATTATTCCCATTGGAGTTCGGGCAATACTTATATCATTAAAGTGATTGGGCACAGCTATAGTCTTCTCAACCTTCTCAGAGATTAATATAAGTAGCACCCTGAAAGAGTAGCTGCAAATGTGTGCACCATAGCTCCGCGGTAAGACGCTATTCCATTCGTTTGAATTAAATACAATGCGTCCTGGATTCTATTCCCAGACAAGAAAACTGACAATACAAGAGTTCGCAAATTAAGACCATTGTCATTGCCATTTATCCGGTTTACCTTGGTCTAACTCGTCTTTTATACCTGCCTTGAAATTAATGAACTCAATTACCTGAAATCTTCGTCGAAAAATTACTTCAGATCGCTTTTTAAAGTAGCCGTTTGGAAATCGGTTTGCATACTATTTTGAAAGAGGTTCTGTCAAAGACCGCCTTGCAGTCTTGTTGCTTCTTCTGATATATAAAAGTTTTTTATTTGTGTTCACACGTCGTTACGTATTAATAATATTATTAAAATTTATTTTAGAGCTCAGTCCTCATATTTCGTTACTATTCTGGGCGATCATGATATTCTCGTTGATTATTGTGATAACGCTGCCTCGTGAATCTGGAATTAGAACTCTGATTGGATCCCTCATATTGCGATTCATTTTTCTTCTCGGACCAGAGTCAACGCTTTGTCTGCTGGGCGTGGTCACGGTATGTAGAACCAATTTCATACCATACACAATTACCTGATTTTCTCTTCCGAAGGTTACAATGAAAAGTGTCCACATTGTCAGTATCATGGGCAACAAGGGCACCTTAGAAAAGCAATTGATCAAAATCATCACCGACTTTGAACTACTCTATCATTGCATTTATATAGCGTTTTGCTTTTGTGGACTAATATTTCATCCATTCTTCTACTCGCTACTGGTAAGAAGGTTTCCCTTGACTTTTTATCCTCACAGAATAAATAAGTACCCAGTACTGCATTAAACTTACAGCTATTCGATGTGGTCTATCGTGAGGAAACTTTAGTGAATGTCATACGCTCAGTGACACGCAATGGACGTTCCATTGTTTTGACTGCAGTCTTAGCCCTGATTTTGGTCTACCTGTTCTCCATTATTGGTTACATGTTCTTCAGGGATGATTTTCTGGTTAGCGTGGATTTTGAAGAGCAAGAGAATGCAGCCGCCCTACCTGTGACTTTAGCAGTGCCAGCTTCAGAGGAATCGTGTGCCGCCAAACCAGATGATGTGGGCTGCAAGCAGCAGCAGGCTATCAGTAAAGAGGGTAGTGATGTTAAGGAGCGTTCGTGCGACTCATTGGTCATGTGTATAGTCACCACTCTGAATCAGGGACTGCGCAATGGTGGCGGCATAGGTGATATCCTGAGAGCACCGTCGAGCAAGGTGAGAATAACAAATAAACAAGTGGTTCTTTTAAAAGTTTTTACCTGGTTTAATTGCCTTTTCAGGAGGCTCTCTTTGTGGCTCGGGTTATCTACGACTTGCTCTTCTTCTTCATTGTTATCATTATTGTTCTTAACTTGATCTTTGGTGTCATTATTGATACCTTCGCCGATTTGAGATCGGAGAAACAACAAAAAGAGGCCATCCTGAAGACCACCTGCTTCATTTGTTCCCTCAACCGTTCAGCCTTTGACAACAAAACCGTAAGCTTTGAGGAACACATCAAAAGTGAGCATAATATGTGGCACTATTTGTACTTCATTGTGCTGGTCAAGGTCAAGGATCCCACCGAGTTTACAGGTCCTGAGAGTTATGTTTATGCCATGGTCAAGGCGGGCATTTTGGAGTGGTTTCCACGCTTGAGGGCCATGTCTTTAACTGCTGTGGATGCGGATGGAGAGCAGATTGAGCTGCGAAGCATGCAGGCCCAATTGTTGGAGACCCAGTTGCTCATCAAGAATCTGTCAACGCAGCTGCATGAGCTCAAGGATCACATGACCGAACAGCGCAAACAGAAACAGCGTTTGGGTCTACTTAATACCACAGTCAACAGTCTCTTGCCGTTTCAGTGAGAGTCTCATGTCAAATTCCAATTGGTTGGCTATTTTGTTTGAAGATCTATTTTCAAGTATTCCAAAGCCGAAAATTCGAATCCAAATAAAATCCATAACTGCTCAAATATTTAATATAATTCGAATATAAAAAAATCGATAACTGCTCAAATCCAACCGGAAACCTTTTTGAAAGGCGTCAACTACTATTACTTAAATATATACATTGTAAACGGGGGTTTTTCGGTTTTTTCTGTTTATTTCACTATGTACAATTTGTCCGAGCTTCGCACGTCCGGCACCAACGGTCGTCGATCAATTAATGTGACCGTGCTCGGCTCGCTTAAAAATACCTTATAATTAGATATCATGCTTATCGATATACTTACACATATTTACATATTGGCGGTTATTTCAAACAATTTGTCCAAAGACTACATTCGGCCAATCTGACTACTAGATCGCCCTCGATCTCAACAGGATTCAATAGTTTTCGTACAGCAACGCATCCACGGTTTAAGCCTAGCGGGTTCTAATATCCCTTTGTACGGGATCTGCGTAAGCTGACATTCATCGACATCGGTGACCTCATAACGGTCGTTGGGCAACACGCGGCTGATTTTATAGGGGCCACGGTATTTCGGTGCAAGCTTCTTGCAAGAACCTGCGGTAGTGTCGACATTGCGAATAGCGACGAAATCGTTTACTTTGTATTGCAGAGGGGCATGATGTCTTAGTGCATACCTCCTTTCATTCTGCTCTTGGGCATGTCTCATTTTGAGGTCGGCTTCTTTCCTAACGGATTCGAAGTCACATCGACTTTCAGAATTCAACTTTTCTTCGAGATACTCGGTCAACTCATCAACGACTGGACCACGTTGATCACATCCAAACAGCAACACACACGGGGACTTACCCGTGCTTCTTTGAACCGAATTGTTCAATGCAAATTCTACTCGATTAACTAATTTGTACCAGTCAGATTGATTAAGGGGTTCCGACAATTTGCCTAACATCGGCGTCAATATTCTATTGACTCGTTCGATCTGCCCATTTGCTTGAGGTGCGGCGGTGGCGACTTTTATATGCGCGATACTACGATCGGTCAAGAATTCAGCGAATTCGAAAGATGTAAAGCAGGTACCACGATCGGATATTATTCTACGGGGCCGGCTGTAATACTCGAAATATTTCTTCAAGGAATCGATTGCTTCACGGGTACTTGTCGAATTCACTGGGTACAACTTAACATGTTTTGTAAAAGCGTCAATAATGGCAAGCAGATGCTTTCTTTTTGAAGTAATGCTTGGTAACGGTCCTAAATGATCGATGTGTATCGTATCAAACGGAATTGCCGCTTTCGGTATACTATGCAAAGTACGATGATGTATACTTCTAGGGACGGAGTGCAAAATGCACGGCAAACAATTTCGAATGTAAAGGTCCACTTTGCTCCTCATGGACGGGAACCAATACTTGGCTCTAAGGTCGTCTACACACTTATCACCAGAGAGGTGGCCTAACTTTTCGTGGCACATTCGAATCAGTTGGTTCTGTAGAAATTCAGGGGCATACAAAAGGAATTTGTATCCATCGACCCGTCTATACACCATGCCATCTATTAGCTCGAAAACATCATCAGATGCACTCTCCAATTTGTCACGAAGCTTGCTTATCTCAGGATCTCTCATTTGCTCCGTATGCAGAAGCAAATCTATATCGTTCGGGGTCGCGCCAACAACTCCTACAAGACTTTCGGCGGAATGGCTTAAGGGACAATCGTTTTCCGACGAGGATGAATTCGGAGAACTCACAGACTCATTCGAATTTATCGGCTCCGCGGATCTAATGCAAGGATCGGCAAGACTATCCATCTCGGATTCTAATAGTTCGGTCTGCCTGCTTAAAGCATCTACATGGGGCATACTAGATCCGGGTCGGTGTGCTTTCGAATAGTTATAATTTTCTAGTTCTAACGACCACCGAGCGATGCGGGGATGTATGGATTTCTTATCCAAGGTTTGCACTAGAGAATTGCAATCGGGGATACGTTACTGTTTACAGATTGATCAAAGCCATTATCGGATACATACTTAGCTAATTTAGCAAACAGGGATGCACAGAAAGATTCATAAACAAAGGCAATACTTTTATTTTCAATACTTAGGTCAGATTTGTATTCAAATTGTCTTAACCTTTTTGCAAGTTTCATGTCAAAAATCTTAAGAACATCTCTACCCAACAGAAGGGGCGTCGGCAAAATTAAATCGGGGATAACATAACAGGTAATTTCTTTCGTTTCATTGTCCATTTTAACTAAACATTGTACTTTTCCATATGTACTAATCGGGCTACCATTTAGACCACGGAATTCACTTCTTTTAAGGGCTCTCTCGTTAGGCGAATTCGGCAATAACGCTTTACTTATGAAGCTTACTGGGCTTCCGGTATCTAATAGTGCAAAAAGTTCATTAAAATCTGTGCATTCCTCTTTGCTTTTTACTTTTAAACTTACGAGTCTTACGAACGATTTTTCATCTGAGGCGCCTTCCTCGTCTCCAGCTCCAACCAAACCAACAACTCGCTTCGGGCACTGTCGGTACTGATGTCCTGTTTCAAAGCAATTGAAGCAACCATTAAGGGGCCTCTTCGGTTTTTTACATTCTCCAGCGATATGACCAAAACGGCGGCAATTGTAACAGCGGACTTCGGCTGCAGCTTCCTCACGAGACTGTTCGACACGCTTAGCGGCGGCTCTAGCGGTGACTATGCTGTCTGCGGACAGTTTGCGGTCACGATCAGGGCGCACGGATTGAAAACGCAAGAGCTTTTGTCGCAACTCGTACAATGTAGAGCAGAAGTACAACACTGATGCACAGCCAGAGCGGTCTCCCAACCCATCGACGATGTACTTAATGACGTCAGCGTCTTCGAAGTTGCCTTGCCTGGCAATGTTGCGCATGGTGATGAAATACTGGATCAGCGATTCGCCTTTGGCCAACGTACGTTCCTGTAGCAGTTTGGAAACCTCACGGTTGGACATCTTATAGCCAAACGTCTCCACTAGGATACTTCTCAATTCTTGCCAAGTAGCCGCTTGTTCGTACATAATGCACTCCTTGGCCGATCCTCGCAGCAATCTTATTCCAAGTGACATGCATTGAGACTGACTTAGGTGATGGACTTCTGCAGCTCTGTCCATTTCGGAGACCCAAACGAGGACGGATAAGGTGTCATCTCCGGAAAAGACGGGCATCATAGCGGCAATGTCACTTAGTTCGACGCGATGTTCACCAGCTTCTGCTTTAATTGTCTGCTTTAGTTCAGCGATCGACAATTCGAGTTTTTTCGCGTACTTGCGGGCGTTGTTCAGCTCAGTCGATAGTGCCGTCTCCCTCTCGCACTCATGAACAGATGTGCACGACTCAATTTCATCATAAGCGGTCGCCATGTTGCTTTTAATTTGTAACTGCGCATTTCCAGGTATTTCGCAATAGCTTTGTTCGGCGACGCTTGTCTTGGCGTCGTCTGCACTTGGCGGAAAAATGGCGGCCATCGCGGCAACGGCTTGGCTGGACGTACTTGGAATCACCTCTTCCACGCTATCTGCTAGGTCTCCAGCAGGATCGACTCCTCTTCTAGCGGCTGACATTATGGTTTTTGTCAAGGAACGGAGTTGATGTACGGATAGGTCTGCGGCCACGGGGACGTGTTTTTCAGCAAGGAGCTCCAACAATTCGGATTTAGTTAACTTTTGTATTTCGGCGTAACGCATTTAGTACACAATTTGGGCTTTACCCCACACCTGATTTGTAAACGGGGGTTTTTCGGTTTTTTCTGTTTATTTCACTATGTACAATTTGTCCGAGCTTCGCACGTCCGGCACCAACGGTCGTCGATCAATTAATGTGACCGTGCTCGGCTCGCTTAAAAATACCTTATAATTAGATATCATGCTTATCGATATACTTACACATATTTACATATTGGCGGTTATTTCAAACAATTTGTCCAAAGACTACAACATCTATAATAATTTATATAGAAAACTCACTCAGAGAACTTAGGGCTGTTAACATGTTAATTATTGGGCGTGTTACGCATTCTCTTTACGTTTTATCCACTACCCTCCTATCTGTACTTTTTTATAGAATAGGAAATATTCGCAAAGCGACCTCAAACACACACACAATTTTCGACTTTTTCACCCACTTATTGTTCAATTGTAAAGTAAATTTTTTACCTCAACTCATAAAACTAATTATTGTGATTACTTTTTCTACTGTATCTGGTTTCTTAATATTTGTTGTTGTTAGTTTTCGAGTTGTTTACCTAGTAGATCTACTCGATAAGAGTTTGGATGGTTATTTTCTTAATAAGCCAACATTTATTATAATCTATTTTTACGCTATACTTTACAAACTTAACATAAAAAACGGAAATATATGAAGACAACTAAGAAAATCGATGATAAATTTTGTCTAGGCTGGGCTAGTAAGGATTCAAACTCTTATAATTCTGAAGTTGATTCGATATGCCGGTTCAAAAGTGAGTCAGAGTCATATTTCAGGTGTTATTTTTGCTATGAACTGTAAAATTGGTTTAAAGCCATTTCTCAAACACAATACCAGATTTGAACTGGAAAATTGATCAGTACGTTCGTCGGTTCAAAACAGCTTTGGTGTTATGGTGCTATGGTGTGTAGGTAGGAAAAGGGAATTTCACATGAGCACTTTCATTATAAAACAAAAGGATGATTTTTTTAACAACTTTCTTTTTGGGACCGCGACTTTTGGCAGTTCAACTATTTTCGTGTCACATGTTACTGTCAAACATAATTATTATAGACGAATTATAAACCAATTTAACCATGAATCGACTTACAAACGAACAACGCTTGCAGATTATTGAATTTTATTATCAAAACTCATGTTCGTGAAGGTCCAATTTTTTATCGAAAAATTGTGTGAGTGACGAAGCTTATTTCCACATAGATACATGAAAATATAAAATTGATGTATAATAACCATAACGAAGGCAGAAACGTTAATGCGAATGAAGAGCGCAACCGTGGGAGGATTACAAACTTTTAGTGCCAAAAATGGCAGAGCTCGACTTGGCTGACATGTGATTTCGACAAGAAGGTGCCACATGCCACATAGCACTCGAAACAGTGGCCCAATTGAGAGGGGAATTCGGTGAAAAGTTTATTTGACGTTTGAGGCCGGTCAATTGGCCGCCTAGATCGTGCGTTTTATTTGGAGCTATGTTAAGGCTCATGTCTATTGCGAATATCACGCAACAGTCGACGCACTGGAAGCCAATATTGAAGAATTTGTTCGTTAAATACCGGCCGATATGTTGGAGAGAGTATGTCAAAATTGGACCCAGCGGCGCAGCGGTTAACATTTACATGAAATCATCCTTAAATATTAAATTAGATCGATCGTTCTATCGACTCAAACCAAGATTTAATGAATTTTTCTAAATTTTAGGTGTTTTTTTTTATAAATCATCCAAAAGCTGCTAAATCAGATAAAAATCTAGACAATTCGAAGGACTTGGGAATACCGCTAGTAATTTAAAAATTCGGTTTATGACAAGACACATATTTTTAGCTGTATGATTATTCTAATTGTGTTTCAAAGCTTGTCTTAAAATTATAATTTATCCATTTTTAAATAGTTTTAGTCCATATATTTCTGCTTATTAAAAACATATTGACCCAAAGTTTTTCTCACTAAAACTGGTTTTCTGCTGATTTTATTGTACTGTGAAACGATCCTCTTTAGAAACTAATTATTAACCCGATCCGGATCGTTCCTATGACAGCTATATGCTATGGACATCCGATTCAATTGGTTTCAAAACTGAAAAACTAGTTTGCGTAGAAACAGACAGGCTGACGGACAAATCTAAATCGGCTCAGCTCGCCGCCCTAATCAAGAATTTATATTTTCGACAATGAATACATCAATGCGTTGCAAACTTCTTGGCAAAAATGCAAGGGTATAAAATGTAAATAAAACTTCCATTCAGAAAAGACGAGAAAAAAATTTTCAGCAGAGATCTTTTTTCACTAGACAGACGAACCAAAAACAATTTTTTACTTTGAGTCCCAATAAATGCATTTTTTTTTTAGTCTACCCGTTAAAAATTTATCATGGTGATAGTCCTTAAATTCATTTTGAAACACCCCTTTTCTTAAGAGTATTTTAAATTGGTAAATTGGCTGAAATAAGGAATGCCTCTTTATTATCACGGGAAAGCCTATCGTCTATCGAAACAACAGCAGAAGTCTCATCGAATTCAAATATATTTAAAATACTTGTTTTGTTTTTCTTCAATTTCCTTTATTAATACGACGCACCCAAGTTACACTTCCTAAATAGTTTACCAGTTTTCATTCGCTCTTTTGCCTTAACACTTTCGTATAGCTAACAAAAAATTGTATCATTTTAATAATGCAAAATATTGTTATAAATATATTAATGATTTCGGTTAGCATCTATTATTTGGAGAGAAAAATTATAAAGTTAAATTTGGAATTGAACTGTTTCCGTGAATCAAGTTTGATTGCAAAACTGCAAAACAATAAATATTTATAAAAATTTAAACAAATAACAAAGAGGGTTACTTTGCGTATAATTTTTCATCATTTGCACAAGACGCCGCGCGACAACTCAATAGAAAAGCCTAAACAGAACCAAACTAGTCCAAATACAAAAAAAGTGGTTTTTAGAAATGGATTTATGGTTTCTTTCTGGCTAGTAATCTTCAATTGCTATGATTTGCGGTGGTTTAATGGCCGCCGCTGCCGTTGCTACTATTGGCGACCCCACATCCTGGGTCACTGCATTGTCGCTGGTTGGTGTTGCAGCAGCAGAACCCGTGGAGGTAGCTACTGCTTGTTGCTGTTCTGGCGTCTGTGCGGCTAATTGTCACTTTGCATGGCCTCCTCCGACAGAGTTTGGACCGCCGCCTGCCGCCAAATCATTAACCCTCTGGTATCTGGGCTTATTGCGTGTAAAAGGTAAATACTTGTACTTGATCATATGCTTAATCTGTCGCTTCATGGTGATGCAGAACAGTGTGATAAAGTACATCACCAGTATGGGCCAAAATACCGGAACATTGAAGACATCAAAAAAGCTGCAGAGCAGACCGATTCCCGTGCTTTTGGTGACGGACAGCCAGAACTTGAACTCAGGCAGGCGGCGTATGAAAGGGCGGAACTCCTCATTGCTACGTGTAGGCAAATTCGGACCTTCATCCTCGTCATCCTGTGCATATGGATCAAATTCTGGATCAATTTTTGGCGTTAGAAATGCTATAAAAAGATTCAGATGATAGATGCCCAGGGCATAGCACACAATATACCAGCCCTGATAGAGGAAAATGCGCAACACGAACAGCAGTAGCAGGAAACCAGCAAAGACCCAGCGCATTCGAGTGTGCGGAGTGGAGCGATCCAGATTGGACTGGTAGATCTGTAAAGGAGAGTGGGTGGGGATAATCTTTGCTAGGACCTTTGCTTGCACAAACAAGAATACGCACCTGTGACAAGCGTTGAAAGAACTTTTTGATGCCACCGCCGCCAGACGACGACATCGTCGTGGCACCGCTGTCTTCATTCATCATCTTGTGGCCGCCACCTTCTCACCGAAACGTTCGCCGACGGATTGTTTCCGTTGGATGAATTATTGTTGTTGAGTTTGACGTTGGCAGAAATTCTAGACTTAGAATTAACTGCTATTGATTTAGTTGAATTGAATAGTTGAGGCCGAAAAAAACATCAGCAGAAGCGCCTTGGTTGTGGATTTCTTTTAATTATTTCATTGCCGAGACGTTCTCACTCTCTCTCACTCTCTGGTTCTTTCCCTTGGAGTTTTTTTTGTACTCTTGTCAACGTGACTTGTTATTATTATTGTTGTTGTTTTTGGTGTTTAATTCAATGTCGTGTATTTTCACAGTTGTTTAGTTTAGTGTGTAAGCAATTCTTTTGATGTCATTAACTAATTTAATTACACTAAAGATTTGTCGGCAATTTATTGTTCTTCTTTTTCACATTTGTTCACCACGTCATTATCATTATGTCAAATTCTTAGGCTCTCTCTGGCTGCCAGTGTTGTGAAAGAGTTCAAACAGAAAAGTGTTGACAGTCAAGTGCAGGGTGTCGTGTTCCTTCCCACGGTGCCCAGCTGATTGTGGGCCCACGTAATCGAATATAGGCGCTGAGTTTTAAAATCACATGAACGGATACTTTAATTCAAATACTGATGCAATGAAAATGCTTATTGATCATCAGGGCGTCTATACGATTTTAGATATGTAATGGTAGTTCTTGGCGAAACTAAAACAAAATTATTAAATGCACAAATGTATATAAAAAAAAACAGGAAAAATTTATTTTTAATGTGATGAATCAAATTAGCCAAGTACAACTCGCACTTAGGTAAAAATACACATAAATAACCGGTATGGCCTTAATACAGGCCTTAATACAGGCCTTAATAAGCATTCAGTGTACTTTAAAGAATAATTAATGGCAAGCAAACATGTATTTAAATGGGCCTGTTGGTGAACACTTACAAGTTTTCTTTAGTACTCAAATTCCTTGCCAGATGGATTTGATTTTAGACTGAT
Organism: Lordiphosa andalusiaca; assembly: GCA_035044965.1. NCBI lineage: Eukaryota > Metazoa > Arthropoda > Insecta > Diptera > Drosophilidae > Lordiphosa > Lordiphosa andalusiaca. The sequence continues at coordinate 30,131 of JAWNNM010002897.1, read as the reverse complement.
TATAAATTTTATTTTAGTTAACAGTAAATTAAATCTTAAAATCGCTCCAACCCAAAATCGACACAATTCTCATAAGATTTGTATCGATTTTAGATCGAAAGCGATTTGTAAAACACATGGGACAAAATTGATTACTAGATTTTGACTTTTTATTAGTATTGTGTAAAGCATGGGCTAAAACAAGGATCAAATCAAAACCTTCGTTCAAAAACCATGAGCCTCAAATTTGCGAATTAAAACCTTAAAAAAATAGAGGAAAGTTGACTTCGGCTAGGCCGAAGTTTGTATACCCTTGCAGCACGTTTTTTAACTTATTTGAAGGACATATCCACTGAAAACAAACATGTTTTTCTCAATAAGACTACTTTTCTGACTCTACTATTGTATGACAGCTATACTATATAGATGTCCGATTTCGACCACATTTGGCAGAATCATGGAGAAGCATTAAAAACTAGTAAATACGGTTTGTAGACGTTTGCTTTAAAAACAAAGAAACAATTTTCTTATTAGAACTAGTTTTTCGACCGATAGTTCCTATGGCAGCTATATATTATAGTCACCCGCAAAATTTGGTGGCGATAACTTTAAAACTGACGGAGGAGATAGCATAGAAACAGACGGACATGGCTATATCGACTCAGCTCGTCATGCTGATCAAGAATATACATACTTTATATGTTCGGAAATGCTTCCAATTTCAATAAGCCCTCTGCAAGGGTATAAAAAAAATGTTTCGAAGCAGTCCTGCTGTAAACAGATTTCAGGTCCGTTATTTTTTCACCTTCCTCTTTCCTTATATTCTGACATTTGATTCCATAACTGTGGACAAAATGATTCATTTATTTTCATATTCAGTGGTTGTACAACAATCAATTCAAATCTCTTAACTACTCCTTAATGTACACGCTACAAAGTATTATTGAAAAAGTGCCTTCTCATTTAGTTTATTTTATATTTTAAACCTGCGGCGTACTCTGCACACCGACTGCCACCATCTCCTCCTTCTTGTCTTCGTCTTCGTCCTCCTCTTCGTCTTCGTCCTCCTCTTGCTCTTCATCTATGACATCTGCCTGTGCATTGGCTTGGGCGCGTTCTATGCATGAGTTGACTATTTTAAAGAACTCATCAGCCGGATCTTGTTTTTTAAAGCGGCAGGCCAAACGCTCTAGTACACCTTCGGTGGACATTTTGCCCTCTGCATCAGCGGCATAGTTGTAGTTGGACCAGATGAAGCTCATTTTCTGTTCGTTGAAGTAATCCATTCTAAAGACAGCACCAATTTTCATGTTAAGAATGAGCTTATGAACTTGTTCCTGCCGCATGACCATGCGATAGGTTTTATATTCCTTATGTTCCAAGACCTTTAGTTCACCCGATCCTAAAAATAGGAGGAATTGTTATCTGGCTACTTTATTATAATTACTTGGCTACTCACCTCGCTCTTTCCACTGCTTTAGTTCAGGATCAAAGCGGTATAGCTTGGTCCGTTCGCCAAAAAGTTTTGTTTCGTTTTCCTCTCCAGAGCTGACCACAATCTCATCCGGCAACTCCACAATGGGCTCATAGTAGGGATCATAGTTGTCATCATTGGTTGTATCCCCATCAGCATCCCCTTCCGTCTCACCGGCATCTGATTTGCTATTATCCTTGGGCGTGGATGCAGTCGTTGGAGAAGGGAAATTCTTGAAAGCATTCTGATGAGTGAGGTTGTAGAAGCCTCCAGGTGTGCTGGATTTTTGAAACGGGCTGCCACCATCTCCTGCCTTGGCCCGCAAACTGGCAAAATCATCACCAGCCTTGGCAGCCAAATCGGAGAAAGCGGATGCTGGGAAATTGTTCGGCTGTTGGTCAGGCTTTTTTTCGTTGATACTGAAACTACCAAACGTTGACTGACCAGCTGCTAGGCTCGCAAAGTCTACACCTCCGGCCTTAACTTCTTGTTTGCTCTCCGGAGGCTTCTCTTTCTCCTGTTCGTTTTTTTGCGGCGGTGACGGTTCCGTGGGTTTTCCTAGATCGGTAAAAGAGATGTTTTTCGTGTCCCTTGTGGCGGTGGAACCAAACACGTAGGAGGAGTTTCCTGTACCCCCAAATAGCGAGGAATTGCCACAGAATATTGATTTTCTGGGTTCTGCTTCGGCGGGTTTGTTCTCACCATGGCCAACAATGGATTTGTAAGGATCCTGTTCTGGGGTGGTTCCAAATATTGAACCCAAAGGATTTATACCGTCACTAGAGGTGCCAAATATGGATTGCTGAGGTTGAGATTTTCCATCAAAAAGAGAGGGTTTTTGACCAAACAAGGGATTTTCTAAAGGATAACGAAAGAAAATAATTGGGATTTCAATTAGATGTTATACAGAATTCTTCTCAATTCCACTTTCACAAAAATTTTGTAATTAAATCCGGATTTTGGTCTTAATTTGGAGTAGAATTGCGAGGATGGCTGTTAGTTACATGGCTTACCTGTACTTCCAAACACGAAGCCACCACCTCCACTTGGTGCAGTCTTTTTGTCATCTTCCGGCTTGGAGGTTATGGACCCGGTTGAATTAGCTGAGATAGGTTGGACAAAGCCACCAAAGCTTCCAATGCCTTTGTTTACATTGGTGGTGTTGTTGTTGGCCAGAGTAAGGGAACTGGCCTTGAAAATTGAAGCAGAACGATTGCCGGCGGCTGATGCAGCTTCTGGCTTGTATTTAGTTGGCAATTGCAGTGCAGGCAACTGGAGAGGCAAAGGGTTAGCTTCATTCTGGCTACCTGCAGGATTGACTGTTCCAAAATCAAACGTGTCCGTCTCACACCCCCGGCAGCCGCCACATTTATTCTCGGTGGTGAAGAAATCATAGCTAAGCTTTAATTCATCAGCCAGGGTCAGCAACTCCTGGGAGACAATTGTTTGGGTGGAAGACTCTTCCTCCTCCAATATCACTTTGGCTGTACCATTTAGGGCACTCTTAACCGCTAAATGAAAAGCCTGTGCAATCTCTGGGGTCTTGAATCGCAATGCAAATCTCTCCAGCACAGATTCCCCCTCGCTAAAGTCGTGTACAGCAAAAATCCAGGATTTATCATCTTTGGGCTTGTAGGCCACATTCGAGTTGAGCACATGATTGAGACAGATTTTGAACACCTGATCCCGCCTCATTACCACACGCAGGTTAAGGGTCTTTTTGTGACGCAGGATTTTGACATTGCCCAGGCCACGTTCTTTCCACTCGCCTTCTGAAGTCAGGCGATACAACTTGGCCCGATGCACATAGAGCAACTCTTCATCCTCTTCCCCCGTCTTGAGTTCAATCTGCAAAGCAGGCAGGGAGTAAGTTGTGTTAATAAAAATCATAAGCATTCTTACCTTATCGGGCAATGGGATGACAGGTGCAAAATAGGCATTATTCTCCTCCTCCACGTGTCCTTCATCCTCTTGACTCTCGTCCACCTGGGTGGCGGGACTCTTGGGTTGTGTTGCCATGGAGAAGCTAAAGGTGTTGGAGCCCAAGCTGACCGCAGTGGTGGGAGTGGTAGTCGCTGTTTTGGACAAAAAACTAAAGCTGGAGGAATCAAATGGATTCTCCTTGTTGGCCGCCGCCGTTCCAAAGCCGAAATTGAACTTTGTGGAAGCAGAAGGTAGATTAAGACCAGCCCCCAATTTGTTCTCTTTCTTGGGTATTGTATCATCCTTTGGCGTTTCACAAGCCGTGCAGTAAAGTGTTGAGGCCTCATTTTGAATATAGCAACCGGTACAGTTCCAGCTGCCGACCTTTGGCTTGAAGGAATCACCAAAGCCGGTTGATCTATGACCTTCGGATGACGAAGTGGTGACAACCTCTACAGCAGCCGTGGGTTTAGTGGCCTCGGCTTTGGGTTGAACGGCAAACGGAAAACTTACTGCCGCTGGCTTCTCCTTTTGGTCGGAACCAAACATAAAGCCCAGTGTGGCCGCAGCTGGCTTATTTTCGGTTGGATTGGTGCTAAAGTTAAAGCTGGTTAATGTTGGTGTATTTGCCGATGTCGCCGGTGGAAATCCAAAATTAAATTTCTGCCCACTGTTAGACAAGTTCAAAGCTGTTGTCCCCTGATCTGATTTTGGCAGCACACTTGAATCCTTGGGACCCTCACAGGAAAGGCAATAAAGTTGAGCTGCTCCGTTACTGCTATAGCAAGCCTCGCAGTTCCAGCTGCCTGCTTTAGGCTTGAACGCGTCACCAAAACCTTTCATCTGTTCTTTTTTGGGTTCTTCCTTTTTAGTTTCCAAGGCAGGCTGCTGTTGAATCATCTGCTGCTGAGCCTTGGCGACAGCATCATAGAACTCCTTGCAAATGTCCGCTGTTTTAAAACGCACACTGAGCACCTCGGTTTCCAACTCCTGTTCGGCATAGTCCTGTCCGGCCCAGGTTAAGGCTGTTTGCGAGTTTTTGGCATAACTAAATTTGGTTTCAGGAAGCAGACGCTGATTGCAGCACAACTTGTGGATTTGCTCGCGGCGCATGAGCAGGCGCACCTGCTGGGGATTGCCTTTATCCTGCAGCAGTTTAATGTTGCCCAGGCCACGTTCTTTCCAATCATTGATCTCTATATCAAAGCGAAACAATTTGGCTCGATGTTCGAATAGAACTAATTCATGCTCCTCGCCGGTGACCACCTCAACCAGTTCGGGCAGGGGTATAGCCGGGGCAAATTGGGCAGTGGGCACATACTCTTCTTCCGCATCCGAGGCGGTGGATTTGTTAATCTGAGGAGTGGTGGCGGTGGGTTGTGCTTGTAAGGTTTGATCTTTGATCAGGGCGTTGGTGAAGAGTGTATTATTGGCCGAAGAGACACTGCCAAAGGAGACATTACCAAACGGAGGTTGACCTGGTTTGGTATTGGAAAAGCTAAAGTTGATAAACGGTGAAGGTGCTGCACTGGTTGCTGGATTAGTCGTCGATCCTCCGAACAAGGACTTGGCCACCACACTGGTGGCGGAAGACGAGGTGGAGTTGGTGGTGCTAGAGCTAGAGCTGATTTCAGTTATGTTCATGGCTTTGGGTTTGCCCGATTCCAAAGGATTTGCCGGAGTGCTGGTCACAAAACTCTGTGGCTTTTCCTGCTTTTCCTCTTCTTTCTTTTCTCCTAACCTATTCACTGCCTCATTGTGAGCCTTTTGGAAGATCTGTTCAAACTCTTTTGCCTGATCTTTATGTTTAAATCTTAGCAGGAAATTCTCAATATGAATTTGATCATCGGCAAAATCATTGGCCGCATAAATGAATGATTTGCCCTCCTTGTCTTGACTGGGTGTGGTCAGCTTAGTTTCCGGTGTAATCTGGTGATTGGCGCAAACCCGATATGTCTGTTCCCGCCTCATAATAACACGGCAGATGCCAGTCGCATGATTCTTCAGAATCTTAATCACACCAATGCCACGTTCTTTCCATTCTTTTTCTACATAACGGAACAACTTGGCACGATAACTGAACAGAACGTCCTCATCTTCCTCACCCGTATGAACTTGCACCTCATCGGGCAGGGGAATGATGCCCTTGAAATCTGGACGCGGATCATAGTCTAATTCAGCGGATGTTTCGCCCAGACTTTTGTTAAGCTCACTATTGGCACTGGTCTCATGCTCATCCTGCAGAAGCTGTTGCTCCTGTTGCTCCAGCTCTTTTTCCTTTTGCTTCTCGGCCGCAGCTTGGGCTACCTGAGTTTTAAAGGAGAAGGTGGAGGAACCGCCGAATAGGTTGAAGTTGAAGCCACTTCCCGGAGCTTCAAGCTGTGGTTGTTCTGTGGCCTGGACCAGACTGGCCTTGATGTGCTGAGCAGGTATGGTTACACTGAGCGTGGGCTGAACCCCACCGGTCTGGGTAGCTGGCTTGGGCAAAGGATCAGAGCTGGTAATGACTACATTAGCCGGTGGCTCCTTCTCCACTGGTTGATTGTTCAAGGTGCGATTGAACATGGCAGCAGGAGGAGCGGCAATTAGTGGAGCAGATGCGGGCTGAGCAGGCGGTTGGACGGTTTGTGTCACCTGTGTGGGAGGTGGCACAAAGGCTGGAACTGGAGCTGGGGCTGGTACAGGTGCTGCAACAGGGACAGGCAAAGGAGCAGTGTTAAAGCTTCCTGCGCCTGCAGCCGCTCCTCCAACTACTGTGGTTTGTTTGGGGTCTACCAGATTAAGTGGAGCAACTGCCGCTGCTGCGGGTGGAATGAGACTCGGCACTGGCGCTGGCTGACCATAGTTAGCCAAGGCATCCAAATAGGGAGCTGCTCCTGGACCTGAAGCATACATATTGGGCAAACCAAAGTTGGAATTGCGTGGACCTAGAAGGGAAATTTTTAATTTCTGTTTAAGGATTTGCTTAGAGGAATCGACTTACCAAATATATTTGGTGCCTGGGCCGGAGGAGTGCGCATATATTGAGCCTGGGCTGCATAATAGTTATACATCTGGTTTTGGTTGTACATGGGACTGCCATAGGCGGGGGGCAAAAATCGTTCTGGCCCAGCACTATTAAAGAAACCGGCTGCAGTGGCTGCAGCGAACGGCGAGGACACCAACTGCTGCTGTTGAGGCAACATCTGCTGCTGTTGAGGCAAAATCTGCTGCTGCTGAGGCAACATCTGCTGCTGTTGATGGTGTTGCTCCAGTGCATCCTCCATAATGAATAGATCATCTAAGCCCAAAGCTGCAGCAGGATCTACCTCCCGGGTGGGTGTTTCCCGATTGCTTATCTTACATTTCTTAAGCATTTCCTCCAATGTGGCAAACTTTTCGGTAAGATTTTTAATATCCTTCCGCATGGCCTCCATACCACCGCCCACATTATCCTTTAGAAGACACAAGGCCTTGTTCATTTGCTTTACTGTCTGCTCCATTTCGGCTGAATGAGTGGCCTCCTGGCGATGACGTGAACGATTCAAGCTATGGACCGCACCTGTATAGTAATCATCTTCGGCATCTTCATATGTAGAGGAGTTGTTGTGAAAGTCGGGAGTTATTACGGCTGTTGATGCTGCCTGCTGGCAACGACGCAACTCTCCTTGAATGACCGAAACCAGAGGATGCTCCATATCAGATCGCAATAGCTGATGGGTCTGCTGCAGGCATTCCTGTCTACGTGCTAGATATCGGGCACGCGACAATCTGGGCGTTCGTATGGAATCTTCAAGCTGGCGATAGGCTTCTGCCTGTAGATAAGTGGCCATAGGCAAATCAAGGCCACGCACCTCATCGATAAACTCTTCAAACTGATGCGCTTTGAACATTTTTCCACTGTAGTAGAAGACTGCCTGTTCGGCCAGATCTTGGAGCAGCTTAAAAGCTGCACTGCCTCCGCTGGAGGCATATTTAAAGTAGCGATTAAAGGGTTCGAGTTGATGTAACTGCTGGCGTCTCAGCAAATTGAATCCCTGCTTGAACAGTAATTCAATGCGGGGCTCTAAGCCAGAGCGATCCTCGCGTGAGAGGAGAATATGCCCCAACTGGAACACTATGATAAGATCTGCGCGCGGCCCATTGATGCCACGCACTGCTTCAATGCCTACCTGCATCTGGGCACGATGCTCATTGCGATTTCCATCGTTCAGTTGATTCTTTAGCCAGCGCTGGACCAGATTCCACCAATTGTTTTGCTCCGCACTGACCAATTGTTCATACATATTCGCATAGGGCATCATATGAGGACGTGCGGCAGCCGCACGATTGCCCACAGTGCAACTATCATAGTTAAGACGTAAAGTAGTCAACTTCCTTTGGCTCTGCAGGACCGTGGCATAGAGGAAAACATCGATATCCAGTTGACACAAGGAGTCGCCGCCACAATAACTCAAATTCTGTTTTACCTCGCGCCGCAGGCTCTCATGAAAGCGTACTCGAGGAGCCTCGCCCAGCTGTGTTGCACTGCCCAAAGCCAGATAGACATGCTGACTCAAGGATTGTGGTGGCAGTAGCAAGGCCTGCTGCTCATACAACTCTATATCGCCCAGACAGGGCCACTCGTACACCGGTTGCTGGAACCGTGCATTCCTTATCAGATGTGATGTCTGCTCCTTCAGCTTGTGCTCGGCATGGGTGAACAATAGCTGATAGAGTTGACGTCGCCAGTTCTTATCCACACACTGTTGTCGTGCGTATGAGAGTAACTCATCTGAATCGGCCCACAATGCCGGCCAGGCTTGTTGCATTTTGGAACTCTCCTTCTGGTCCTCCTCGTCGCTCTGCATTTCTGACTCGCTTCTGTTGGGCTGTAGGCATCCCATCAATGTTCTGCCCAACTGGGCACAACGAAACGAACTCTGCTGACGCCAGAGTTCAAGCAATTGCTTCTGCACGCCATCACAATGCTTAATCCAATGCGTACTATTGTGTTCGTCCAAATGATTTGTTTGATAGCCCAATAAAAGCAGAGGTAAAATGTTTCTTAAAGTGCCCGTCCACTTGTTCTTATTGCCCAGCATTTCGCGCTTGAAAATCAGAGCCACCGTATGAAGAAGTAATTGGCCTCCGTAGTGATGCAAACAAAATTTTTCCAAGTCCCGCGGATGATTGGGCTCCGTCATTTTATCCACCAAACAGCTAAATTTATGCAAATACTGATCCAAGCGGAACAATTGACTGCTACTTTCCGCCAGACCATTTCCAGCCTCCAGACTTAGCTGCATCAGTCGCTCTAGGGTAAGCAGAGTTAAATGCCAGAAGGGCCAGCAATTCTTCTTCACCGCCTCCTTGCAGTTCTCAAATTTGGTGAGCATCAACCAGACCACTTCATACCATTCACTGACCTGCCCAGTGACGTGTTCCTTGGCCTCCAGCTCTACTTTGTAGGCATATCTAAAGGCCTCCTCCAGTTTCTTTTTTTCCACATAGCTACGCAAAAGACGCACCCTTACATTAATATCGTGTGGTCGTGCTTGCAACTCTTTGTGCATCAGCAACTCCAGAGTTTGTTCGTCGCCTCCGCTGGCTCCATTGCTTTCTCCGTGATTTAGCTTTAGCTTCAAGGAAAATATTAATTCATTCTCCTGAAATTCTTCGCCACCAGCCAAATCCAGCCAGAATTGGGCACGTTCCTTATTAAATAGATTGTTGTCTTCAAGAAGCAGCTGGCATCCCTCTCGTATTACTTCTGTTTGCCGGGGCATCAACTGGATGCAACGCTGTAAATGCTGCAAGGCCTTTTCCCGGTCAGGATGCTTTAGCATTTTATAGCAATTGGCCATCAACCTGTGAGCTACCGGATCATCTTTAATCTTTAGATAACAAGTAAGGTATTCGATGGCTTTGGGATATTCCTGGATCTTGATGTACAAACGGGACACAGCCAGACATTTAATGTCGCGCTAGTGAAATTTGGGATACAAAAAGAAGATGGAGAATGAGACAATTGGTTGGGGAGCGTTTGCTTTAAAAAAGTGTATGAATCATTTTTATATTCTTGCAAATGGTAATATAATATAGCCGAAACATTTGCAAATATTTTATATTTTTGATTAGGTCGTCGAGCTGAGTCGATTATGTTTTGTTCTGTCTGTCTGTTTTGAAGTTATCGAGCTGGAACTCGCACAGACCAAATGTATTTGTACTAAAAGGCTTCATGCAAAGTTTGGTAAAGATAGCTTTCAAACTGACGGAGGAGATAGCATAGAAACAGACGGACAGACATGGATAAATCAATTCAACTCGTCATGCTGGTCAATAATGTATTCGTTATGCGGTCGGAGATGTTTCCTTCTATGCGTTACAAACATCCGGACAACTTTATTATACCCAAATCAGGGTACAACGAGAAAGCTAAGCTAACTTCGTCTGTGCCAAAGTTTTTATACCATTGCAAGTGCTCGCTTAAATAATTTCGAAAAATACTCCTTTCCCCATTTTCCGACCGATCGTTCGAATGGGAGGTATATGATATAGTCATCCGATATGGCCAAAAATTTGTAAAATTATGTAAAAGCATGTGGTACAAACAAATACAAAATTGCATGATGCTACCATATAAAACAAAAAAGTTTTTTTAACTAAGACTTTCAGACCTATCTTTTGTATGGCAGCTAAACCATATAGTTGTCCGATTTTAATAAAACTTGGTAGAATTATAAAAAAAACCTAGAAAACCTACGATTACAAAGTTTGGAGACGTTTCCATTGAAAAGAAAAAAGTTATTTATATTAAAACTAGTTTTCCGACATCCGTTCATCCGATCTTCACCATTCCTTTGGCGGATCGATAAGTTATCCTGATTACTAAGTATGTCTAGAGGGTAAGAACTATCTATCTTTAAAACTGTGGAAGATACGATTTTTATACTCTGTACCGTAGGTACATAGAGTATTATAAGTTTGTGCAAAAGTATGTAACATCCAGAAGGAAGCATCTCCGACCCCATAAAGTATATATATTCTTGATCAGCATCAACAGCCGAGTCGATATAGCCATGTCCGTCTGTCCGTCTGTCTGTCTGTCCGTCTGTCCGTCTGTCTGTCCGTATGAACGCACAGATCTCAGAGATGGTAAGAGATAGAGGTTTGACATGTATGGGACATATGCTTCTAATGTCTGCAGGCAGATCAAGTTTATTTTCAATTTTGGCCACGCCCCCTCCCGCCCCCGCAATTTAGAAAAAACGTCATATCTCCCACAGTTTTGAAGATAGATGGCTTGTTCCTTCTGGACATATTTAGTTATTTAACTTATCGATCCGCCAAAGGAATGAAGAAGATCGGATGAACCGTTTTCGAGTTATGATCAAAAGAATCTTGGTACAGAGTATGTTATAGTCGGGCTTGACCGACTTTCTTTCTTGTTTATAATACTTACTTGACATATTTAGTTATGAGGATAAATTATTGATCCGCCAAAGGAATGGAGAAGATCGGATGAACTGTTTTCGAGTTATGATCAAAAGACTGTTCGCTACTGCAGCGCTGCTTTTAGCTGCTACTGCAGCATCAAAATGTATGCTGAGCGTATAATTTCCTTGGTACAGAGTATGTTATTATATTTCTTTCTTGTTTACCTTGTATTTTGATTAAATTTTCTTAATATTAAATATAGTCATCCGATTTTGACAAAACTTTAAAGAATTTTGTGAAAGTTTATAGAAAAATATATGAGAATTTTAAAGAGGATTACATTGAAAACAAAAAAGTGGTTCTTACTAAGACTGTTTTTCTATATTATATAGATGTCCGATTTCGAACATACTTGGCATAATCGTGGAGAAACTTAAAAAATAGTAATTACGGAGTTTGGAGACGTTTGTTTTGAAAACAAAAAATAGAGGAAAGTTAACTTTGACTTTGTAACTAATTTGAAGGACATATCCACTGAAAACAAAAAATTTTTTCCCGAAATTATACGCTCAGCATAAATTTTGATGCTGCAGTAGTAGCTGAAAGCAGCGCTGCTTCTGCGCTGCTGCAGCGAACAGTCTTTTGATCATAATTCGAAAACCGTTCATCCAATCTTCACCATTCCTTTGGCTAGTCGATAAGTTATCCATATTACTAAATATATCTAGAAGGAACAACCCACCTATCTTTAAAACTGTAGGAGATATGACGTTTTTTCTAAATTGCGGGGGCGGCAGGGGGCGTGGCCAAAATTGAAAATAATCTTGATCTGCCTGCAGACATAAGAAGCATATGTCCCATACATGTCAAGCCTCTATCTCTTACCATCTCTGAGATCTGTGCGTTCATACGGACAGACAGACGGACAGACGGTCAGACGGACAGACGGACAGACGGACATGGCTATATCGACTCGGCTGTTGATGCTGATCAAGAATATATATACTTTATGGGGTCGGAGTTGCTTCCTTCTGGATGTTACATACTTTTGCACAAACTTATAATACTCTATGTACCTACGGTACAGAGTATAAAAACAAAGTTTAGAGAATCCTGAACAAAGCCCAAATTGATTTAATATCTTATCAATGAATTGCTCTTTCAAATGTATTTTGTTTGATTTGGAAATCTTCTGTATTTTTTTCCCATTAAATATTGATCTGTGTCGCTACGTGACATGTCGAACGCGACATTTTTTCCATCAAGATATTTATGTGGCTTCTGATTAATGCAATGCAAAATCTTACAGTTAATTGCAATTACATAGTTTGATATAGCCTCTTATCTAACATTTTTTAACCCTTCGGACCCTTAGAAAAGATTAAGATATCAAAAGTCAATGAAACCCATTGGCAATTTTTTAAGAATTTTTGCCATAAAAGAATAAAAATGAGAAAAACTGTGATTGCGCGAATTTGCGTTCGAAAATCTCGAAACGGGCTTAAGCAAATTTGCTACTGGCTTAATTTAGTTTAACTTAATTGTTTCCCTTGGAAAATGTGACAAAATATAGTGTTTTTAACTACTTTTAATTTTTTCGTGTCGGTGGACCTTGCGGAAATGCCCATATCCTTTATATGGTCGGAAATGCTTCATTCTATGCGGTACAAACATCTGGACAAGGGTATACATTTTAGCTTTCCTTTATTTTTTTTATCAACAGTATATGCTTTCAAACAGTTATTTAAAAGTTTTGTAAACATCGAATTTCAAAACCCGCATTTGCGAGTGTCTTACAACTTCGCCACAAACGAGCTAGCTTAGAATTCTCATTTTAAATATTTGCATTCGAATTTCGATTTCTTAGTCAAACCATTATGTCGTCCAACAAAATTGGATATTGAATTATATTTGTATTCGCACAGTGTATTCCAGCAGAAAATTCGGTCAAGTCCGAATGATTTACACAGTTTCAGCCAAAAATTAAACTTGCTTTGCTTATTCAGTAAAACCATTCTAAGCTCCATGAGGTATGCGGAATGAAATACGAACCTATTCCAAAGCCACGCACAAATTTTAAGAAAGAAAAGCATTAATTAATTCTTTGAATAAGTAACGGAACTGTTCTAAAATGCATTATGCCAAAGATGAGCATTGTTGTAGAGATCGCTCAGTAGCGATCATGACGTTACAGCAAAGCTTAAAAATTAAATTCGCACACATTGCACCAACAACCCAAAGCAGACTAAGAATGAACTATTTTATTATTCTAGGCTATGCGATCCAAGCAAACTTTTTTTTATCTTGTTATTTGAGTTGTTCAATGAGATTTGTTCAGTGACTTTCTCACCCAATTCGGTGACTGTTCATATGTTTTTAGCTCGCTCGTCTGATTTATCAATGTAAGCACATGCTGGTGTGGTAGTCCTAACCGATTATTCATAAAAAAAAATGTATGTATTTAGGAAGCAAAAAAAAACAAGAAAAGCACAACATTTTTCTCAAACACTTGCCACAAGTGGTCTCACAAGAACTGTTTTAAGGTTCCTCATATTTTACCACCTTTAAACCAAACCTCAAAATCCAAGTATCTTGTAAAGGTTTATTTGTGGCTGTCCATAAGTGAACGCGGCAACAGCAAGCTATTTCGAAAATTTATATTTCTTTCTGTGCTTATAGTATTAATTGATAGGCATCCTGCGAATGACAACACGGTATTTTTATACTCTGTACCGTAGGTGCATGGAGTATTAAAAGTTTGTGCAAAAGTATGTAACAGCCGGAAGGAAGCATTTCCGACCATATAAAGTATATATATTCTTGATCAGCATCAACAGCCGAGTCATGTCCGTCTGCCTGTCCGTATTAACGCACAGATCTCAAACATAGTAAGAGATAGAGGTTTGACATGTATGGGACATCTGCAGGCAGATGTAGTTTATTTTCAATTTTGGCACAGTTTTAAAGATCGATGGTTCGTTCGTACATATTTAGTAATCAGGATAACTTATCGATCCGCCAAAGCAATTGTGAAGATCGGATGAACTGTTGTCGAGTTATGATCAAAAGACTGTTCACTGCTGCAGCGCAGTATCAGCGATGCTTTCAGCTGCTACTGCAGCATCAAAATCCACCAGGTATAAGTATACAATAGTACCCAAGTCAAATTCTGTGTGTTCGTTGGTAATAGTAGGTTATTTATATTCCCTGATCAACGGCCAGTTTTTTAAGACCCAGTATTATTTAAGCTATAATATAAAAATTTGGTGGGCGCAGGTGATCTAGTGTTACTATTCAAGCATACAAGTTGCTAGATCTAGCCATTTTGGAAATTAGAAAGTTATTAATCTGACATTTACTTGCCATTATTTGAAAATGCCATTAGCTACATATCTGTCCATTTTAAAATTATGGTTTGCTATTTTTCGCTATTTATGTATATTTCAGACGAAGTGCGAAGTAACGTTTATTTAATTGGTTGAAATTCACAATCTGCAACAGTTCTTAGAAATAGCTCCAGTTTATAAGTGATTTCAGTACAGTTTCACTACTCAAAAATTTCTGTACCAAGAAAAACGTTTAACGTGTACACTTTAGGAAGTGATAATTGCGTACACTGACTATTATTTTAATCGGTTAGTTAAAATATTGGTTTATTATTTTTTCTGATCCAAGAAAAATAGGACTTGCATTAAAACCGTTTATTTCACCGCACCTACTAACAGTCCGCTCCTGATTAACCTAACCTCACTTAATGAGGAGAGTTCGGACCAAAACATCCAAGATTAAAATAATAACATTGCATTTGCTTAAATGCTTACAGCTGTGTTTGCACATACTTATGCGAGTACCTAAGTATGTATGTTGTTATGCTAGCAGCAAAAAGCGCGCATTTTCGCCCTGAAGTGACGCCGTCAGACAGACACACCGAAATGGCGGCGGCTTGATTTCGCAATATATTAAATTACTCTGCATATACTTTACCTCTGGTCCCTGAGGCAGTTTTCCCAATAGCTTATGGACCTGCTCATCCACCTCCTTGCGTGTGTTAAACATCCTTATCTTCGATCTGTGTATTTTCGCTTAAAATGTGTAATTAGTTCTGACCAAGCAAAAATTATATCTTCACGCGGCCAAGCAAAAAAGATATCTTCATTCACGCGGCCAATACAAAGACAAAGTGCCAATGTTGGCAATTTTGAGAATCTCACTTGGCAATGTTTTGTTGGTTGAAACACACGTAGCTTGAACACAAATCAAGTTGTAATTCGTCACTAAATAAGAAGTTAAATTATGGCAAATTATGCCTTCCGAAGTAAAAACCGGGGCAACGATAGTCCTTAGTGATGTGCAAAATAGTTTTGGGAACACTATCGATACTTTCGATGGCTGTCAATTTAGCCAAACATAAATTGTTTTGACCCCCAGTCGATAGTATCGGGGTAGAAAATTGCGGGATGTTCAGCGAAGCAAAACTTTGACCTAAAATAGCAAAACCAGTTTTTTTATATTGTGTGTGTACAATTCGCATTTCTATTTTAAGAGAACAGGGTATTGGGGGAGAAAATCTACGAATAAATTTCGAAGCTGGTAGTAGCATCAAATAAGTATTTTTGTTAACTAGAGAAATTAGTTGTTGTTTTCACTTTTGTTGGGTTCTTGAATATTTTCTTTGATATGGCATCACGATCACTTCAAACGAAGCATGAATAACATACAAATTGTTTAAGTGAGCACTAAAAATACTTAATATATTTACTGTTGTTTTAGTCCACTCATTTGGACTCTTGTACTGTATTTATTCATAGATATTGTGCATCGATATCGTATTTTCCTGGCAAACATGCGATTCTTATGTAGGAATAATAAAAATAGTTTGTCGTTTGTAGTTGTAAATATTAGATATGGCGGTCTTGTTGATTAAGAAAATGAATGTTTAAAATAGATTCCATAAAAACATTTTAAAATTAATACTTTAAATAAGTTTTTTTCGATTGAAGCTCAAACAATATGGTGTCTACTATCGATGTTTTCACAACACCACACGAGCGTGCACTATTTGATAACTCTCAAAAAAGGCGCGAACTTTGAAATCTATTTTTATTAATTTTTGGTTTAACTCTGAACATTTATTTCATTTGGACTTTCCAAAAATACAATTTCCTATCTGAGGCCGCAGTAATGTATGGCAATCTCTGATGCCAGGCCAGCCCACCAAAAGTTTTCAGAGCAGTCTCAACCAGCGGCAGCGCCGATTTGGCAGCAAACACTTTTAGTGTCAGATCGGGACGTCCAATGCTGGCTACAACCAGTTCAGAGCTTCCTGGAGCAAAACGTACCACACGACCGCCATCCTCATGAACTTGCTTAACATCAGCGGGCACAAAGGGACGACTCAGATCCCAGGTGATTATGTCTCCGCCCGACAAAGCGGTCACAAACAAACGATTGCTATGAGCCCAATCTGCAGACATCAATGGAAAATTGTGCGATTCCACAGATAAAACAGTTTGCTTGCTTCGCACATGATACAAATGGATAATTCCTGCAAATGTAAAGGCGTGAAAACTGTGTGAAAATAGTGTTCAATTTACACCTGCCTCTCTTCTCCGCCACAAGAACTTTATTTGGATCCTCCGGATGGCTTTTGATCGACATGCCCGAGGACGACAGACAAAAGGTAATAATATTTTCCAGATTTGTGCTAAAATTCCAGAATTTGCAAGTGAAATCATCGCTAACGGAGGCCAGCAATTCTCCTTCGCACACCCAGGCTATGTCATTGACATAGTCTGTGTGACCTCTCAGGGACTGCACACTATTGTACTGATGCAGATCGGTCCGATATAGTTTTAGATCACACGAAATCGCAGCACAAATTGTCACATTGTTGGGCGTGCAGTTCAGCGAGGTGTCCGGCGAGAAGGACAAGACCTGAACACAACGCTCTTCGTTTTGGAACAACTCCAAATCTTGCAAATGATTCCACATAAATTCACCGCTCTCCTCCTGCCGTATACAAATAGCAATTGTAATTATGTATTTCGATTTGCTGTTGTTGTTGTACTTGCCGGCAATCCTACCAAAATCAATGACAAATGCTTCTTCAATGCCACACATATTAAATTGTAGGCAAAATCGTTAGAGCAGATTTCATAACAATAAATGGGCTCATTAAGTGCAATTGTATGATCGGGTTCTGGATCTGTGATAGCTCGCATTTTGCTAAAATTGTTTGTAAGAAATGGGACAACAACAAGTAAATTGGCGTTGGGGTAACCAGGTGGCAGCTCTGAGCTTAGGGATGTCAATATCGCTTTGATATATCGATATTTTAATTTGACGATGTAGCGTTCTCCACTCTCAATTGAATCACTCTTCATGCATTAAGGACCGGGTCGGATTTTCCGCTGGTTTAATTTTATTTTGAAAGTAAAGTGACTTAAATTTAAATCCTGGCCTATCGTGAAGTATCGATATCGGAGTAAACATAAACTTTATTCCAAATTTCTTTAGGAATGCTGCCTCTGCCATTATTTTTTTGCTCAAACCTTATGGTATGTCGACTTCATCTGTTATCGATAGAGCCAACAAAACCTACCCGTAAGAGTGCCACACACTGCTGGAGTTGCCACCCTTTAGTATTTGGTATTTTTTAGCCACATACAGCATAGTTAAGTTGGCTGCGATTTGCCTTACCCTACTTCCTTTTCCGTGTTAGCTGTGAAAGAAAAAACATGCCGGTGGGTGGAAATATTATTAAAATATGCTAATAAACAAGTAAAATTTGTAAATGACAATGCCAAAAGTGTATAGCAGACCCGACTACAGAATCTGATGTCGATGGATTAAGTGTTTGTGATGAATTAATCAATTTTAAGACGTGAAAACAACTGCAGAAAGGCAGTGTCTGCCGTGTGTAAGCCACGCATGTACCTAATTGCCCAAATAAAATTGCGAACAATTGTGAAATTAATCAAGTGGACATGATTTTGCAGAAGGAACTGCTACACACTTTGCTGCGAATTTTGAAACATAACCTAAATCCTCCTAGATATTGTCTTGATTATCCCCCAAATACTAATAATTTGTTGATTTTTCCTACTCACTCTCCACACAGCTAGCAAAAGATTTACTTCACCCTCTGCCCGCTGAGGAGAAGCGCAAGCACAAGCTGAAGCGTTTGGTCCAGCATCCCAACTCTTACTTCATGGATGTGAAGTGCCCTGGTTGCTATAGAATCACAACCGTGTTCAGTCATGCCCAGGGTGTTGTGGTCTGTGCCGGTTGTGCCACCATTCTGTGCCAGCCCACTGGAGGACGTGCCAAGCTGACAGAAGGTAAGCTAACAAATATACACCCTTTCTTGCCTAGTGACTAAACTCCTGACTTACCTTTTCAGGCTGCTCGTTCCGTAGGAAGCCACAGTAAATTGTTGGTCTGGCGTCTATCGATGTGAACCACAAATTATTAATTTTTTAATAAAAAAAAAAAGAAAACAAAAAACTATAACACATAATTCCATCCTAATCTTTCTTTGGAATGGGACCCTGTGAACGGCAACAGCAGTAACAACAACAACCAACTGAGCCGTACAGCAGCAGCAACATTTTTATATTAAGTAGTTTTTAAACTCAAAGCAAATGCACATTTTGATTACCCACACACGCACAACGCTGTGTCTGTAAAATAGAAAAGAATGCTGTTAATGTAAGACTTCGGATATTTCTTTCGCCTCGCAAGTGTGTGTGGTTTATTAAAGAATTAACAATGTTGTGGATCAGTAATATTGTGGAACGCCTATATTTTAATTTGAGCATTATAAGGTTCTAAAACGAAATGAATTATGCACATTAAGGGGCGTTTTCTAATCTACTACATAGAGCTATCTGTCACATAACCCTACAAATAACAGAGCAAAATCGTAGTTTATCTGACACATAGCAGCTATTAAGAAGATAAGAAATCGGCCCTTAAGGTATTCAAATAGAACATTCAGTATTCTTTTTTTTTTGAGGATTTATTTCGGGAAAATTGAAATTGTCTACAAAATAGTGCTAAAGCGTGATGTCTGCCTCAGGGTTAATCTTATTCGATAGGGAGCTCTGACTTCTGATTCGACTTTTGTGTTCCCTCTTTGAAATCTGATTCGACTTTTGTTCCCTTCCGATCCAGCAGGCCCCCTTAATTTAAATTCATAGTTTTTTAAGAGTTAAGGACATTACCAACACATGTTTCAATTATCAAAGCCTTGCCATTAGCTATAATTATTTTTCAATGAAGGAAAAGTTTCGACAGATGGTGTCGATCGGTCGGTGAAATAGGTCTCAATGAGTAAAACCTTTTGTTTTCAATATTTTATTAAACTTAAAATGTGGTATGTTGTATGTGCTCGGTGTGATTAGCCTATTAGTGGGAAAATAGTGGGAATTCTTATTCGATCAGAGTTATTTGTATTTGCTTTCAACTAGTTCGCAAAATATGGTAACAGAATTCTTTATCCTATGGCTACCATAAGACCATCTATCGGTAAAGTAAACAAACCTTTTTCGGTTTTCAATATCAGAGTACTTAATCTAGGACATTATAAATAATATTTACCTTCAAACAGACTGCAAAATTATGTCGATATCAAATTTTATAAAAAAAATGATCACTTGCAAGGGTATAAACACTTCGGCAAAGACGAAGTTAGCTTAGCCGTCTCGTTTTCAACTTGGTTATAATATGTTTTTATATTTAAAATTAAAATTTAAGAAATTTTATTTTTTGAATAGCGCGCAAAACTATGTACTATTTTCTATACATCTGTACTACATTTTTCCATCGTTATCTGGTATCTTTTATATTATCCACATTAGAAATGAACAATATTTCAGACTCAGCGACAGTCGTGCCTGGTACATTTGAATATTTGAGAAAAAAATGAACCTGTGTTTATAATAATAGAAATTTGAAGAAAATATTTTATGTGCCCAGCGTATTTAATAACATAAGGGGGCGGTTTATTGTGTGAGAGGAAGCCTTCAAGTTGCTTTCAAATATAAATAAATATGAAAAACGGATAACGACATAAAGACTATTTGATTTAACATGGCATGTTATTAATATTACAAATTAAATGTAAAATTTTAGTGTGCTGGGCGGTGCGAAATTTGAATAACTATACATTTTTTTTTACCCGACTCTCGCAGATGCTTCTCAGCCACGGAAAAGCTTATGGCATATATGAAATGAAAAATATGCTTTTTAGAAAAAAAAATAGGGCATGAAAACAAAAACCATGCTTGCTGTCGATAGGTTTGACGCCATTGGAGCGACGGTCACGGTGACTTAGTCACAGGCGAGCCAACTTAGCTCATCTCTAGCACACGGTTTACGATCTGGCAGCGCTGTTATATTCATTCTCATTTTTCTTCTGTGGTGCTGCTTTGCTGATATTGATTGGTATATTTTCTTGACAAAAGAAAAATTAGCTCGAAGCTATAATTGCATAATTATTTTACAACGACGAAGATCTAAATATCGCTGTTCTAAATTCCCCCGGACAGGGCCAAGGTGAGCTGCAGGCTTATCCATTCAACAAATTTGTAGACAGACGCCATTTTGTTTTATTTGTGACGCCGCAAGAAAAAAATTAAAAAATCAAAAACTATCTTAAATTTGTGTTATTGCAGTGATTCGTGATAATTATGAACATGGATACCAATAGTGCAGTCGACAATCGTGAAAAGGAACGGGATCGCCGTGGGCGTGGGCAACGCGGCTCCCGCTTCTCTGATGCCGATGGAGTTGGAGGTGGCAATGTTGGCGGAGGTGGAAATACTGGCGGAGGCGGTGCACCACGCGACAGAAGTCGCGAACGGCGTAATTGCCGCGTATATATCTCAAACATACCCTACGATTATCGCTGGCAGGATCTAAAGGATCTATTCCGTCGCATTGTGGGCTCCATTGAGTATGTGCAACTTTTTCACGATGAGAGTGGCAAGGCACGCGGCTGCGGTATAGTGGAATTCAAGGACCCAGAGAATGTGCAAAAGGCCATGGAGAAATTGAATCGGTATGAGGTGAATGGCCGTGAGTTGGTCGTCAAGGAGGATCACGGCGAGCAGCGTGACCAGTATGGTCGGATTGTCCGTGATGGTGCGGGCGGCGGCGGAGTTGGTGACCATTTGGACGATCGAGATCGCGGCGGATATTCGAGACGTGATGACGACAGATTGTGAGTATAGAAATGACAATTTGATAGTGTACAACATTTTTTAATATTCTTTTAAGCAATCAAAATAGTTCGTGGCACGCACACAAAATTTAAATTGTGGTTTTTAAAAATCCCCTTTACAACTTTGTTGAACTTAGTTATTCCTGAGTCGTTTGTGGAACATCGTTGGACTGAAAGCCAGCGGGTATATTAGTTTTCAATTGATTTAAACTATTCAGCCTTTGTCCAGCTGGAAATTCTAGATAAATTTGGCTTATGAAGAGAGTTGGGTTGTGTTCCTAACAAAATCATAAGAAATTAGAATGTCAAACTCCTGGCCAAATATTGCAATCTATTTGAATTTTCAGTAGTTAAGAGTCTTAATGATTTATCGTTTCTCCTCCTAAGTAAAAATGGGCTGCGGTGGCAATTGTGACTTGAATTAGAACTATTAATTGTTTTTCACATGAATAACTAAAATATCCATTTGCCAAGAATAGGATTCTCAAGTATTTCGTATTTCTGTTTAGAGGGTGTGTTGCTGCGAACATGAGGATGGACTTGAGCAGTAGCTAAATTCAAATAATACTGCGGAGTTGTTTTGGCAGTCGTTTTTTTCAATCGCTCCCATTCCCTTCTCTCACATTGTTTGTAGAGGTTGAAGTTTATCCACTTTTTGTTTGTTTTTCTCTCTGGATCTTTGGCTTTTCTTTTTCTAGATCTGGGCGTAATAATTTTAACATGATGTCAAATGATTATAATAATTCGTCGAATTACAATTTGTATGGGCTTTCTGCTTCGTTTTTGGAGAGTCTGGGCATAAGTGGACCTTTGCATAATAAGGTTTTTGTTGCTAATGTGAGTATATTGCTTGTAATCAAAAATAATTCTATATATTGAATTTTGAAACTGAAATCATATATCCAAAATGTGTAAGCTGTTTTATTTATTCAACATTTAACAACATCTATGATAAGAAGGGCATTTGAATTTGTAATGGGCTCTGTTTCATATTTATAGCCCAAGTAATACATATTTATATGTGTATGCGTATTTAGCGATTTGTTTGGGTCAAATATTGATAAGAGAGATTATCTATTTAGGAAAGATCTCTCTACGAATTGATTTAACTCGGTTTATTGTCCTCTAAAGTTTTCAAATTTTAAATTTGATTGTATATTCCATATTCGTATCGCTTATTGCTTTTATTACCCTTTTCCAGCGTTTTTGTTAGTGTTCGGTCTTAGCAGGTTACATTTAAATGTGTGTTTACTTTTTTGAACTAGGTTGAATAATGCTTTTCTAAATTCTTTTCATTTCTGATTCAACCAGTTGTCATTTTTTGGATCTGCCTATAGTCCAAATAAAACTAAAACCAAAGTCAAAAATCAAAAGCTAACTTTAAAATTGTTACTCAAAGGAACTGAACTTTGAATTGAATTTAAATACCAAGACAATTGCTTTTTTCCATTCGAAACTAAAACGGTAAGGAAAATAATGAAAAAAGCGCAATGATTACGATTCTTTAACTTGTTGTATGAAGTGGTTTGCCCGTTGGAAAGATATGAATAATTTTCCCATTTCATTGGTCCTCGAAACAATCTTAATTCACTATTTAATGACAGTAACGATCCTCGCCGGTTTCATTATAAAGGAAGTAATGACCAATGACACCACCGGTCCAAAAACGCAGCAAACAATTATATTCTTTGCATGTTCTGATACCTTTAGAATCTTTCTCATCACCGAAGAGAGTATTGAGAGAATCGATGCAACAGCTTCAACCCAGAATGTGGTACCTCTAGATTAATTGTTTAGAAACCTTCAAAAGAACCTTTTGGCATCATTGACCATGGGAACAAAAATCGATGCTTTGAGGTCTGAAAAATATGTAGTCTGAGCAGATCTAAGAGAGCTCGCATAAATGTAGAGAATACGTCCCCGACGGTTGATGTTTTTCAATTCTTTGGCAAAAGCAAATGTTCGATATTGTTCAGAATCGACCGTTTTGTTTCTATAATGGTATGATAGCAAGAGTTCAGCTTTTGAGAATATGCAGACAACCAAATGTTTCGATGTGCTTTGAGCCCGAAATTTTTTTATTTGTTGCTGTTTTGTTTTAGGCTTATATATATATCGAGCCATGATTCGCCATTTGATACGATCTTATATAAACATATTGAAACGAAAAGGCTGTATTTCTCTAACGTTTTTGATCTGATATTTTTTTTGTGGTGGAATAATAAGAAGTTAATAGGTCGTAAGTCAGCGGTTAAGTCGGATGGCTTATGAATTCGATATTTTTAAGTGCTTAAAGGTATTAAAGGGCATTATGTGACATAGGTAAAGGCCGTAAAAACGTTGCTGAAAATTTACTGAACAACTCATTATGTAAATTTCATCAGAACTCAAAACAAAAAAAATTTCGTTGTGAACGATAAGTTTTTCTCAGATATTCGAATTTGGAACTATATATTCCTCGAGAGATTTAATTGTTATCTGCTTGGCTGCTCCAATTCACTTTCCCACATCCCTATCCTCAACCTGAGCTCAGCAAATCTTGATTCTGTAAAATGGGCTATAAATATGAAACAGTTCGAATGTGTAGGCCAATTTCAAGAGACGGCGTCGTATGTATTGGGCTCTGATTATCAAAACCAATTCTGACCTTTCGCCGGCAATGTTTCTTTAACACTCTTGAAACCATTAAGAGGTCCCAAGAAGTAAAACCATACAAGAAAAAAATCCAGTTTTCTAACTTCCCTCTTCCTCTTTCTCCAGCTGGACTACAAGGTGGATAACAAAAAGCTCAAACAGGTTTTTAAGCTGGCCGGAAAAGTACAGAGCGTGGATCTGTCATTGGACAAGGAGGGTCATAGTCGTGGCTTTGCTGTAGTCGAGTACGATCATCCAGTGGAGGCTGTTCAGGCCATTTCTATGCTGGATCGCCAAATGCTGTATGATCGCAGGATGACGGTGCGCTTGGATCGCATACCGGACAAAAGTGAGGGTGTGAAGTTGCCCGAGGGATTGGGTGGTGTGGGCATTGGTCTCGGTCCGAATGGTGAGCCGCTCAAGGATGTGGCCCACAACTTGCCAAATGGTGGCAATCAAAATCAACAGAGCTCTCAACTGAGTGGAGTGTCTGGTGGACAGGTGTTAGGTGGTGGAGTTGGCGTTGGCAGTCCCAGCAATTTATTGAGTAATCTTACTGGTGTAATGTTTGGCCAAAATACTGCCGTTCAGCCATCTCCGGTGGCGCCAGTACAGAAGCCAAACCTCAACAACCAATCCGGAGGAGGATTGAATTTATCGAATCTGAATCCCAGCAATTTGGCCGCAGTGGTTGGAAATTTAGGCAGCTTAAATGCCGCCCTATCCAACCCATTGCTCACTTCTTCGCTCAGCAGCTTGGGACTTAATCTGGCCAATGCGGCCGGTGGAAATGATGATGCCCTTTCTGCCACTAATGTTGGCCTGTCCAATAACTATAGCAGTGGAGGATCGGGGGGCGGAAATAACTACAGCTCTGGTGGGAACAACTATGGTGGCAGTGGAGGCGTCTCTGGAAATGTGGGTTATAACTCTTACAGCAGCTCTGGCGGTGTTGGCGGCAACGGAAACGGCGGAGGAGACAACAATGACTATAATGCGGACATGTTTGGCGGCAATGTTGGTAATGCCAACGCCGGTGCGGGCAATGCTGGCGGTGGCGCACGCAAGTCGGACACCATTATCATCAAGAATGTACCTATGAGCTGCACTTGGCAGACGCTTCGGGACAAATTCCGTGAAATTGGTGATGTCAAGTTTGCCGAAATACGTGGCAATGATGTGGGTGTAGTGCGATTCTTTAAGGAACGTGATGCCGAACTGGCCATAGGTGGGTACCAAAGTTGTTAATTATAATGGACATGGCATAAATTTATTTGATTTCTGTTTACTTTTTATTAGCGCTCATGGATGGTTCACGTTTGGATGGTCGCAACATAAAAGTAACCTACTTTTAAGTCTTATCAGCATAGATTTTACATGGTCCGATACAAAAGCGAGCTCCCACATTCTCTTGAGATGATCATATTCCAATTACAACTGTAACCACAACTTTATTTTACCTAGACGTAGACGGGGACACCCAAAGTTCTGTCAGCCACATATAATTGCAAACAATTTTAACATAAATAATATATATACATACGCATATTACAATAATTAAAACATATTAACGACGTTCCATTGACAAAACCACAACAGAAAACGCAATTCATTTATCATGTAAGCCAATGAAATAAATTTACAATCAATAAAGAAAACGCCAATGTAAAAATTTGGAACTTATAAAAATATCATTTTTAAGCATTCAGCGCTCGCAAAGACGGATGATTGGACTTGGGATTTACATAAGTTGTAATCCTCTAGTTCGGTTATTTACACGGAATTAACTAAGCCATAACTATTTTGTATTGCCTGCCAATTGATCTCGGGCCTGCAATGTTGGTTTGGCGCTTAAAATTATGTCTGGCTATTTTTTGGGCAAATAGTCAATTTTGGTATGTTCCAAAATACCCACCAACGCTAAACAGCGTACTGTAAGATATACTCTTGGGTAATGAATATCAAGAATGAAAAAATCCGAGTTATTAAAACAAGTTTGGTACGACTGTGACTTAAGCTTAGAAGAAAAATGATTGGTTGAATTGAGACTATTCCACGAATTTGTAAGACGACTCTTCAACACTGCTGCCTTGTTTGCAGTATTTTTATACTTGATCGAGATTTTCATTAAATCGTTAGATGGTCACACTGTATCATTTTTAGTGCTGGTATTTTTAGTATTTTTGGATAATCCAGATTTGGTCATACTAATGTATTCTTGGAGTGCCAAGGTATGGTCACTTTATATTTTGCAGGGCTAGGGATGAGTTTTGTAATTTATCGACCTTACAGCACTTTTTAAGAGCAACATTTAAAGGGCTGAACAGTGATTGTGCGCGCTTGAAGGTTAGAGAGAAACATGTGGGCCCTTGGTCGTTTTGATTTTGGCGGTCATTCTGACAAGTATTTACACACATACACAGACATAAGTACTCACACACTTACAAGGTGGCGTGGTGATGTTAAGTCATTCTGAGAGCGTCCAGATTTTTCTGCGTTTATGCACGAGGCCACTTCTGGGTTCCTGTTACCCAGAGGCCCCTTATGTCAATGTTATTTTATTTTAAACAGTACAAAAATAATACATAAGCCGTATTTGTAACTTTTGTTTGATTCGAAGAAGTTGCAAACCTAAATAAAATAATACCAGTACATTATATTTGTAATTTAATAGGTTACACAAATAAGCACTATGCCCAACTTCTGTCAAAATATTTAAATCTATAAATAATGAAATATAAGCTATTCTTTAATTAACAGTAGCATGTTCTTAGATAATACAAGATTGAGTTCCGTCACATTGACAGTTGTTTAAATGCTTTAATCTTTTTACAGCCGTGCAGTGGAGCTCTATTTATATGAAGAAAAATAATATTCAGTTGATCTGATTCTAAGATCTAATGCTTTAAAAAATAAACATTAATATTAAGAGAAAAATTGTATTAATATAAAAATATTAAGCGTCTGCATCTGAAATGAGCTAATTCACAGTCTGAAATATCACCTATTACCTGTTTACTCTAAACCAGGGAACCCAAGAAGAGATTTTCTGGCTCTTACTCTTCCATAATCATTAATTCATTTGGCAAGCATTTTATTGAATGGCTGATTCTTCTCGTCCCCCAGATGGTACGACTGAGAAACCCGGCCTCAAACAAGTTTCTCTAAATCTCTAGTGCCGGCCAGATATACCATATATTATAATGAACATTTAATAAAAATTTGTCCTATTTTAGTTTTAAAATAAAATAATTGAGTCTAACCGCCTTTTTAGAACTGAGTAATTGTTTGCAGTAAATTAATTATTTTTATCAGGATTTTGGGGCTTAATGCCATGCTAGTAGATTAATATAAGAAGCAACTCTATTAAAATACGTTTTGTTTTAAAAAAGATTTACTCCTGTCAGTGTTGTTGTTCGCTGAATTTGATAAATTTTGATCGATTTTTATTGAACCTTTCAATGGTCACACTTTGGCATTTTTTGATGATCAAGCTATGTCTTCAGCGTTTAAAGCCCAGGCACTTGGAAGCATTTTTGGAGAGAAAAGGTATGGCCATGCTGTTGGCAGGGATGCTAACTGAAATTAATCGATTTAGAAACTCTTTTAACAGCTCATTTTGACATAACAGCGATAGTTGCTTTGAGCTACAGCGATCTTGCGCGCCTAACAGCACCGGTTGAACTTGTCTTCCATTTTTTATTCTGCCGGCCATTTTTAATTTACTGTAAGGGGCGTGTACATGTAACTTTTTTACACAATTTTGAACAGCAGAAAAATATTTAAACCGGTTTGGAACCGAATTCCGAAATATTCTTTGAGAATTTTACAAAAATTGGCTATTGGCTTTTCCGTTAAAAGACTGGTTTCCAGATGGGCTTAAAAACGCGAACAGAACTTAAAATACAGAACAGAACTTTTTGAAAACAAAAAAGTTTTTCTAACTAAAACTACTTTTTAGACTCTACTTTTCTATGACAGCTATACTACATAGATGACCGATTTCGACCAAACTGGGTGGAATCATGTAAAAGCATAGCAAACTAAGAAATACAAAGTTAAGAGGCGTTACCATTGAAAACAAAAAAGTTTTTCTCACTAAGACTACTTTGCAGACCCCTTTTCAATGGAACGAAAAGTGTAAATAGTGGAGGCTTAAGATACCGACAAAAAAATATTATAATAATAATTAATTTAATTATAATTTTATATTTTTTTGATCAAAAATTGGAATATGAAAATTTTGATTTTTTAAAACCACTTTTAAGCCCCTATCTCTTCATTTAAGGGAGTTATGGGCGTTTAAAGATTTGGGAGGTTTAAATTACTGTAAAAAAATTTTTTAATAACTTTTTTACACAATTTTGAACAGCAGAAAAATATTTAAACCGGTTTGGAACCGAATTCCGAAATATTCTTTGAGAATTTTACAAAAATTGGCTATTGGCTTTCCGTTAAAAGACTGGTTTCCAGATGGGCTTAAAAACGCGAACAGAACTTAAAATCATTCCAAAAGTGTGTATATTATTCTTTGTTGCGATCTGGAATCCAGAATACAATTGAGACTCTACTTTTCTATGGGAGCTAGACCATATAGTTGTCCGATTTCGACCAAACTTTGTGGAATTATGGGAAAGCATAGCAAACTAAGAAATACATAGTTTGGAGGCGTTTCCATTGAAAACAAAAAAGTTTTTCTAACTAAAACTACTTTTTAGACTCTACTTTTCTATGACAGCTATACTACATAGATGACCGATTTCGACCAAACTGGGTGGAATCATGTAAAAGCATAGCAAACTAAGAAATACAAAGTTAAGAGGCGTTACCATTGAAAACAAAAAAGTTTTTCTCACTAAGACTACTTTGCAGACCCCTTTTCAATGGAACGAAAAGTGTAAATAGTGGAGGCTTAAGATACCGACAAAAAAATATTATAATAATAATTAATTTAATTATAATTTAATATTTTTTTGATCAAAAATTGGAATATGAAAATTTTGATTTTTTAAAACCACTTTTAAGCCCCTATCTCTTCATTTAAGGGAGTTATGGGCGTTTAAAGATTTGGGAGGTTTAAATTACTGTAAAAAAATTTTTTAATAACTTTTTTACACAATTTTGAACAGCAGAAAAATATTTAAACCGGTTTGGAACCGAATTCCGAAATATTCTTTGAGAATTTTACAAAAATTGGCTATTGGCTTTCCGTTAAAAGACTGGTTTCCAGATGGGCTTAAAAACGCGAACAGAACTTAAAATCATTCCAAAAGTGTGTATATTATTCTTTGTTGCGATCTGGAATCCAGAATACAATTGAGACTCTACTTTTCTATGGGAGCTAGACCATATAGTTGTCCGATTTCGACCAAACTTTGTGGAATTATGGGAAAGCATAGCAAACTAAGAAATACATAGTTTGGAGGCGTTTCCATTGAAAACAAAAAAGTTTTTCTAACTAAAACTACTTTTTAGACTCTACTTTTCTATGACAGCTATACTACATAGATGACCGATTTCGACCAAACTGGGTGGAATCATGTAAAAGCATAGCAAACTAAGAAATACAAAGTTAAGAGGCGTTACCATTGAAAACAAAAAAGTTTTTCTCACTAAGACTACTTTGCAGACCCCTTTTCAATGGAACGAAAAGTGTAAATAGTGGAGGCTTAAGATACCGACAAAAAAATATTATAATAATAATTAATTTAATTATAATTTAATATTTTTTTGATCAAAAATTGGAATATGAAAATTTTGATTTTTTAAAACCACTTTTAAGCCCCTATCTCTTCATTTAAGGGAGTTATGGGCGTTTAAAGATTTGGGAGGTTTAAATTACTGTAAAAAATTTTTTTAATAACTTTTTTACACAATTTTGAACAGCAGAAAAATATTTAAACCGGTTTGGAACCGAATTCCGAAATATTCTTTGAGAATTTTACAAAAATTGGCTATTGGCTTTCCGTTAAAAGACTGGTTTCCAGATGGGCTTAAAAACGCGAACAGAACTTAAAATCATTCCAAAAGTGTGTATATTATTCTTTGTTGCGATCTGGAATCCAGAATACAATTGAGACTCTACTTTTCTATGGGAGCTAGACCATATAGTTGTCCGATTTCGACCAAACTTTGTGGAATTATGGGAAAGCATAGCAAACTAAGAAATACATAGTTTGGAGGCGTTTCCATTGAAAACAAAAAAGTTTTTCTAACTAAAACTACTTTTTAGACTCTACTTTTCTATGACAGCTATACTACATAGATGACCGATTTCGACCAAACTGGGTGGAATCATGTAAAAGCATAGCAAACTAAGAAATACAAAGTTAAGAGGCGTTACCATTGAAAACAAAAAAGTTTTTCTCACTAAGACTACTTTGCAGACCCCTTTTCAATGGAACGAAAAGTGTAAATAGTGGAGGCTTAAGATACCGACAAAAAAATATTATAATAATAATTAATTTAATTATAATTTAATATTTTTTTGATCAAAAA